>OZ007581.1:16548449-17115698 GCA_963931925.1 Onchidella celtica
ATAACTATAGTAGCATCGATGGCATTAGTGGATCTGGACTCCTGGTCTGCCATGACTTCTCGTCCTCGACCCTGGGCAACAACGTCTGGTGTGGCGAAAATACGGGTCGACGTCAGTAAAATAGCTGTTGGAACAAAGGAAAGCACAGGGGTAGGTGAAAAGTGTTCACAATGGGTGAACAATATGTGATACCATCCCTCGGTCTCTGAATGAGGTGCTAATCAGTATCCAACCCCAGTACATATGACAGACCTAAATAGGAGAACAAAATTTCTAGTGCATCACAACTAGAAATTTCGGCATAGTTAAGCTTAATTAACACTAACAGAAGCGTCCTTAAGATAAATTAATCTGATGTTCTCGTTCAAATTTCATGTAGCGCTTCTCTTGATTTAAGAATTACCTAGCGCTTCTCGCATTTAACACTAATCTAGATCTCAAATAACATTACAATTAAATCTTTCCAACATCCAATCCGGTATAGATGAGATGCCACGAGGCGATAGCAGTTAATTTAATGCGCCGTTTCCGTACGCAAGCCATGCACACGTCAAGTGTCACAGTCATCTCGGTAATATAGTCATAATCGGTTCAATTCAATATCCATATCGGGTATGTTCTTAGGTAACTCATCCACTGGCCACATGGATAGTCACAATCATAATCGGTTATTCTTACTTGTCATATATAGTATTACGTTAGATGGTCCACGAAACGCGGAAAACCATAGTCATAATCGGTTGTATAAAAACAACTCCACACTTCTCCAAAACTTCTTAAAACGCGACCACGCAGTGTCCTCTGTTACCACTGCAAAAACTCTCAAAAACGCGAACACGCAGTGTCCTCTGTTACCACTGCAAAATATCTCAAAACGCGAACACGCAGTGTCCTCTGTTACCACTGCAAAATATCTCTCAAAACACGAATACGCAGTGTACTACGTTACCACTGCCAAACATCTCTCAAATAATCGAAAAATACCAATATCATCCATCCCACGAGGCAATCTCATTATTGCTCTACTCGGGTCGACGTCATACGCAGACGACTAAAAAAAGTATCCTCAATATATATAATTCACATAGCTCTTATATTGATATCACCTCGACACTGATACAGACTCTTCCCCTGAGACAATTTATTGCTCCTTCGGGCGGCGGCACCAGCCGACAATAAAACCAATACTCACTATTGATCACTACACAAAAAAAAGGTCACCTCTCTGAACAGTCTAATACTGTCCTCTCGGGAGCCCGTCAATTTAAAGACGAGATCGGTATAAATTAATAATTAGCAAGAACTGGCAGTGTACTCACTGCACGGATTCCAACAATTCAATAATAGTTGTCACTTAAACAGTGTTGTCACTCTACAGCACAGGAGGGTTAATTCTTAAAAACTTTTCCCTCTCACCAAGCCAAGTTACCTCTAAAAACCCGCTCAACGTGTCAAAACGCGTGAATCAATGGAAGTATGTAATCAAAAAAAATATAAAAAAATAAGTGTAACCAAGAAAGATAAATACTATATAACGAATATATAAAAAGGTAATACATTACAAACAAGACGCAAGAGGAACAGAACGAACGATAAATTACAATAAGACGCTAGACTAACAGAAATCACGAACGACAACAGACCCGACTAACCTGAAACTATCTACAAAAAGGTAAGAAAAAGAACAGGAGAGACGTCTTCCTAAAATACGAGGAAGATAGAACGCTAACAATCTATACGAATAACAGGTCCCTACAGAACTATTCAAGGCAAAGCGTATCTCCTATCCGTTTTAAACGCCATCTAGATCTGCTAGTCTGGCAAAAAGAGGTATGCTAAGTCTCGATCCCTTCCAACCTCCCGCCTATCTAATCTAACACAAAAGAAAAAAATAATGCCTGTCAAAAGTAGGGGAGCTGGAACGACGAACCCCTCAAACGAAGACAAATACAGATGGTTCACTTAACTGGGCAAAATGGACTGGCTCTTTCCTTTGGTCCACAGCGCTGGTCTTGTCTTTTCCTGATGCTAGCTGTCAGTCCCTCGTAGTGGTCCCAGGATCAATGACGAGAGGACATGCCAGACATGTGGGGGAGAAACAAAAATAAAATCAGCAGTATACAAAACTATAAACTACAAAAATTACATAAATAACAGTGGAGTCTTAGAGTGGTAGACCTGCAGCTGTTGACGGGGTCCTCTTCCGATGATAGTAGTGTTCTCTAGATGTCAGAAGGTGACGGGTCCTCTTCAGATGTCAGTGGGGTCCCCTCCAGATGTCAGTGGGGTCCCCTCCAGATGTCACGAGCAGAGTTAGGGTCTTGGGGATGTTACGACTGCACGAGAGGCAGCTAACTCACACTCGGACACAACCACACAAGAAAAGTACTAAATAACTAGAGCGTATATATGTCAGGCCGGTCAGGCCATAGTTTACATAAATATTAATAACAAAACAAAAGACAATAGAGGTATATATTCAAACCAAAAACTCTAATTAATAACTTAACCAATGATATTCATGTAACTATGGAGGTACTGCAATCAATAGTAAATAGGTATATTATACGAAACTGGATATCAATTTAAAGTGACAGTTGAGTCGCCACTGGCCAGTCGCCAGGCAAACTCTCCATAAATCATATGGGCTTAAATGTTAGGAGAGCCCAGTACGTTCAAAGCCTACAGAAGCACTCTTCGGCTTGTAGGTAATTTAAGCAGTTGCCAAAAGACTATATTTTATGCACAATCACTATTCAATTCATCAACAATGTGCTATATTATTCCAATCATACTATGGCAATAGATCTATCATACAGGACACTCGTGGTCGAGTGCCAGCTGGGGTTTCCTTAGTCTTCCTATGAGGCTGTAGTTCTCTCTCTATCTCCGATCTCTATTATACTTGAATAATTAAGATATATTACCATTGCTCACGCCTACTGGGAGGCGCGAACATCAAAATAGCGCAGCGTGGGCTTTCAAAGGTCAGCCCACTCAGACCTTTCTTTCTAGAGCTCAGTCAGTCCGTTAGCAAGGACTTCTTAGTCTTCAGACCACACAGTTCAGGTACTGGCCAACCGGAGATACTTCACGAAACGATGCTTCTCTCGTCTGTATTCCCCAAATCTGAACATTACACGATGTCTTATACTATCTAACTACCCAGCGTGCTAGTCCGCTGGCCCAATTAGTTCAGCTATCTCATAGGTCGAAACCTCCCACCATTTTAACTGTAGTAATACGTCTGCACTATTCTACCAGCCAGTTAACGTGCAAAACTTGTCTAGTCATACTTAACAATGTCAACTGTCCCCACCTTGTTTCACCCCTACTCCATTACTTATTAATCACGAACATTAAAACCCACAAGCGTGAATCTAACAGTTTAACTTTACATTTATTTACTCACCAACTATAATTTGGCGAGGACCGTTCAAGGCCACCAGCCAACTTCTCATGGCCCTGGTAAAAAAACAACTCACTCTCTGCGTGAGTTTTAATAACATCCGAATCATGACACTGATGCGTCGGTCTCAACCGTAAACCTAAAATGGCGGACCTTTCGCTGTTTGTGGCATCACACAATGGGATCATCCTAACACTCTAGATACATTAAGTGCATTCATAGCATCGAAGTTTATTGGACATATCGCACATGCACAGTATCAAAGCATATTGGACATATCCCACATTTACAGTGTCGAAGTTTATTGGGCATCACACACTCACAAAATCGAATGCGTGAAGTTTATTGGACAATATCTTGAACATTCACAGTATCGAAGTTTATTGGACACATCCCAAATTGAGAGCATCGATGGTTGTTGAACATATCTCATATTCACAGTGAAAGAAGTTTTTACTGGAAATATCTAACATTCACAGTATCGAAGAAGCCTTGGATATGGTGGCTTCCCCAGAAGGCAAAAAGTTTGCCAGGGCGCTGAACGTATTCGAGAGTGATATCACAGGCGATACTAGTGCAGTCAATGTCTTTAATCTGGAGCTTGGCGAATACTCGTGAGTAGTTTGTGCATGTCTTGTCCTGTCTAGTCAGACGTTGTCCGTCCACTGCAGGATGTAACCGTCTGCCAGTGATATCTATTCTTCTCTGTTTTGTATTTGTATTTGTGTGCTACTTTAATCCCATTTTGGGAAATTTGCCTTTGTGTCATTGCACCCAGTTACAACTGGAGCAGGCACATCGTCGCCACAGTGCAGCGCTGGTCGGCGGTTGTTGTTTTTTTTTTGGGGGGGGGGGGAGAGATGAGGGGGGAGGGGGAGGGAGGATGAATTTTATTTAATTTTGCCCTGGCAGGGGCCTTTTCGGCCTGCTCTTTTCGATTTCCAACTACCCAGATATCTTTAACGTGCGCAACATGCACCCGGGCCCTCAGAAGTTTTTCGTCCTTATCCAAGAAGTCTAGGTACTCGATCCTATCCCTCAATAGGATCAGGGACACTAAAATATGAGAAAAATCCCAAACTGCCAACATGCCTGCACCGGCCGGGTTTTGAACCCGGCACCCTTGGCATGAGAGGCGAGCACCTTGCCTCTATCTAGACCACCTTGTCCCCCTGTTTTCCACCCACCGTGTCCATGCCTGTCCACCTGTCTGTACCTTATCATCTCTCCATCGTCTCTCAAGGCGTCCTCTAGTTCTCTTTCCTTTTGTAGGCCTCCATTCAGTGCAACGCCTTGTCCATCTTCTGTTATCTTTCATTCTTCAGACATAACCAGCCCATTCCCATTTTTGTCGTAACAGAAATTCCTCAGTATCTGTAACCTGGGTTTGTTTCCAAATATCAGAGTGAGTGATTTATAGTTAGGTTTCACTTTGAGAATTTTTCTTACCCTTGCTCTTTGCATGGTTCTGAATTTTTTAATCCCCCCGCCCCCCTCTCTTTCTCTCTCTCTTTCTTTCTTTCTTCTCTTTCGCTCTCTCTCGTTCTCTTTCTCCCTATCATCTCCCTTTCTCTTCCTCCTCTTCCTTCTTCTCTCACATTCACTTTCTCTCTCTCTCTCTCTAATTTATCTTCTTTTTCATTTGCCTGGCCCTTGGTCCTGCTTTTTGTAGTCCACGAACTTTGTCGGCAGCTTCATTATGGATAAAAATTCTCTTGTGTTGATCATTTTGTATGCTTGGCATACGTCATGGCTTTGTTAGGGACCGACCAGGTTTGGCAGCTGTATGCAGCTGTTGGGTGATCTACTCATTGAAGGCTTTCTTGTGAGAGACGCAGTTGCTTTTTTTTTAAATCATGAATATTTCATTCTTTTTTGTCAAAACAGGTCCATGGTGCTCTTTTTTCAGGTTTTCATTTCCTCTTCTGATTTCTTAGTGTAGGCTTACTTTCTGGCCTAGCTACTCGCATTCATCCACCTGTTCTATGGCACCATTTTCAAATTTCATTTCTTTATTGGTTTCAAAATTAGTCATGAATTTTGTTTTGCCTGTGTGGATCTTCAGTCCCATTTTCTTGATTTCGGTATTTAATTTATTTCAATGAGTTTCCACCTGTTTTGTCTTTTCTGTTATTAATGCAACACCATCTGCGAATGGTATGTGTGTCTACCAACGTCTGTTGTACAGAGTAACTATAAAAGAAATAGACATTTTCCAAAATGTATCAAATCAAAACTGTATAAGATATTGACACTCACTCGAGAGACAGGATACCGATACGGTTCAATTCGCCAAATTCCCACCTTCGACTTGCAAGCGTATCATCCATGTCAACAAGGCAACATTTCGCACCACACCCCTTCATAACTGAACGAAAAAGACTAGTGCCACAGAACTCTGTGAGTAGTACTTACCGTGTTTATACGCGCGCAAGTTGTGGACATATAGTGAAAGAAGGAATGGTCCGTCTTGGTATTCTGTGTCACGGCATTCACCATGAATGATATTGTACAGAAACTATTGAAGTTTCCTACAGCAATTCACACGCGTTAGATATGTTAACCCTAATCACATGGCATCTTGCCTCACTCATTCTCTCTGTCTCTCTTTTTTTATTTGAGGAGGTTAGAATTAGAAGAGATCAAAGTGCCATTTGACTGCTTTTGAGGAAACAACAAAAAACATCATTTCAGTATAAACCAATAGAACTTAATACTTTAATGATTTACTCGAAAAGTTGATGTCAGTATAGCAAACGTTTATTAAATTTGATTGGTTTATACCGAAATGATTTTTTTCTCTCTCAAAAGCAGCCAATGCAGGGCAGTCTTAACATCACTATGGGCACTTGGGCAAATTCTTTATGGAATGCGCAATATTTTCTTCTCCGTTTCAAAAACCGATGTAAAGTTGCATGCATGGGGCCCCCTAAACTCTTTGGGGCCCTAGACAACTGTCCAGTATGCCCATGCTTTGAAACGGCTCTGGTCAAATGGCACTTCGATAGCTTCTAATTTTTAGCCCCTCATTTATTGTACTGTTTCAGCCATGGTGGCACATTTTACACACTGAAGGAGGGAATGAGTTCAATTCCTCAGGGTCTGGCTCAGGCATTCACGGATGCTGGCGACAGGTGAGTACAGAGTTAACATAGGGGAAAAAGAAAAAGTTATACGTAGCAAAACCAAAGGTACTAGAATTGACCAGTTAAGGCCCGGCGCTCACTTTATTAAAATTAACCACCCATTCAATGCAAGCAATCTTTCGCGTGGCGTGCAGCACGGTAAACTCTTTGCCAAGCAAGCAAAAATCTGCGTTTGCACGCCGTGCAGCAGGCGAAACGGGATAGTGCGCGTCGGGCCTGAGACAGCTAGTGCTTTTAGCCTGCACAAATTTCGCACCGCCACCTAGCGGTAAACGCGAGGAAGTCATGAAAAGTACCGTATTTTACAAAGCCAAATAGGGAAAATATTGAATTTTGTTCAGCGTTCAGCTATCGCTAAAGGCCTTGATTGACGTAACTTACTGTGGAATCGCTGTGGGAAAACTCTCGCTATTTTCCCCTTTTTTTTCTTTTGGTCGCAGTAGCACTGTCACAAATTTTTTGCCCGAACTCACTACAGCTTTTTACCCATTAACGAGTCAATCTAACTTGTTAAATATGGCTTTGTTTAGACAATACTGTCAGTACTGTGATATCCTGTTACTTCGTCTTTTTCGTATTTTTTTTTTAGAATTTTTAATCGCTGTATGAAAAACAACGAGGAAGTGAAATCTGTTACTGAATTTTTTTTTTAGTTTTCTACTTGCCCATGGTCTATACAGAACCTAGGCGTGAGCTCTTCCCACTTTCCCGCTTCGTCAAAAGAAGCGTCCACTGTTAGTCCCGACGCCACATTAATAATAAAAGTCTCTAAAGTGCAAAGATCCGCTCTAAAGTGGCTGTTTATGTTAGTTCTGTGAATGTCCCAACCAACTCCGAACTGAATGAGACAAAGTGCAACAGTGGCATGGACAAAGAGGAGGAGGTAATTAACAAATAGATGGCCCGAGGGGAGTAAAATCTTCTTAATGAATTTTAGCAGTAAAAAAGGAGGGGGTTGTAAATTTGATTATGGCACACCGGGACTGCCCCGTGTCGTGCCTCCCCACCTATCTGTCGGGCGTCTTAGGGTGTAAAAACCTGCCAAAAAACCACCCCGTGACCTCCAGCAGTTACAATGACACTATCTGTATATATATTGCAGTTAATACAAAGCTTGGTGTGTGTGGGTCCTTTCCCCGGGACAATCCGATAGCCACTCGCTCAAACTTAACGAGTCGCGAGCACTGCCACAATTTTGCATCATAAATTTACCATTATATCAAGCATTCTTTTCATACTATGCGCCATGGACCCCGCCCCGATCAGTGCGCAAATGGTGTGCACGGTTTTTTTATGGTGCGAAGAAGACAGTGTCTCACCCATGGAGCTATTAATAACACTGGAGTCCGTACAGCTGATTTCATGCGTGCGCATTAGAAGGCGATAGTCGCCATCTTGTATAGGGCAAGCACGGACTGCGCCTCAGCGTTTACACATCCGTTGCACTACAGCTTCTGCTTTCTACCTTCCCTTTCCTTTTCCTCTGCTAACTCCTTCTTTCTTTTCCTCTGCTCCTGTGCCTTCTTTTTCTTCTCTACCTTCTTTCTTTCCTGCTTTAAAAGGAGGGAGAACTGTTCTCATTCAATTTAAGTCAATGTATATTGACTATAGTATATTGACTATAGGATATATTGACTATATTGACTATAGTATATTTTACTATATATAAAACTAGACCTAAATAGCCCATGTATTTGGATTATACCACAATATCATTCTTTGTTTCTCATTAAATTCAGTTATTTACTATTAGCTGGTGTGCCCTAGCTCTTTTGAACTCTTGTTTTGAATACATCATGTAATCATAATAATAAATAATAATGGTGCTAGTGATCCCAGTTGATGCACATACAACACTGATGTCACAATGCAATTACCAGTGACCGCACCTCAATCAAGGTGTCAGATGAATGCATGTCGGTGCAGTCAGTGCCATAATGTGCATAATCATACTCATAATACCCAGAGAACATTTTTAAAAAATGAAAATCCAGCCGAAGTAGAATGTCCAGAGCACTTCTGTGAGCTTACACCAGACCACTAAATGGAGAAATCTGTAGGGTCACATATTTACCTTTGAACTCAAGATGGAAGTTGTGCGAAAACAAAGCTTGGGAAAGTTGTCCAAGGCAAAATACAAGCTTAAACAGCAGTCATATGCTAGGTGATGTGATCTCTTGATAAGAACGTCACAAAACGTGGATTGGTCACAAAAACACTGGTAAATGAAACTGTATGGAAAAACAAATATTGACCGCATCAACGTGCTGACTGCACCTAGTGCATTGACTATAGATCTAGATTCACTAGGTGAGAGATTGACCTGTAGCCGTAGGAATTTATACATTTTTGTTTGGAAAAGCTCTGGAATGCACAATCCAGCTGTGCCCAAACCTCTGAATAACTAGGCTAAGGATCTTCTGATTTTTAGATATATAAATATATATATACTTGACTGAGTGAGTACAACCAAGCTTGTAGGTTAAGATGTTCTTCTTCTTGGCTATCCAGATCATTTGCTACATCTCGGCCTATGATTTATTATAATTATGCCTCTCTCTCTCTCTCTCTGTCACACACACACACACGCACACGCACACACACACACCAGCTCCTGGATTTTAATGGGTCTATGGCAAAACCAACTTTCCCTCAGTTCTTTGGCATGGTTTTTTTGTGTGTGTGTGTGTGTTTGTTATAATTGTTATGGGTACACCCTCTCATTGTTGGTTATCTGAGAGAAACTGACTTGTAAAGTTTCCTCTGTCCACACGCTGATTTTTTTTTCTTTTAACATGACTCATCATGAGCTAAACTAACATGCGGTAAAAAGAGTACTACATAGTTCCCTTCCCTTTTACTTCTAAACGATTGACCAATTATAAAAATACCATAACATAAAAACAGCATAAATCATAAATTTGTATTTATTATCAAACACTTTAAAAGAAAATAATACAAGTATATGATAATCCGTAAATAACATAAATGTTATTATTTCTGTTTGTTATCTCTTAATTTTGATCACCACCGTGAAAATAGAAAAAAATGCGCTGATTAGGCCCTATCTATTACATACAATAGTGTACTGGGCGGGCCTTGCGCTGCCGTACCTTGCCCTACTTTTTCAGCCATCTTGGGGTTTCAATAGTGCGCGGCTCGCAGGGCAAGCGAAGAGGACCGTGCGCACTCCAGTGTTATTAGAATCTCCATGGTCTCACCTTATCGTTTCCAGTATCTTTGGCAAAATCTCGCTTGAAAAATTATACAGAAATGATACAATCAAACGCAAAGGAAAAGAAAAGACAAATCGAGCTTTCCGTATACCAATCTTCCTCAGGGGACAAAAATGTAACAGGATAGAACATTAAACAAAAAAAAACCAAAAAAAAAGAAATAAAAAATCAAATCAGAGGACATTTAACAATTTCAGGTTGAAAAAAACAAAACAAAAGAAGGACAAAGAAAGTGATAGTATGAGAATCGGGTGTGTGCACGAAGCATTTCGATTAAGTGAACACGCAAACACACATATGATTGGCTGAATGCTGTCATTGTAGTGAAGTCTGATGCGGTCTGGAATGGAAGGTATGATAACATTAAAATAAAGCCCTCGTGGTTTCTAATGTTTGGATAAATTTTGTACGACGCCGTCCTTCTACGATCAACACTAAGACGTATGTAAATTTTGAAGATTATTTTTTCGCTATCAATTGAGGAGCAAGGAATGTCGTTACGTTTCTCTTTTATCTGCATAGACTGTGAATGATTTGTTAATGATTAATTTATCTTCTTAGCAACAAGATCACACTCAACAGGAAACTGAACCTTATTGAGAACAATCCTCAGGGTGGCTACAGTCTGTACTTCCGTCGTACCAAGACCAAAAATGGCATCACCAAGACTGTGCGGGTAGGTTTTTTTCTGTAGTCAAACTGAGAGGTATTCGTTGTACTAAAAAGCGTCTTGGAATCTCCACGTCACTCATTTTCAACTTACTGGGCAACCACACCCATCTGGGCTGTCTTCAGCCAGTCTATAATTCATGGAAATTTTATTTAAATGCCATAATTTTAATGATTTTTACTGCTTTCTATTGAAAAATAAGGGAATACAAGATAGATTTTAACTTCTACGGACCCGTGTGTTGAATGTATATGCCTGCTCTTCTGGTTTAGAAAATGAATGGAAAGAGAGAGCGTTTAGAATTTCAGTGTCACTTTCTGCCAAGTAAAATTAGAACTTTTACTGTAATTATACGCCGTATAGATATTGTTTTTAAATACGACAAGAATGCAATGTAAATTATCATCAACATCAATAAAACACGGATTGTGTTGTTATTCAGGGGTCGACAGAGGTTGTGTGTGCGTCACAAGTGGTTCTAGCCATGCCGCAATACGCCTTACAGCGGCTGAACTGGAGACCTCTCCGGTAGGTTAAACTGTGTACACGTATTAAGCTGGGTTCTCATGTATACGGAAACGGTAACGGAAAAGTCAAAAACCCTTCAAGCAGTGAAATAGAAAGAATGTTTCCGCACGCCGTTTCCGTACACATGGAAACACTCTTTCTTTTCACTATATGAGGGATTTTTTGCCGTTTCCGTTTCCGTCCACATGAGAACCCAGCTTCACAGGTCCACACGACAACGGTCACATTGTGTTGGGGAAAAAGCAAGACGATACACAAAACGATAGGACAGAAGGGAGGGCTCACTAGAAGTGCCCACCAACCATCCGCACGTCAATCTTAAAATTCTTGCGCTATAAGCCAATAACGTGATTTGACAAAAAAGCCTTTTTTCATTTTGGCACAAATTTTGTTTTATTTCATTATTGGATTCTCATCAACAATCCTCATCTTACGAGCTTATCAGGTTTTGAAAAAGCTTAGCCATTTCTAAATTATTTTTAAATAACCATTTTTCAAAATGCCTTTATTTCTGCTGAAACGCGACAAAACGCCTATTTTTCAAAATAATGGTGTTCACTGAAGCCCAGTGAGATGACAAAACGGCTTTAATTTTACAAAACGCATTTTTTTTTTCGAAATATCATCACAGTTTAATTAATTCAGCACCAATTCAAATAAAACTTTACACAAAGTTAAAAGACATCATAACGTGCCACTTCAGTCTTTAAAAACTGCATTTTGTTTGCTACATTTAAATTTAGAGACGCAAAACTAAATCGCGATTTTCCCGAAACAGCATTTTCTGGGAAAAGGCGTTTTGTCAATTCACGTTAGTATAAAAAATAATCCACCGTTTCGGCTAATTTGAGGGCACAAACAGACAGACAGATAAAGAGAAAATAAACTGTAGTTAGTAGAATATTATCATAGATGACCTACTAAAAAAAAGCATTCTTTGTTTGCTCCAGTTCCAGAAAAATCAAAGACGCCTTGAACGCCGTGTACGCAGTCAAGGCCAACAAAATCTTCATGACCTTCAAGGATCAGTGGTGGATAGCGGATGCTGAAAATCCGTCCTACGTAGCCAAATCCACATTGATCTTTGAACAGTTGTATGACTGGAAGCAATCCCAAGTCTCAGGAGAGTATGCCATGATCGCCAGCTACACTGACGGAAGCAGATCTGGTTTTGAAGAGGATCTGAACAACATGGGAGAGCGGTTTCCTGGTTCGCCCAAAGGAGCCAATCAGGTGTCCATAAGGCTGAAAGATGAAATTCTCAGAGAACTGGAGAATGTGTACGGAATAGACACCGTTCCCGAGCCAACAGCAGCCATTTCTCAGTTCTGGACGACGTATCCTTTTGGAGGTGGATGGACCTCGTGGAGGGCAGGGTACCACTTCGATGACGTGTGGGCGACGCTTCGACACCCGTCAACAAATGATGACGTATTCATTGTTGGAGCCGACCTTTCGTTTGGACACAGAACACCTTGGATAGAGGGCGCTCTAGAAACGGTGGAATCCGTGATTACGAGCTTTTTCTAATCCACAGCGAAGAAAACGAGAAATAGATCGAAACAGATCATCAAGATAACTTGTTTAGATATCACATAGCTCTATAGGGCATTGTATTGATTTTAATTTTTTTAAAGATTTTTGTTTTTGTATTAAATTTTTTTGCATTTTGTATGCCTCTTTAATCCCATTTGGGAAATTTGCCTTAATGTCATTGCAGCCCAGTTACAACTGGAGCAGATACGTCATCGCCACAGTGCAGCACCGGTCGGCTTTTTTTTTTTAGGGGAGGCAGGAGGAGGAGGGAGTGGTAGGGGTAAATTTTATTTAATTTTGCCAGGGCAGCGGCTATTCGGCGTGCTCTACTCGATTTCCAACTGCCAAGGTATCTTTAACGTGCGCAACGTCCACACGGGCCCTCCGAGTTTTTCATCCCTTTTCCATGAAGACAAGGTGCTCAGTCCTACCTACCACAGGATCAGGGGCAGGAAAATATGAGAAAAATCCCAAAATTCCAACATGCCTCCACCGACCGGGATTTGAACCCGATACCATCGGCATGAGAGGTAAGCACCTTGCCTCTAGACCACCGTATCGCGTTGTCTACAGATTTAATACATTAAAGCAAGTCTTCAAAAAGAGATTTCTATGTGATTTTTATTATTATTATCTTTTTTTTTTTTTGCTTCGTTTTGTCCTAAACTTATACACTTAACCAAACATGGAGTGAATATTTTGAAAAATAATTTTAGGAAAACGAAGCGTTTAACAAACTTTAACCGCCGATAATTGGTTTAGTGATCTTTATTTTGGAAAAATTCCTACACATTTATACAGGGTCCGCCATAGCGTACTGGTTAGTATCTTCGTCTGTCAATCTAGTGACCGGGATTCGATTCTCAGCCGAGTTTGTTTTTTTTATTATTATTAGTCTTTTTCCGTAGGAATCAATCTGTTTAATTTTATTTTTTTAATCGAACAACGACAATAGGGAATAGATCCATTTTTTAATTATTTTTTTTTTGGTATGTAGTCAACACCAATACTGGCGGATAAATCCGGGCCGCGTCGATGTTGTTGTTTTCGGATAAATCCAGCAGCCTTTAGAAAAAGCATTTTACAAATGTCATGTGGCCAGTTGAAATGAGTCATATGTCGCTGGACGGGAACCAAAGAAATCAAGAGTTGAATGAGATCAGGGGTTCAGACATTCACTTTTTTTTATTGCTGGAATGAAAAGTTCATTTATTTCTGCACTAGAGAACATTAATTATATGAATAGCTTAATTTTTGTTTGCTTAGTGAAAGTGCATACAATAAGCATTAACATGACACCATTAACTTCATTGTAATAAAAAAAAATCGACATACGACTCATTTTGACTGTGTGTGAGACAAATGGAGACCTGCGTGTTAAACTATCGAGACTCAAATTTAAAAGAACAAAAATTGAGATATTTAGCACGCTAGTAGCCGTTGATAACATGTAGCTTGTGTTGTCAGTTGGGGGTAAAATTCTGAAAACTGAGTTTGATGGAAGGTTTTTTTGTTTCTCGGGGTCCTCAGCCGAAGGCTGCTGTTTAGTGGGCTTCAGAGATCAGAAGATTAAGTAAAAGTAGGAGAAAGGAGGGCCCTACTACTAACTCCCGCCTCCGCCCCCTCCCCCACCCCCCCCCACCACCACCTCGGGAGCTTTATCCCCTAAAAACATTTTTTGTATCGCATTTTAAAAAGAAATTTGTTAACTGCACCGTCAGCACATGCCGGCAGTTTCATGACTTTTTCCCTCCCTAGAATGAAATTACTAGGGACTCGTTCTAAAAGTCCTTCAAAGGGTAGTCCAGGATGCTATGTGCATCCGGCGCTGTGACCCTGCCCTGAAGTAGGCCCTCCAGATATTGTCTGACGGTCTGGCAGTTAAAACGAGCTATCAAATGAAAGTCTACATTACATAAAACCGGGTGTATATATGTAAACATTTTATCTGTATTTCAATACCGAGGGTTTAAAAAACGTTTGTCTTTCTAAATGATTATCGTAATTACTGAGCCTGTTGAAGAAAATTATTCAGTTTTTCTTTCTTCGCTGAAAATTTTGTAAACACTGATTATCTATCTGTCTGTCTGTCTGTCTGTCTGTCTACCTACCTACCTACCCACCTACCTATCTATCTATCTAGTATCTATCTATCTATCTATCTATCTATCTATCTATCTATCTATCTATCTATCTATCTATCTATCTATCTATCTATCTATCTATGTATCTATCTATCTATCTATCTATCTATCTATCTATCCGCTGTCTGTCTGTCCATCCATCTATCTACCTATCTACCTACTTACCTACCTACCTGCCTACCTTCTTGTCTGTCTGTCTGTCTATGTTTGTCTATCTATCTATCTCTGTCGATCTATCTGTCTGACTGTCTCCAAGATGAATTTCATAATAATTAAAAATGAAACTAGCTTTCAGATACTCGAGATCCTCTGTCAGCTGAAGCCAAAACCAAAATGTAACAATATGTGAATATAAATACAAAAATGTAACAATATGTGAATATAAATACAAAAATGTACAAGAAATCAAACCAATTCATGAAAATATAACAGAAAACGGTATAGAACAATACCACGCAAGGTGGTCAGCGACCAGCTGTTTGGCCACCCCTGACATAGACACTCAAACAGAGGAGTAGACACGTCAGCAGACAGACGGGTAAATAGATCTAGACAGACAGAGTGACAGACAGACAGGCAGACCACAGACACACAGACAGATGGATCAACGTTGCGACCAACCATTCTAGCGAACATTACTCGGTCCGCTTTCAAAGACTTAAACTCAACACTGAGAAATCGCCTTTCGATTACTGAACCCTCGATCCCCTCAACTATAAAGTTTTGTTGTTGTTTTTTCACTTCCCCTACATGACGACTTTTTTCCGATACCTGAATTAATGTCCAGCCTGAGTGAAGCCACTCGCCAGCACTCGCCCTGATCAGACACACGACGAAATTCTGAAACGACCACTTTCAGCATCATAATGTACCTTATGAATTTATTCAACCAAATCTGGACCTCAGGAACTTTCCCTTCCTCCTGGAGGAAAGCTAGCATTGTCTACACACTCCAAAAACCCGACAAAGACCATTCAGATCCCAGAAGTCTCCCCACACAGAAGCCTGTGCAGACTGACAAAATTCTGTTCAAATATTCTGAACCCATACAAAATAGGATGAAATTTAAAGCAGGCTCACTCTCTCTCTCTCTCTCTCTCTCTCTCTCTCTCTCCTCTCTCTCTCTCTCTCTCTGTCTCTCTCTCCTCTCTCTCTCTCTCTCTCTCTCCTCTCTCTCTCTCCGTGCTTCTTTGTCTCTCTGTCTCTCTCTGTCAAACACACACATAAGTATACACACACACACTTACACACACACAGAGGGGTGGTGTAAGAGAGAAAGGAGGAAAGACGGGGACTGGATAAGGAAACAGAGGAGGGAGGCAGAAAGAGCGGGGCGAGGGGGGGGAGTAGGGAAAGAAGGATAAAGAGACACACACACACAATACAGACACAATGAGAGAGAGGCAGAGATTAGAGAGAGACAGGGTGTGAATAGGAAGAGACAGGGACAGAGAGAAAGAGAGATGAGAGGCACAGAGAGAGTGTGAGACAGAGAGACGGAGAAAGAGAAAGACACCCAGACTGACGACAGACACGCACACATACACACACACACACAAATAACGCATACAGCCTACTATTTTAGACGTCTCCTTTTCACCCATTAGAATTGCAAGTTTTTATTAGGATCAGTGTTAGGATAAATATTAATTACGTGCAACTGGTCAGAGATCCCTAAAAGCAAATCCTCAATTCATGACCTTTTCACTGGATGAACTAGACCTAAAATCAGGACACAAACACACACCCACACACACCTACACACATACAACACAAACACATTTATTTCATCAATGAAAAAAGAAAAAAAAAAATTCACAGACATTCACTGTATGAAAAAGATGGCTCTTCGGCTGATGGGGGAAAACTACAAATTGAAATTAATTTGAAATTAATAGATTAAAATTTATCCATATCATCCCCCCCCCCCCCCCCCCCCACCAGCAACAACAAAATTTATTATTCATTATTAAATATATATTGTTATTAATAAATATTCAAATATTATTTGAGTTGTGTGTTGTGAACTGATGTGGGTTGTGAACTGCTGTGAGTTGTGAACTGTTGTGAGTTGTGAACTGCGCCTAACAGGCTCCGTTACAATTAAAAATTTTGCTCTGAGATAGAGAGAGAGAGTGAGCGAGACAGGGAGAGAGAAAGAAGCAGTGCAGTGTGTTGAGCGCTTCGCAGACAGCTCCATTCTGCTCTGTGGTTGACATGTTGTTTCTGTAAAGCCCATAGAGCATTTTAAATGGATATGCGCATAACTGCTATACATTATTATTATTATTATTATTGTTGTAACAACAACAACAACAATAACAACTACTACAACAATAACACAATAATTCGCCATGGTAAGCGACATTGTGTCCAGAACTCCCAGTTCAGTAAGATGTTAGAAATGTAACAAACCACGCATTGCATTGCAATGTTATCAACCACGTATTGCATTGCACTCTCCCCATTCCCCCTTCCCCCTCTCGCTCTTTCTCTCTCTCCTTCTCTCTCTCTCTCCTTCTCTCTCTACCCCTCTCGCTCTCACACACACACGCATATACATACACACGCACACAAACACACACGTAGCAAACACACACACACACACACACACACTATTGATCAATTAAAAAAAAAAGAAAAAACATTCGTAGACATTCACAGTATGAAAAGATACCCGAAACCCACAGAGGAAATCCCATGACGTGGCGTACCAGCGAGGAAACCCGAAGACGTGACGTGGCACTTACCGCTATCTTGGGCATTACACGTAACGCCCTCCTATTAAATTCCCGCATGAGATAATATGTTCCAGTCCCATTATCCGCGTGTCCAGCAGTAGACCAGGTCAAGAAGTCATTTTTCGGTTGTGTATGAGATAACCCCAGTTCATGCTTGCCGGGAGACTGAGATAGGCAGAGACCATAGACTTACACGGCTAGACTGCTCGCTGAGCCAGCGACGGCTCTTTCCCATTACTACAAAATGGCGGGCCTCGCCACGCCGCGAGCCGACAACGCGAGCCTAGAGGTTTGTGGCAAGTGCGCGGGTTGTTTACCTTGGTTACAATAGAGTATGTATTGGGATGCTCCCAAAAACGATGAAGAAAGTTGTCTTTTTTTAATCATAGCTGTATTTTTTAAAAATCGCGTAATACACCCGCAACAATTAGATCTAGACTACCTATGTAATTGTGAAATCAGCAAAATACATTAGTTCAATTAAACACTGAAAAGATTAGCCACTGTACTGAGTGGGCCGAAATCAGAGTGAAACACTTGTGCAGGCCTAGCCAGGTATTACAGAAGAAATATTAGTAAACATAAGAAAAGAGAGGAAGAGCGTGTTATCAATATCTTTTTCAACAATTATCGACTACAACATTTTTGGGGCAGTAGATCTACTATGAAAAGTAAGATTTAATTAATAGTTGTTTCTTCACAATGCAAATGGAGAGAATAAAGAAAGCAAAGTGATGAGTAAAGATCTGGATAAAAGATAGATCTTGTTCTCTGCACATACAAACACAAGTTGAATTACTTAAAACAGCATAAAGTAAAGGCAGGCATGTACTGTGTTAGATGGGAGAAAGAAAATGAAGGAAATTTAATTGAACTCCTACCTTGGTTTATACACCAAGGTGTCAAAAGAAACTTTTGCAAGAGAGCATTAGTCCAGGAGAAGAAGCAAAGGACTGGCATAAAGTGATGAGGGAGAATAGTAAAGGAGGAAAAGAAAGGCTAAGAATGATCAATGATGATTTTTTGTGTTATCAATGTGTGTATGTGTGTATGGACCTCAATGCTGGAAATTTATGGATTTCGTCTTGATCATTTGCAAATTTTTATTCGCACGGGAATGTATTTTTCTGTATATTTGCACAGGTCAGATGGAGAACGCAAGTGTGTGAATATTAGTGTCGGGCTAGATCTTGGTCTAGATCTACCTGCTCAGCGTAATTAGATTCAGATGGCTTTCTAAATGGCTACTTACCTGTGAAATGATAACTTGGTCCCTTTTGTAGCTCGATTGTGACACTTGTACACACAACACGCATGAACCATGGTGAAAAGAAACACGTTAGAAAAATCGTATGCAGTCCAGCGAAATTTGTAAACATGCGAGCATGAGATAGCAACTTCCGGTAAAACTTTGCCACAAACCATTGTGGCAGACGCTTCGCCCACTTAGCGTGCGAGCTTGCCTGCCGTGAGCAGTCTAGCCGTGTAAGTCTATGGCAGAGACACAGCGAGCGTGAATTTACGGGTTGGCATTCTTCATTCACACCGGTAAGATCCCAATTTTTTTAAAATTTCATGATGATCTGGATTTAGTCTACCATCCATTAGGCTTTGGAACATAAGGATGTTCTGCAATGAACGATAAAGCGCTTTAGTATGCGATGGAGGAAAGTCAGTATATATTCATAGCCTACAGTGTAGATCTAGGATGCAGTATGTTTGCAGTTCACATTATATATGGTTGAACAAGCAAAAAAGCCGCGCTCCGAGCAGACCTCTGACCACTGCCATGCCCCGACACTTTTTTACCCCAAGTAGCACGTATATGTATTCCTTTTTTGTTACTTAGCCGCGAGCACGCCGAGAGGTTTACAACCACCGGCACGAAGTGTTCGCGCCACAGGCCACGTGCTCATGAAAAAAAAAAAAAAGGATCAGAGGGCAGCAGTCAACGAGACAAGGCAAACTTTAAAAAAATGAAAAACAAACGCAATAAAAAAAAATATCCAAATTTTGGTACACCCTCCACGGTATTTGGAACCTACGTGTAAAACACAGTAATTCGCCACAGTAAGCGACATTGTTTCCAGAACACCAGTTCAGTAAGATGTTTGAAATGTAACAAACATAGATCATACTATAATATATTCTGTAGAGCTGGAGGGTGAACATGAAAACATCTAAACATCGATAGAGATGCTCAAAGGCATTGGGCATAACGCATAAGCTTATAAGATAAGATATAACTTTATTAAAATCCTGTTGTCAGGAAATTTGTTGCCACAGCTTCAGTCCTACAGTACAACAGTAAATACAATTATCTCATTCACACAGGGCTTTAACCCTGTACCGTCCACACGCACATTGCTCACATAACTTTACCAGCAAATAAGAACATTACTCACACATACACTGTCAGGACAGCCCATCAGGAAAAGTAACAACATCGCACTACATCAGGAACTTCGAATGGCGGATGGCAAAAAAAGATCGTCTATAAGGCATAATCCTGTACAACCTACATTTAGTGTGTCCATACTCCATTGTAGCAAGGAATAACGTCAAAGTGGCTTTGTAGGTAAGTGTTTAAACATTCTGTTAAATTCTGTCTTATTTTCATAGCATGAGGTACGTCATGCTGACATTTATTATCATAATATGTATTCTATATTAATTTATATAAATTACATTTCATGTTTACTTTATAAGTTGTATGTAATTCTGATTTTATTTTTTACTACGAAGTTTCCTCCTCTCCTAGTTTCAGAGTTTTATTCAATAATTATCAAACTTACCAGAGATAAACAGCAACATGTGGGCGTTATCAACCACGCATTGCATTGCAAACTCTCCATTCCCCCCCCCCCACCCCCATTTCTCTCTCTCTCTCTCTCTCTCTCTCTCTCTCTCCCCTCTCTCTCTCTCACACACACACGCACACAGAACACACGCACGCAAACACACACCAACACAGATTATGTAATCAATAAAAATGAAGAAAAAAAAGAAAAGGAAAACATTCATTCACCGTATGAAAAGATAACCGAAACCCACAGAGGAAATCCCATGACGTGGCGTAGCACCGGAAGACGTGACGTGGCACTCGCCGTTATCTTGGACGGTGGCCTTCTAGAAAATTCCCGCATGAGATCATTGCAGTCCCATTCTCCGCGTGTTCAGGAGTACACCATGTGAAGAAGACATTAAACATTTTCAGTTGTGTATGAGATATTAAACCCCACTTCATGCTTGCCGGGACACTAAAATAGACGGATACACAGCGAGCTTGAGTTTACGGGTTGGCATTCTTCATTCAAACAGGTAAGATCCCAAATTTCATGATGATCTGGATTTAGTCTACCATCCATTAGGCTTTGGAAAATAAGGATGTTCAGCTGTGAACGATAACGCGCTTTTTGTGTGCGAAGGAAAGACAGGATACTCATTATGTACAGTGTAGATCTAGGAACTAATATGCGCTAGTTTTGCAATTCACACTAATGGTTGAACAAGCATAAAAGCTCGCTCCGTGCACGCCGGGTGGTTTACAACAGCCGGCACAAAGTGTTCGCGCCACAAGTCATGTGCTCGTGAAAAAAAAAGATCGGAGGGCAGCAGACAACGACACAAAGTAAACAAAACAAAAAAAAAAAGAAAAACAAAAGTAACAAAAAAATCTAAGTTTCGATGCACCCTCCACGGTATTGGAAACCTACAAGCAATGCATAATTTGGTTTTTGTAGGTGGCCCAATACAAAAAGCCTTCTGCGTGGAGAATTAATTTGTGAATTAGATAGATAGATAGACAGACAGACAGACAAACAGACAGACAGATAGATAGGTGGGTGAGTGGATAGATAGATAGATATAATAGATAAATAGACAGACAGACGGACAGTCAATAAGGCAGGTAGATAGATAGATAGATAGATAGATAGATAGATAGATAGATAGATAGATAGATAGACAGACAGACAAAAGTTTCATTCTGTGTCTGGGAGATGGGGGGAGACAACAACAAAATCCTTATCCGAGAAGGCTGGGTACTCGATCCTACACCCCCCCCCCAATCCACCTACCCACCCCCTCCCCACAGGATCATTGACACGAAAATATGAGAAAAATCCCAAACTTCCAACGTGCCCGCACCGGCCGGGTTTTGAACCCGGTACCCTTGGCATGAGAGGCGAACATCTTGCCTCTAGACCACCTTGTCCCCGTTTTCTACCCGCCGTGTCACTGCCTGTCCACCTGTCTGTACAATACCATCTCCCCATCGTCTCCCAATTTCCCAGTTACAAATTATGTGTCATTCTGTTTATTTTTTAATACGAATTTTACAGAACAAATTTTGCCCAGTTGGGTTCTCGTTTGATGAGGTTTTTGTCTCCGTGGGGTTTCGTGTCCCCCTCAGGGCTTTTGTCTGTATCCTGAGAAACATTGCCTTATAATAATAATAATAATAGTTCGTCCATCAGGTATGATGATGACCTTAACACCAGAGGAATAAAGAACAGAAATTGTTGAGAATTTCAACACATGGACAATAAAGAGAACTAAAGGACACAGAGGACAGAATGGAAAGACTGTTCTTTCATGACTTATGGCTTCTCATGTGACTGATAAGTCCTGTTTTTGCCCTGCAGACCCTTCCGCATAAATGACAAGAGTGCTCCGTTGGTTCAGTACCACTGGGCCTTTTCTTGCGCCTTTCTCTTTTTTTGATAGCCTGCTGGACTCTGTCAGCTTCCCATGCTTTGCTGCCTCTGGTAAGGGCCGCCCTCCAATTTGCACGATCAAGCGAGAGCTTTTCCCACTCACTCACATCAATGGCAAAGGCCTTCAGTGATTGCTTGAGAGTGTCTTTGTAACGTCTCTTAGGGGCCCCAACATTCCTCGTTCCATTGGAGAGCTCAGAGAAGAAGATTTACTTAGGGAGTCTGGAGTCGGGCATTCTGACAACATGTCCTGCCCAACGTAGCTGAATTTTTTTCAGGTGGCAGAAGATGCTCAATTCCTTGGCACGATTGAGGACCTCAATGTCTGGAATTTTATCCTGCCATTTGATCCTTAGGATCTTTCTAAGGCAGGCCAGATGAAAGTGATTTAGCTTTCTGGCATGCGATTGGTACACTGTCCAGGTTTCAGCCCCATAGAGTAGGGTGGGAAGGACCACAGCATTGTACACTTTCAGCTTAGTGTCTGTGCGAATGCCGGCAACATCCCATACTCTCTTTCGAAGCCTGCCAAATGCAGAGCTGGCTTTGCTGATTCTTGAGAGAATTTCAGTATCAACACGAGCCGCGGAAGACAGTGTACTGCCAAGATAGGTGAAGTTCTCCGACACCTTCAGAAGACTGTCATGGACTTTGATATTTGGGGTCACAGAATACTTGTCGTCTGGAGTAGGCTGATGGAGCACTTCCGTCTTCTTTGTGCTTATTGTGAGGCCAAAGTTGTCACAGGCACTAGAGAACTTATCAACACAGTTTTGCATGCTATCCTCATCGTGTTCCAGAAGTGCACAATCATCAGCAAATAGTAGGTCACAGACTTGAGTACTTTTGGTTTTGGTTTTTGCCTGAAGTCTCCTGAGGTTGAATAGACTGCCATCAGTTCGGTACTTGATGCTTACCCCTTGAGGAGGAGAGCTAAAGGATTCTTGTAGCATTGCAGAGAACATGATGCTGAACAGAGTTGGGGCTAAGACACAACCCTGTTTTACCCCATTTGTGACAGCAAAGGGCTCTGAAACACTGCCGTTGCTTTTGACTGCAGCTTGCATGCCATCATGAAACTGGCGCACTATTGTGATGAATTCGGGTGGACACCCAAACTTCGCCAAGATTTTCCAGAGGCCTTCACGACACACTGTGTCAAATGCTTTTGTGAGGTCAACAAATGTGATATACAGCGCTTTATTTTGTTCCATGCATTTTTCCTGAATCTGTCTGGCAGCAAAAATCATATCCGCCGTTCCCCTCTCTTTACGAAAGCCACATTGGCTCTCGGGAAGCAAGTCATTTGACGAGAGGTGATCAAGAAGGCGATTCAGAAGCATTCTTGCCAATATTTTGCCAGCAATTGAAAGTAGAGAGATTCCCCGATGGTTGTCACAGACTTGGCTGTCCCCTTTGTTTTTGTACAGATGGATGATTGAAGCATCTTTGAAGTCCTGTGGCAGCTTCCCTGCTTTCAACATATGATTGAACAACTCGGTCAACCTATCAATAAGCTTTTCTCCACCGAAAGCATACACCTCAGCAGGAATTGAATCCACGCCTGGTGATTTGTTAAAGGACATCTGATTTGTGGCAGTTCGGGTCTCATTTGCTGTGAATGGCTGCATTAATAGGAGTCTGAGGGAGGCGGTCAATGGACTCCGTATTTATATTTGATGGCCGATTTAGCACACCTCCGAAATGTTCTGCCCAACGCTGAACTATGGCATTCAATTCAACAATGCGTGTTGAACCATCTGACGCAAGAAGTGGCGTAGTGCCAGCGCGGGATGGTCCAAACACAGCTCGGAGGCTCTCAAAGAACTTTCTAGTGTTGTTTGTGTCGGCATATTTCTGAGTTTCTCTTACTCGCTCTTCAAGCCAGTCATTTTTCATTTTCCTCAGCTTCTTCTGGAGTACACCCTTACATGCACGCAGTGCATCAGCTTTTGCTGTGGAAGAGGGGTCACTGCAGTGAGCTTGGATGAGACTATTTTTTTCTTTGATGAGCACTTTGATTTCATTATCATTATCATTGAACCAGTCCTGGTGCTTGCGGACAGGAAAACCAACTGTGCTGCTGGCGCAAGAGTGTACAGTCGTATTTAGGTCAGTCCAGCTCTGTTCAATGTTCTCAGACAGACAAACAGACAGACAGACAGACAGACAGATAGACAGGTGGGTGAGTGGATAGATAGATAGATATAGATAGATAAATAGACAGACAGACGGACAGTCAATAAGGCAGGTAGATAGATAGATAGATAGATAGATAGATAGATAGATAGATAGATAGATAGATAGATAGATAGATAGATAGATAGATAGATAGATAGATAGATAGATAGATAGATAGACAGACAGGCCAAAGTTTCATTCTGTGTCTGGGAGATGGGGGGAGACAACAACAAAATCCTTATCCGAGAAGGCTGGGTACTCGATCCTACACCACCCCCCCCCCCCAATCCACCTACCCACCCCCTCCCCACAGGATCATTGACACGAAAATATGAGAAAAATCCCAAACTCCAACGTGCCCGCACCGGCCGGGTTTTGAACCCGGTACCCTTGGCATGAGAGGCGAACATCTTTGCCTCTAGACCACCTTGTCCCGGTTTTCTACCCGCCGTGTCAATGCCTGTCCACCTGTCTGTACAATACCATCTCCCCATCGTCTCCCAATTTCCCAGTTACAAATTATGTGTCATTCTGTTTATTTTTTAATACGAATTTTACAGAACAAATTTTGCCCAGTTGGGGATCATTCTTTAATGATGTCAGCTTTTTTTAGCTAATTTTTTATCCCCCCTCCCCCCTTGTCAGCCTATAGTCAGCTTTCTGTTGACACCCCCCCCCCTCAATTGGCTGAGTCAGCTTTTGAGATCACTTATTTTAAAACACATTGCGCACCAAGAACACTGCCCAAAAACAGATTGTTATGCTTCAATAAACCCATAATAAATACAACAAAATGATGTAATGCTAAAAATTGGAGATTTATTTAATTAGATATGCGTACATTTGTGAAAACAAAATTACATTCCATAAAATTCAGAGATAGTCTCAAAAATGTTTCGATTAGGAGCAATTTCCTACACTCAACACTTGCTCATTCGACTCCCTTTCATCATCACTTTCACTCTCGCTCTCACTCATCCTAGTCATACTACTGTCGGTATCAGCTGTCATTCTGGCGCAAACCCTCATATGTAAAGTTTTATTTTTTATTGTAGAGTGGTATTTGCCACAACGAGAACAAGTTCTCTTCTGGATCCTTGTCAGTCCTTTGGCATCAGGCTGGTTCAGGGAGGGGCAGTGCTGGTCAAAACAATCTGTTTTGACAAACCTGTTAATATGGAGTGCCTGAAATAGGCTGCCAAAATGGCCAGACTCATCAACCTTCAATCCCTCTGCAGAAGATTTGATGGGTACAGGGGGAGGCAAAAACCGATCAGGAAAAAAATCTGCATAGTTTGTCCTGAAAGGGTGACAACATGAAGTGTCCAAACATTTAACAATTTGGCACATGTATTGTGACTGCAACACATGCACACTCTTCCACCTTTCATCCAAATCATCAATCACCTCCTCACACACATCAGAAACAAACTTAGACACAACAGAATATCCATCAATCTGTGTCTCATTGAAGACTTCAGATAGGATTTTACCAGCAGCTTCAAATTTTTTTCTTTCCAATACTGTGTCAACAGTTTTGTTTGATGCATTCAGATGACTACCAAATGAGTCAAAAGGCAAAACAACTCCTGCTGTCATCTTTGACAGTGGAGCCATCCTCCTCTCAACCGGGTTGTATGCACTGGATCCTGGGGCATGAGAAAAAATAAAACATGCATCAAGGTTGAGTTCCTTAAAAGTAGCTGCCCACATCAGGAGAGTTTTTGTGTTTTTTGGGGCCTCATCAGGGCCACCATCAACAGAAATGAAAACCAAAGGCTTCACTTCATCACCAATTTTGGCATGTTCTATAAAAGAATCCTCAGTCAAGATCTGCTGAAAGTCAGCCATGTGGCATTGTATGCTTCCTCTCTGACACAGCAGGCTGTGAATCACTCGGTTCAGTGCTGGTTTCCTCTTCTAGTGGTTTCTGATCAGAAGGTAGTAGGTGGTCCTGTTCAGTGCCGGTTTCGTTTTCCCCAGCTGATGGATTTCTGGGTTGATCATTGCTTGCTGAAAGTGAAAGTGGGAATGCATAAATGTAGACATTGTTTTTTTGTTTAAAAAAAAAAGAAGAACATCTCTAAAGTGTCTCGATTTGGATTTATAAATCAGCGCAGCCCAACACCCCCCCCCCCCACCCTCAGAGATGGCCAGAAAATTGTAATCACCCTTGAATAAAAAAGACAAGCCGAACACACCGCCTCCCCCTTATAGACCAGAAATCCATTTAACAACAACTCAAAAATTAATAAACAAAGGCCATCAATCCCTTTGTGGGGTAGGCCAGAAATTCAGATCAGTAGGCCTATTTTAAAATAGATGTATTACCTTTTCAATAAAATATATACACTTTATATTTTTTCAGCAGTAGTAGCTCTAGATCTAGAACATAAAACTAAATACTTACATTTTTGAGGGGCTTTAAAAAACCCTGCCCGGCACATCGCCAGTTTCTTAGAGTGATTGGTGGCTGCCACGACCTTCTAGTCTTGAATCTTCTCTTTCACTTTCTCTTGGTCATGTTTCAATTCATTCCAGACTGTTTGTGCTTTATGAAACACAGTTGCCTTAGGTAGTGTTGGATGAGCATTTTTAAATGCCTCTAAAAATAATTTGTACAGCTCAGCTTTTCCTGACTTGCTCATGATGAGAAGCAAGGCAAATCAAAACAAACAAAAAAATCAGTAGCTGATGATTGTTGTATGGCAGATCCAGCAGTTTGAAAGTAGGCCTAGTTAAGAACCATTGGTGGATCTATAATTTCGCATTTTAATAGTTTAATAATTAAATTATTATTAGTAGTATACATAAATATAGTATTATAAAGATGCACAAAGCTGACATCAGCTTTTCCCTGAACCGCCCCCCCCCCTCCCCCCTCCCGAGAGTCAACCTTGGGTCAGCTGGCCTTAAGACCCCCCCCCTACCCCCCCCCCCCTTGAGCTGACATCATTAAAGAACGCTCCCTTGGGTTCTCGTTTGATGAGGTTTTTGTCTCCGTGGGGTTTCGTGTCCCCCTCAAGGCTTTTGTCTGTATCCTGAGAAACATTGCCTTAAGACAGTAGAAATTGCACATGATCCATAATTTCATTCACGTTTCTGGTCAACTCAAAAAGCAGCAACAAATTAAAGTCACTAGAATATTGTGAATAATATTAACAATAAGGTGCTCATTAGAGAGACTGCACAACTGCGTGAAAGAAATGGAGTTGTTCCTCAACCGCCTGCTGCAAGGATGGAATGGAACACCGTGGTCTATGATCTATAGGCAAGGTGCTCGCCTCTCATGGCGATGGCATCGGGTTCAAATCCCGGTCGGTGCAGGCATGTTGGAAGTTTAGGATTTTTCTCATATTTTACTGTCCCTGATCCTATAGGAGGTAGGATCGAGTACCTAGTCTTCTCGGATAAGGACGAAAATCTCGGAGTGCCCATGTGCACGTTGCGCACGTTACAGATACCTCGCCATTGGAAATCGAAGGCCGCTGCCCGGACAAAATTAAATAAAATTCATCCTTACCACTCCCTCCCTCTCCTCCCTCATCTCCCCCCCCCCCCCCACGGCAAAAAACAAAACCCAACCCGCTGACCGGCCCTAAACCGTGGCAACGACGAGCCTGCTCCGGGTGTAACTGGGCTGCAATGACACAAAGGCAAATTTCCCAATTGGGATTAAAGAACTATATAAAATACAAAATACAAAATTCTGTCATTTGTCAACAAAAAGCATTTCTTTTTCTAAAACAGGTACATCTGTGCATTAGAATAGCAACCGCGTACATATACGTGTAACGGTATGGAAAATTGGAAGGCATTTTGTCCAGATCCGGTCGCGGGTAAGTTGTTGATGCTAGTGCTTGAGTGGCTTACATGACCAGGCAGAGTTTATGCAACTAAATAATTTAAAAAACTAACATATGTGATACCAATGTTTGTCTTGTTTCCTAACAAATCATACTATTAATCTTTGCTTTGCACATTGAACATACCAAAACAAAACAAAATGAAATTCATCTTTCAAGAGATAGTTTATACAGTTAACCTTCAAAGCAAAATGAAGTTACAATCTTATAATAATAGGTAAGGCTGGGAAAACTCAAGCATTTGGATTTAATTGCATAGACAAAGTGAGGCTGCTGAAGTAGAGCTATCTCAGACTTTCTTTCATGGAGAGTACATAAAGATCCTGCATACAGTTGAAGCTGAGTGACCACCGAGTAAAGCATTTTTAGCAACGAAAAAGCCCTTTCACTGGATGATATGTTACTTTATTAGGGGAATGCTGTAAACTCAAGGTGTACCCTTTTTTCTTTTCTTTTACAGTTTCTCAGGAGCCAGAGTCGGGTTTGTATCTCGATTTGCTTGGTATCTTCTACAGTTCACGGAGTTAACTTTTAGATCAGTTTCTGTTTAAAACGATGGTTATCTAAAGTTTTACAGAAAAAAAGAAGTGACTTCCATATCCTTTACATCCTTCCCTTTTCAGTGCTAGTCTCGTGGCCAGCAGATGTTTTTAATGTAAAACTAATGGTATTCTAAGCTTTTGCTCTACATTTTGCTAATAATTCTTATGATTCTTTTAATCTTTTATTATTTGGATAGGTTGAATATATATATATACAGAGAGAGAAAGAGAGAGAGAGAGAGAGAGAGAGAGAGAGAGAGAGAGAGAGAGAGAGAGAAAGAGAGAGAGAGAGACTGATTTTGTATTATATGTTCAACTGAAGAAAATCAATACAAATGTGCTCCACAGATATGAATGAAGGTCCTGAAAGTGATTTTCATCTCAGTTATGTTGAAATTTTTATCAAATTATACTTTATTTTAATTACTGTGAATATTTCATGTTCATTATACTGTATTCGTTTTTCTGAAGTAGTTCTTTGTCAAATTTCAGGGCCACAGGTAAGGCGTTACATCAAGTTGAAAATCTTGCATGAACTGCCGAGTGGTTCGGAAGTCGAAAGGCAAATGACTGTTTTCCCCGATGATTCTGTAAGACGATTTTTTCTGAGTTCATCATGTTTTTCTCGTAATGCCCAGTTTTTTCTTACATTTTCGCTGAAGCACAGCTCTACAAATACAATTTCTCTTGTTGTGTGATATTGTTCTTGTTTTCGCATCTCTATAATTTCTATAAGTAATTATGTATTATAGTACCGGTACTAACATCGCATCAGACTTGATCATACCAAAAATATAATACATGTACTATAGTCAGATTCAAGTTTCATGAACCAAAATTTCTGCTGATGTCTTGAAAATGAACGTACCCTTAGAGCCCATCTCAAATGATATGCAAAATCATCTCACTCTCCATGCCAGTGGAATGGGTGATTGTAGTTTTAAGCCACTGTTGTCTAGTGACACCCCTCTCCCCCAATCTTGATTCGACCCTCAGTAAGTTCTATTGGGTTTAGAGCACAGTGATATGGTGGCAGTTTGAGGACATCATGTCCATGCTGAAGGACGGTAGTCTTGATAGCATAATGTATGCTATCCGACTGATTCTTTTTTAATATACCTCTAATCTTCTTCCTCCGGCCTTTCTGGCAGTCATTTCTTTGCCATATATACAGTTATTTGTAAGAGGCCTTCGAGGGAGCTTTTTATAATATCTTGGTCAAAAGTCATCCAGAAGCCCCCCCCCCCCCTCCCCCTATCTCTCTCTCTCTCTCTCTCTCTCTCTCTCTCTCTCTCTCTCTCTCTCTCTCTCTCTCTCTCTCTCTCTCTCTCTCTCTCTCTCTCTCTCTCTCTCTGAACCTTCATGTTGCACCAACGTTGTTATTACCTACCTTCTCTCATCGACCGGTCATTTTCAATGGGGTTTCAATATAATTACTGTAGTACACTGGAACTTGGTTATAACGAGATGCAGTGTTCTACAAAAAAATGTTTCGTTGTACCCAAGATCTCTCTATTCGAGCAAATACATGTACATGTCTGACTCCCTACACGGCTGTACTGTGGCGGCCACCCCCACAATTTACTGTACGCAATCAGAATTAATTCTCTCGCTGTAGGGAGTGTTTTGATTATCAATTGTCGTTATTCAAGTAATTTATAATGCAGCTTAAAATACCATTTTCTCGAGGTTGCCAAGGTTGGTTTTTAACACCACCAGTGTCGTTATACATGACGAGCCACTGCAGATAGATCTATTTGTTTGTTTCAAAGGCTTGTTGGTGGAGATGCAGTTAATTTTCCCTTACTTGTCACCTTCAGGTGGCAGTTTGAAGTTTCATGGTAAACAACTTCAGTTAACTGAACATATTGCAACACTGTCAAACGGAAATCGCTGCACACAACTTTGAATAATCTGATCTTAAAAGCTATCAAATATGGTACTAAAACAACTTAACTAAATGCGATGAGCATTTATATAATTATGTAGTAAATAAGAGTGCTGCATCATATGACACTTCAAAGTTATTATTATTATTATAAGTTTATAATATATAATGCAAGGCAGTAAGCAGCTCTTTTGTAGGAACACATTCATTTCATGCAGCTTCGAGAAGGAAGTTTTATCAGTTCTTTTCAAACACTGCCAAAAAGTACATCTGCATGTAGACCGCACTGAGATTTGAGTCCTTGCAAAATTTGGGCCCAGTGGGTCCAATGGGCAAAAATCTTGGTCCACGAATTCTGAAGGGGATTGTATTAATCATAATAATAATTTTTCTATAAAGCAATGATGCCAGTGATGTAAAGCATCACAGTGAACAGCAGTATGAACAAAATTTGCTTTCCACTACTCTTTTTAACAATTTCCATTCTAGTCCAAATACATATTTTGCAAATTTAGGGGATAATTAATCTTTATGTGAAGAACCCTTCGCTGATCTATGTTTTACGAAACGAACGAATGTCATTCACTCTTTACTCACAGTACTGTGTGTTCACTAAACTTACTGCCCTGTGCACATGCTGCTGTAGACCTTTCTTTTCTCCGCTACCCTCTGCCCCCCCCCCCTTTTCCTTCCACATTTTTTTTTTTTTTAAATATTGCTGAGGTAGTAGGGATGAGCTAAGGTGGACTGTTCACTATGTACATGTATAGTGGCATGAGCTTGGAAAGCTGATTGGTCGGTTGGTTCAGAGACTGGAAGATACTCTTGTGACTGTTGGCTGGTATAGAAAACTAGGCAGTATTTATTTTTCACGAAGCAAAACAGCCAATGCAATGGATTTCTTTTTTTTTTTAATGTGCCTTCCATCAATACTGCTAATTTTTCAAGTGGTTCGATATCTTTAAATCAATTAAAGTGATATTTTGTCGTGAGGGAGTTTCATCCAAAGTTCTTGAAAAGCAGACCTGGTATAATTTAACCAGGGTTAAAATAAAAGCAAAGGAACAAGTTTTGTTGAAGGTGTGATTAGATTTATGTGTAATGAATATTTCCAGGCGAGTTCATTCAGGAAAGACTTGGAGGTCGTCTTCAACATCCCGGCCAGCAGTATAAAGATCTACTGGCATAACGATTTCAATCACCAGGCTGACATGCCCAACAGTGGAACTTTGGAGAGTTTGTATGTGAGGGATGGAAGCATATTAAAGATTAGAGAGGACAGAAAAACATACAATCATTGATATGTTATATAATGAAAAGATAAACTACCAGTTCATTTTTCGTATGTCAGGTGGAAGACATAAACTAATTCTAAAATAAAAAATCTGATAATTGTTGTTATTGTTCTTTTCACGTGAAATGAGTTAAACTTTATTCTGTATATGTGTAAAAATATCTTTCTCTGGAACACAATGGAAGCCCTCCCCCCCCCCAATCCCCACCTCCCCCCCCCCCAAATGTATTGTGATCAAACCTTTCCCTCTTTCTATCATTTAATCAGATTTTACTCCCATCTGTAAAATTAATCTTCCTAAGCCTGGGTGAGTTGTGCCATAGATCATCAATTTCCTTTTGAAGATTTCAGTAAAACAATACATGTACTGATGTCAAATACATTCATTCGGTATCAATGCTGAAAAGTGCCTGGAGTGAAAAATATAATAAACCAGCTGGATACCTGAGTCAAAAGTTGCCAACAAGAAAAAAGAACAAAAACATATCAAAATGAAAGTAAAGAACAGAAAATAACAACACAGCTCAAGTGGGTATGCGACCAGTCGTAGTACATGTATTGTGATTTTCTGTTGATTGAAATAGTGAAAGTGATTTTTAAAAAAAGGTCATCCTCAGTCCAGTAAATTCTACTTCATTAAATATAATAATTTGACACTTATGCTTTTTTAGTTGTTGTTTTTTTCTAATCCTATAGCCAAAACAACTCAGAATTTTAGGCTTAACTTTTATCTGTGGTATATAAACTGTATGCATACATATATTATATATTTATATACAGTATGGGATGAAGAAAAAGCCCATTTACCGAGGGCAGCATGGTGAACTGTTGTAATGAAATGGGAAAAAAATACATTTCTCATGCTTGTACTTGTAGTCCTTGGCACTAATGGCAGCCTGCATTTTGTGCTAACAGTCGGGGGGTAAATTCTGAAAATGGAGGGCTAAAGTGAAATAATGTCTTTTTTGTTTTTTTTTTAAAAATATCATTACTCTTAAGTCTTACAAAGAAAGTTATTCAGGCTTTTGTTTCTCCTGAAAAATGTGTAAAATCTGAGTTATGACAGTTTTACTATGCAGTCCTGGATATTATCTATCTCAATTTGCTTGTAAGTTTGATATTGTTTTGTGTGCTGGTAGAGCTAGATGCAATGAGTTTATTTCTTTTATTTGTATGTATCTTGACACACAATTTATTTTGGGTTGAATTTTAAGAACTTGGAGTGTTTGATCTTTTTCTTTGTTACTGAATTTTGAAGCTCAAACAGCTTTTAAAAAATAAATCTACAAAAAGGACTTGGATGAAAAAAAAGCTAAATAAAAAGACATAAGTCACATTTTGTTTTCTGTTCATTTTTCATTTTTATTATTGCTGGCCATTGCACACATGAAATAAATACGTTCATACATCAGTGACATCAAAAATTCAAAATACATCATGTACACTGTTTAGTACCTGTCAATTCACTTACAGAAAAATTCACAATACAAGATGCATTGGGAAACAAACAAACATAGGAATATGAGAATTCAGTAATCACATGCAAATAGCTGTTTCTCTATATTGATACTAATGATAGTCTAAAGAGAATTGTCAGATGGTAACTCTTTCTGTACCATTTGTCGATATATCAATCATAATTTGGTCTCAACTGGACCATACACTGATGTATCCGCATTGTGAGGATACCTCAACAGCAGTCCTCTAATAACTTATCATTGTCTTTAAATACACGATGCGCACTTCATTTCGTTAAAATACCGTATAAATGTTAATGAAAATAATGTTATGATAGAATAACTTCAGGCCTGCCCTCCATGTTCTGATTATGTATCTTCCACAGCAATATGCTGTTAACCCTCTAGCGCCCAGTGTACTACATTTGAAATAGGTCACCTGGAGCCAAAATGCTCCATCTCTGATACACTTACTCTTCCAATTTTATTGTCAAGTAATATTTCCAAAAAATATTTTTTTTTTTTTTTTTTTTTACAATAATCAGTCTATTTAAAATAAGCTCAGCATATTATTTCAGAAGTTCTGGAATTGGATATTTTTGTCTGGGCACTACAGGATTAATCATTGCATCATAATAAATTTACCACTGTGGAATGAAGTAAATTAAATACATGTAAATCAATAGTTTACTCAAAGTTAGAAGAAATGAATATTGGACCAGAAGGGGAATTGATTGTGGTATGGAAATTATTTTAACTACGTGAACGTCAGTATTGGAATTTACACTCTGACTGTTGCTAGGGAACCACAGTTTGATTACAAAGCAGAATAGAGAGAACAATGAGCTGTGTTCGCTGTTCAACTCAAGCTTACTATGTAACATAGACACCCAAATATTTGTAATATTCAACTGGCTCAACCTCTTCATTATCAATGCTTAATGGTGGTAAAGATAAGAGGCAGAGAGAGAGTGTGAGACTGAGAGACGGAGAAAGAGAAAGACACCCAGACACGTACACATACACACACACACACACACAAATAACGCATACAGCCTACTGTTTTAAATGCCTCCTTTTCATCCATCAGAATTGCAAGTTTTTATTAGGGTTAGTGTTAAGATAAATATTAATTACGCGCAACTGGTCAGTAAATGCAAATCCTCAATTCATGACCTTTTCACTGGATGAACTAGACCTAAAATCAGGACACAAACGCACACACACACACACACACACGCACACACAAACAAACAACATAAACACATTTATTTCCTCAATAAATAAGAAAAAAAAACATTCATAGACATTCACAGTATGAAAAAGATGGCTCTTTAGATCATGGGGGAAAATTACAACAACAACACACAATAATTGGCCACAGTAAGCGACATTGTTTCCAGAAAATCCCCAGTTCAATAAGATGTTAGAAAAGTAACACACGTAGATCATATTATATAATACTATAGAGCTAGAGGGTGAACATGCTAACGTCTAAAACTCCGTAGAAATGCTCAGAGGCATTTATGATGGATTGGTGTGGATGGACAACATAACATGCAGCTCATGGCTCTGACTAAAAACAACAACAGCCATCTCAGTTTCCTGGAAAAAGCACACTTCTTTAATGTCTGAAACAAAAGGTTACACAATGCCAAGGGACATAACACAGTATAAGAATTACCTACCAAAACCAGTAAGAGTTAGTTCCCATTACTAGTATAGTTTATTACAGTATTGGGCACACTGTACGATTATTTTGTGTCTAAGCATAGTCCTGTACAACCTACATTCATTATGTCCACACTTGGTTGTAGCTAGCAATAACGCCAAAGTGGATCTGTAGGCAAGCGTTTAAACATTCTGTTAAATTCTGTCTTATTTTCATAGGATGAGGTAAATGCTGATATTCATTTGTATTCTATACTAATTTATATAAACTAGCAGAGTTACCCGGCCCTGCTCGGGAGAAATGTCTTCTTTACTTATAACGATCTAGATCTAGGACACAAAGTAAAGTTCCTTCCACGGACAAAGAAATACGATGACAGAATCAGTATCGACTCTGGTTCCGCGGAAACTCTGGGAATGTGTTTACCCTTTTTCACTAAAGTTTACAGGCGATCCATGTTTTTGTTAATCGACAATTTGCTTCCTTCAGAGATATCATAAAAACCACAGAAAAACTGTGGGGTCGCAGCAGGGCTATAAGCAAAGTCAAAATTGGGCAAAAAGAAAAGGTTGTATGTTGCGAAGCCCCGCGTGAGAAATAAAACCCAAACAGCTCACAACTCACAACAGTTCACAACTCATATTCTAAAGTATTATATTAATAATTAAATCTATATATTAATATTTATTTAAATAATGAATTATAAATTTCTGTTGGTGATATGGGGGGAGATAGGGGTGAATTTTAATCTATTAATTTTTAATTTCAATTTTGCCCGGGCAGCGGCCTGTTCGGCCTGCTCTTTGCGATTTCCAACTGCCAAGGTATCTTTAACGTGCGCAAAGTGCACACGGGCCCTCCGAATTTTTTCGTCCTTATCCGAGAAGACTAGATACTCGATCCTACCCCCCAATAGGATGAGGGACACGAAAATATGGGGGAAATTCCAATTGCCAACATGCCTGCACAGCCCGGGTTTTGAGCCCGGGACCCTTGGTGAGTACCTTGCCTCTAGACCACCTTGTCCCCAAATTTCATGATGATCTGGATTTAGTCTACTATCCATTAGGCTTTGGAAAATAAGGATGTTCAACAATGAATGATAAAGCGCTTTTTGTGTGCGATAAAGGAAAGACGGTATATATTCATTATGTACAGTGTAGATCTAGGAACTAATATGCACTAGTTTTGCAATTCACACTTTATGGCTGAACAAGCATAAAAGCCCGCTCTGCGCAGACCCCAATCACTGCCATGCCCTGTCGACACGTCACTTGCTACCAGAGATATCTTACACTAGTGTAACTCTGCTTGCTACCCTCTGCAGCAGGTATTCCTTTTGTTGTAACTTAGCCGCGAGCATGCCGAGTGGTTTGCAACGGTTGGGCGCGCCCAAACCTGCTTGAGTGGCAATTTAACATCTTGATCTTGTGGTAAGAAAACCCAGAAAGGGGCAACTTGTCTGTAATTTTAGTTACCCGTTAACTTGTCTTATCTAATTTATGGACAGAATTGCCTGGAGCCACCAAACTTACGGTCGGCTGTGTAAACATTGTAAAATACAAATTATCTTTTGTACGTCACTTTTTTTTCTTTGTCTGAAGCCTAGATTAATTTATTATAGATCAGCGATGGTTTTGCTGATAATTTGTTTCTTTACTGCATGAGCAGACATGGTCGTTTTTTAAAGTTGGAATGTCAGTGAGATCAGAAATTGCCGGTGCGGTATCTCCATAGAGATAGTATTAGACACTAGAGTCCGCACGGTGCCATACGGCTTGGAACCACTAGAATCGCGTGGAGGCCATTTTGAGTTGGGGTGAATACTAAATAGGATAGGATACTAAATGCTCTGGGCTAATAGTGTCTAGATTTACGTGTCATCTAATACTGCATCATGCCTCTCCCACCCCCACCCCCTTGTGTTTTGGAGTGTCTCAGTTAAAACAGGCAGCTATGATGGGACTGGGTGGTAAGGTTATCTCCATATGCCTAATTCCTCTTTGATATGAATAAAACATACTTCCAAACAACTTGATCGTTTAGTGCACTGGATTGACAATGGGGAAGGGCTAGAGATCAAAGCCTATTGTAATATATTTATCAATATGAGTATATCGTGGGGTATTGCCATATTGTTGTTTGCGACACTGTGCTGATTTTTTTAGCCTTTGTCATGAAAGTGGTTCTCTCACTCCTAATTTCATTATAAGTGTCATTCCAGTCTTTAAGTTTCAATTTTGAAAGTTCTGGAACAAACTCCAGATGTTACACAACTCTTCGAATTTTCAATCCTCGTTTTCCGACCAAGATACTGCTATGAGTATGACCTGTATCTCCGAGAGAAGAGATAGTGGAGGGGTTGCTTTATGCAAGCAAAGACGTTTGCTATTATCAAAAAGGTGGACCAAGTTATACGGCATCTGCTTACGACTAAGCACCCCATACGGTCGGTGTCAGCGGTTACAACACTGAAAGTGACATTGGCTCCAAAGTATTTGATGGCCTCGGAAGTCATATTTTTATGATGGCCATCTCCAAAGCCAAGACAGTCACCCAACCCAGATCATTAACAATGCCCGTGAACTATTTTACAAGACAATGCTGCACCACCACGGCAAAGTCTTCACCCAAAGATTATGCTCGCGGGGATGTAGGGTCAGTTAGACACAAGCTAAACAAAACGATTCTTTTTTCTACATCAGTAGATCATGTGCTGACTATCAAGATCAAATGTGGTCAAAGGGAAATAACTTAATTAATACAACCTAGAGGGTGAATAAGTATAACAGGTGGATTACGTCATTTGTACCGTGTTTGATGACGTCAATAGAGGGAAAAACATGTAGTGACAGGATAGAGTAGATAGAAATAGTAAATAGGATATCACTGGTGTTTTTGTGAATGGGATAGAGAGAATCAGCGGGAATATATACTAGGGGAGATGGTGGATATTGAGATGGAAAGATAATGGGCCATTGATGAAGATTAACACCACGTGTTCGACTTGGGGGTGAGAACTTATTTGTCTACGTCAGTTAGCCGTTAATTTGACAACCAATCAAGGCAGGCGTATTGATAGCATTTGGGGAGCTGGGAAAGCAGCTGACGGGGGGACTGCATTCCGTGCAGACTATCCAACTGCGAAGGAGTCAGGGGGATTCCACTTGAGCGAATCATTACCTACAAAGTACAACATGTCTAGATGTGGATCGTCATTTAGATATCCATATGGCTGCTTTGAAATTAAACAACGCTATCGTTGACTGTTCCCTGGCTTAATAAGCCAGGGCAAGGGTGAGTGATCGAATCTCTTGATGACATTGACAATGGATAAGAAGACGAAGAGCGTGGCATTTATCCGTTAGGAGAGTTTTAATGAATCTACCAGGAGTGATTGCCGAACAATGCAAGATTCAAAGTTAAACTGTCATCTAGAGCTGCAACTAGAGTTAATGTATGAAATACATAACTGTGATTGAATTGTCTGGGTGAGGCTGGGAGTTGCCAGCCCATCCTAGAGTTATATTTAACTGTGCCGACGTCTCCATGGCCAGCTAGACCTATAAGTTTAAATATCTGAGATAGCCTGATGTCTCCAGAGACTATATTAATTGTCATACAGTAAGCAGTCCAGATCTTGGAAATAGAAATAATTAGTTAGATAATTAGCTAGAATTGAAGTTAAATGATATTATGGGAAACCTAGATCTAGACTTATAATGAATTACTATTGATTTGGGATTTGATGCTGCTGATATTCATCCTTACTACATGAATAGATCTAGTCGAAATTGTTAGGGAACTAACGTAATTAAAGTGTGGCCCTGCAGGCCTGATTGTTGAAATTTATTCAGTTTTTTTTTTTAGTATTTGGCGTGGTCTGGAAGTGAAGGTTAAATTTTAATATTAAGAATATGCAGTCGAACATACACACCAAAACAACATTAAAATACCAACACTTCCATCCATAACATCTGGGTTGGGACCATACACTATGTCTCCGCAATAACAGCCTGTGCTGCATCGTATTCGTAGTATACCTATTATGACTTTGACATAATTATAGGCGGGGATGGGGTTACTATTCCGTGAGATGTCGAATAGCAAGCGATTGCTCGCCAGCGAATCCAACCCAAGTCAACATGGCGCGCATGTAGGCCAATCGGGGCCACGTCGATGCGTTGCACTTGTGCATGCTTGCGGACTCTAGTGTATTATAGTATCTCTATGGGCATCTCACATTATCCCCCCTCCCAAAATCTATCCCCCCTGATGATTCAGAATAACCCTCGGATATTCTGGAATCTTCTGGTTTATCCCCCTCTATAACAGTTTATCCCCCGGGGTTAAAATAGGATGGGGGATACTTGCCAATGGGTAAGCGGCATCTTATTTTATCCACCATTACAAATTATCCCCCACCTTTTTTTGTTTGGGGGTAGTCTCCACGGTATTTGAAACCTACATGCAAAATTTAGTTCCTGAAGGTGGCCTAATAAAAAAAAAAGCCTTCTGCGTGGAGAATTTGTGAATTAGACAGACAGACAGACAGACAGAGTCTGCAAGATGGGGGGGGGGGGTTGAACAACAACAAAACACAGTAATTCGCCACGCTTGCTGATAATATTATAATGCTATAGAGCTAGAGGGTGAACTTGGAAACATCTAAACCTCCGTAGAATTGCTCAGAGGCATTGGGCATAATGACTGTACGCTTATATTATAAGATAAGATATATCTTTACTATCCTGTTGTCAGGAATTTGTTGACACATCATCAGTTTTACAGTACAACAATAAATACCTATCTTACTCACACCATGTACCGCACACACACACACACACACACACACATTGTCAGAACAGTCCATCAGGAAAAGTAACAACAGCATAAATTACCACGTCAAGAAACACTTCTACTTTGAAAGGAGAATGGCAAAAGAGATCGTCTATAAGGCATAATCCTGTACAACCTACATTTAGTGTGTCCATACATCGTTGTAGCAAGGAATAACGTTAAAGTGGTTTCGTAGGCAAGGGATGAAAAACCCTGAACAACTTTGTTTTATTTTGATAATATGAAGAAAATTATGATGTTTCTTATCATAATATAATATTCTATATTAAATGATATAAATTACATTTCACAATGTTTAACACTACAAATTATGTGTAATTTTGTTTATTTTTTAATACGAATTTTACAGTTGTAAATTCTGCCCAGTTGCGTTTTCGTTCACAGAGGTTTTTGTCTCGGTGGGATTTCGTGTCCCCCTCAGGGCTTTTGTCTGTATCCTGAGAAACATTGCCTGAAGACAGTAGAAATTGCACATGATCCATAATTTCATTCACGTTTCCAGTCAACTAGCAGCAACAAATTAAAGACACTAGAATAAAATAATTATTGTAAATGATATTAATAATAAGGTGCTCAGTAGAGAGACTGCACAACTGTGTGAAAGAAATGGAGTTGTTCCTCAACCGCCTGCTGCAATGATATAATGGGGCACGTGGTCTAGAGGCAAGGTACTCGCCTCTCATGCCGATAGCACTGGGTTCAAATTCCGGTCGGTGCAAGCATGTTCGAATTTTTCCCTGATCCTATAGGAGGTAGGATCGAGCACCTAGTCTTCTCGGATAAGGACAAAAATTTCTGAGGGCCCCTGTGCACCTTGCGCACCTTAACGATACCTTGGCAGTTGGAAATCGAAAAGAGCAGGCCGAACAGGTCGCTGCCCGGGGAAAATTAAATAAAATTCATCCCTACCATTCTCTCCTCTCTTCCCTCATCTCCCCCACCCCCCCTCCCCCCCCCCCAAAAAAAAAACCACCCGCTGACCGGCCCCTACACTGTGGCAACGACGAGCCTGCTCAGGTTGTAACTGGGCTGCAATGACACAAAGGCAAATTTCCCAATTGGGATTCAAGAACTATATAAAAATACAAAATACAAAATTCTGTCATTTGTCAACAGAAAGCATTTCTTTTTCTAATACAGGTACATCTGTGCATTAGAATAGCAACCGCGTACATATACATATAACAGTGTGGCAAATTGGCAGACATCTGAAGATCCAGACACTAGTAAGTTGTTGATGTTAGTGCTTGATTGGCCTACATGACCAGGCAGAGTTTATGCAACTAAATAATTAAAAAACTAACACATGTGATACTAATGTTTGTCCTGTTTCCTAACAAATCATACAATTAATCTTTACTTTGCATATTGAAAATACCAACAAAAAAAAATTTATTTCATCTTTCAAGAGATAGTTTATACAGCTAACCTTCAAAGCAAAATGAAGTTATAATCTTATATGTAAAGTGGAGAAAAGTCAAGCATTTGGATTTAGTTGTATAGAGAATGTCAGAGGTGAGGGTAAATACAGGCTGCTGAAGTAAAACTCTTTTAGCCATTCTTTAATGGAGAGTTCTTAAGGATCCTGCATGCAGTTGAAGCTGAGTGACCACCGAGTAAAGCATTGTTTAGCAACAGAACTCAAGTTACTTAATTGAAAAAAAAAAGCCCTTCACACAATAATATGTTACTTTATTAGGGGGATGCTGTAAAACTCAATGTGTACCCTTTTTTCTTTTCTTTTACAGTTTCCCAGGAGCCAGAGTCGGGTTTGTATCTTGATTTGCTTGGTATCTTCTACAGTTCACGGAGTTAACTTTTAGATCAGTTTCTGTTTAAAACGATGGTTATCTAAAGTTTTAAAGAAAAAAAGAAGTGACTTCCATATCCTTTACGTCCTTTCCTTTTCAGTGACAGTTTCGCGGCCAGCAGATGATTTTAATGTAAAACTAATGGTTTTCTAAGCTTTTGGTTGGAATGACAGTCACTTTTTTGGATATTTTGTTCTACATTTTCTTATAATTCTTATGATTCTTCTTTCATTATATGGATGGGTTGGATATATATATAGAGAGAGAGAGAGAGAGAGATTTTATATTGTAAGTTCAATTGAACAAAATCAATACAAATGTGCTCCACAGATGTGAGTGCCCTGAAAGTGATTTTCATCTCAGACATGTTGAAATTTTTATCAAATTATACTTTATTTTAATTACTGTGAATATTTCATGTTCATTATACTGTATTCGTTTTTCTGAAGTTGTTCTTTGTCAAATTTCAGTAGAGCTGGCACTGACTTTCATCAAGTTGAAAATTTTGCGTGAACTTCCGAGTGGTTTGGAAATCGAAAGGGGAATGTCTGTTGACCCCTATGATTCTGTAAGAGGAGTTTTTCTGAGTCCACTACGTGAAACTCGTAATGCAAGGACCTTCATCAAGTTGAAAATTTTGCATGAACTGCCGAGTGGTTCGGAAGTCGAAAGGGAAATGACTGTTGACCCCCATCATTCTGTAAGTGGAGTTTTTCCGAATCTATCATGCTTTACTCGTAATGCCCAGTTTTGTCTTTAATATCCACTGAAGCAGGGCTCTACAATTACAATTACTGTTGTTGTTGTTGTTTTCGCCACTCTATAATCTCTGTGAGTAATGTGTGTGTGTGTGTATATACATGTATATATATATATATAGTGCTAACATGGCATCGGACTTGATCATAGGAAAAATATAATACATGTACTATAGTCTGATTCAAGGTAAATGAACCAAAATTTCTGATCATGTCTTGAAAGTGAACGTACCCATAGAGCCCAAATTCTGCATGGACTCCCATCTCACACGATATGCAAAATCATCTCACTCTCCATGCCAGTGGAATGGGTGTTTGCAGTTTCAAGCCACTGTTGTGCAGGTGACACCCCTCTCCCCCAACCTTGGTTCGTAAGTTCTATTGGGTTTAGATCACAGTGATTTATGGTGGCAATCTGAGGACATCATGTACATGCTGAAGGACGGTGATATTACTGGCATAATATACGTTATCTGACAGATTCTTCTTTAATCTACCTCTCATATTTCTCCTCCATAGTAAACAACTTAAGCTCCATGAACATATTGCAACACCATCAAACAGAAATCGCTGCACACAATTTGAATAATGTGTGTCCATAAGGCTGAAAGATGAAATTCTCAGAGAACTGGAGAATGTGTACGGAATAGACACTGTTCCCGAGCCAACATCAGCCATTTCTCAGTTCTGGACGACGTATCCTTTTTGAGGTGGATGGACCTCATGGAGGGCAGGGTACCACTTCGATGACGTGTGGGCGACGCTTCGACGCCCGTAAACAAATTTAATGATAACGTATTCATTGTTGGAGCCGACCTTTCGTTTTGGTCACGGGACACCTTGGATAGAGGGCGCTCTAGAAATGGTGGAATCCGTGATTACAAGCTTTTTCTAATCCACAGCGAAGAAAACTAGAAAGAGATCGAAACAGATCATCAAGATAACTTGTTTAGATAACACATAGCTCTATAGGGCATTGTATTGATTTTAATTTTTTGAAAGATTTTTGTTTTTGTATTAAATTTTTTTGTATTTTGTAAACTTCTTTAATCCCATTTGGGAAATCTGCCTTATTGTCATTGCAGCCCAGTTACAACTGGAGCAGATACGTCGTCGCCACAGTGCAGCACCGGTCGGCTTTTTTTTTTTAGGGGAGGCAGGAGGAGGAGGGAGTGGTAGGGGTAAATTTTATTAAATTTTGCCCGGGCAGCGGCCTATTCAGCGTGCTCTACTCGATTTCCAACTGCCAAGGTATCTTTAACGTGCGCAACGTGCACACGGGCCCTCCGAGTTTTTCATCCCTTTTCCGTGAAGACTAGGTGCTCGATCCTACCTACCATAGGATCAGGGGCAGGAAAATATGAGAAAAATCCCGCATTCCAACATGCCTGCACCGACCGGGATTTGAACCCGGCACCCTCGGCATGAGAGGTAAGCACCTTGCCTCTAGGCACGTGTTATCTACAGATTTAATACATTAAAACTAGTCTTCAAAAAAGAGATTTCTATGTGATTTTTATTATTATTATCTTTTTTTGTTTTTTTTTGCTTCGTTTTGTCCTGAACTTATATACTTTACCACACATAGAGTGAATATTTTGAAAAATAATTTTAGGAAAACGAAGTGTTTAACCGTCGATAACTGGTTTACGGTCTTTATTTTGGAAAAATTCCTACACATTTATACAGGGCCCACAATAACGTGCTAGTTAGTATCTTCGCCTGTCAATCGGGTGACCGTGGTTCGATTCTCAGCCGAGTTGTTTTGTTGTTGCTGTTATTTTTATAAGTCTTTTTCATTAGGAATCAATCTGTTCAGTTTATTTTTTTAATCGAACAAGGACAATAGGGAATAAAGCCAGATTTTTTGTTGTTGTTTTTTTATTTGGTATGTAGTTAACACCAATACTGGTGGATAAACCCGGATCGATGTTGTTGTTGGCGGATAAATCCTGCAACCTTTAGAAAAAGTATTTTACAAATGGAGGCCCGCGTGTTAAACTATCGAGACTCAAATTAAAAAAAAAAAAACTACTGAAGTATTTGGCATGCTAGTACGGTAGTCGTAGCCCTTGATAACATGTAGCTTGTGTTGTCAGCTGGGGGTAAAATTCTGAAAACTACCTACCTACCTACCTATTTACCTACCTGCCTACCTACCTGCCTGCCTACCTTCTTGTCTGTCAGTCTGTCTATGTTTGTCTATCTGTCTGTCTCTGTCAATCTATCTGTCTGACTGTCTCCACGTTGAATTTCAAAATAATGAAAAATGAAAAAAAAATTGAACTAGCTTTCAGATACTCGAAATCCCCTGTCAGCTGAAGCCAAAAACAAAATGTGACAATATGTGAATATAAATACAAAAATGTAGAGGAAATCAAACCAATTCATGAAAATATAACAGAAAAGCGGAATAGAACAATACGACGCAAGGTGGTCAGCGACCAGCTGTTTGGCCACCCCTGACAAAGACACTCAAACAAAGGAACAGATACGCCAGCAGACAGATAGACAGACAGAGGGACAGACAGACAGGCAGACCACAGACACACAGACAGATGGATCAACGTTGCGAACAACCATTCTAGCGAACATTACTCGGCCCGCTTTCAGAGACTTAAACTCAACACTGAGAAATCGCCTTTCGATTTCTGAACCCTCAATGCCCTCAACTATAAAGTTTTGTTGTTGTTTTTTCACTTCCCCTATACGAGGACTTTTTTCCGATAGCTGAATTAATGTCCAGTCTGAGTGAGGCCACTCGCCAGCACTCGCCCTGATCAGACACACGACGAAATTCTGAAACGACCACTTTCAGCATCATAATGTACCTTATGAATTTATTCAACCAAATCTGGACCTCAGGAACTTTCCCTTCCTCCTGGAGGAAAGCTAGCATTGTCTACACACTCCAAAAACCCGACAAAGACCATTCAGATCCCAGAAGTCTCCCCACACAGAAGCCTGTTTAGACTAACAAAATTCTGTTCAAATATTCTGAACCCGTACCAAATAGGATGAAATTTAAAGCAGACTCTCTCTCTCTCTCTCTCTCTCTCTCTCTCTCTCTCTCTCTCTCTCTCTCTTTCTCTCTCTCTCTCTCTCTCTCCCTCTCTTTCTCTCTCTTTATCCTCTCTCTCTCTCTCTCTCTCCGTGCCTCTTTGTCTCTCTGTCTCTCTCTGTCAAACACACACAGAAATAAACACACACACACTTACACACACAGAGAGGGGTGGTGTAAGAGAGAAAGGAGGAAAGACGGGGACTGGATAAGGAAACAGAGGAGGGAGGCAGTAAGAGCGGGGCGGTGGGGGGGGGGGAGAAGGATAAAGACACACACACACACAATACAGACATAATGAGAGGCAGAGATTAGAGAGAGACAGAGACAGAGAGAAGGAGAGATAAGAGGCACAGAGAGAGTGTGAGACAGAGAGAAGGAGAAGGAGACAGACACCCAGACAGACGACAGACACATACACACACACACACACACACACACACACAAATAACGCATACAGCCTACTGTTTTAAACGCCTCCTTTTCACCCATCAGAATTGCAAGGTTTTATTCGGGTCAGTGTTAGGATAAATATTAATTACTTGCAACTGGTCAGAGATACCGAAAAGCAAATCCTCAATTCATGACCTTTTCACTGGATGAACTAGATCTAAAATCAGGACACACACACACACACACACCTACACACATACAACACAGACATGTACGTATTTCCTCAATGAAAAAAAAGAAAACAAAACATTCATAGACATTCACAGTATGAAAAAGATGGCTCTTCAGCTGATGGGGGAAAACTACAACAACAACACAATAATTCGCCATGGTAAGCGACATTGTGTCCAGAACTCCCAGTTTAGTAAGATGTTAGAAATGTAACAAACCACGTATTGCATTGCAATGTTATCAACCACGCATTGCATTGCAATGTTATCAACCACGTATTGCATTGCAATGTTATCAACCACGTATTGCATTGCACTCTCCCCATTCCCCCTTTCGCTCTTTCTCTCTCTCCTTTTCTCTCTTTCTCTCTCTCCCCCTCTCTCTCTCACACACACGCAAATACATACATACGCACACAAACACACACGTACGCAAACACACACACACACACTATTGATCAATTAAAAAAGAAGGAAAAAAAATTCGTAGACATTCACAGTATGAAAAGATACCTGAAACCCACAGAGGAAATCCCATGACGTGGCTTAGCAGCGGGGAAACCCGAAGACGTGACATGGCACTTTCCGCTATCTTGGGTATTACACGTAACGCCCTCCTATTAAATTCCCGCATGAGATGTTCCAGTCCCATTTTCCGCGTCTCCAGCAGTAGACCAGGTCAAGAAGTCATTTTTCAGTTGTGTATGAGATAACCCCACTTCATGCTTGCCGGGAGACTCAGATAGGCAGATACACAGCGAGCGTGAATTTACGGGTTGGTATTTTTCATTCACACCGGTAAGATCCCTTTTTTTTTTTTAATTTCCTGATGATCTGGATTTAGTCTGCCACCCATTAGGCTTTGGAAAATAAGGATATTCAGCAATGAACGCTAAAGCGTTTTAGTGGGCGATGAAGGAAAGTCAATAATATATAATTCATTTACTGTGTAGATCTAGGATACAATATGTTTGCAATTCACATTATTTATGGTTGAAAAAGCAAAAAAGCTGCTATCCGCCCATAGCTCTGACCACTGCCATGCCCCGTCACTTTCTACCCCATGTAGCGTGTACACGTATTCCTTTTTTGTTACTTAGCCGCGAGCACGCCGAAAGGTTTACAACAGCCGGCACAAAGTATTCGCGCCACAGGCCACGTGCTCATGAAAAAAAGGATCGGAGGGCAGCAGTCAACGAGACAAAGCAAACTTTTGAAAAATGAAAAACAAACCCAATAAAAAAAAAATCCAAACTTTTGTACACCCTCCACGGTATTTGGAACCTACATGTAAAATTTGCTTACTATCGGTGGCCTAATAAAAAAAAAAAGCCTTCTGCGTTTAAAGATGGAGAATTTATGAATTAGATAGATGGATAGATAGATAGACAGATAGACAGACAGACAGATAGATAGATAGATAAAAGTTTCCTTTTTCTGTCTGGGAGATGGAGGGGGGGGGGGGACAACAACAACACACAGTAAGCGACATTGTTTCCAAAACCCAAGTTCAGTAAGATGTTAGAAATGTAACAAACGTAGATCATGCTATAATACTGTAGAGCTAGAGGGTGAACATGAAAACATCTAAACCTCTATAGATTTGCTCAAAGGCATTGGGCATAATGATTTTAAGCTTATAAGATGAGATATAATTTTATTATCCTGTTGTCAGGAAATTTGTGGCCACAGCTTCAGTACAACAGTAAATACAATATCTCACTCACACAGGTCTTTAACCCTGTACCGTGCACATGCATATTGCTCACATAACTTTACCAGCAAATAAGAACATTACTCACACACATACTGTCAGAACAGCACATCAGGAAAAGTATCAACAGCACACTACATCAGGAACTTCGAATGGCGGATGGCAAAAAAAGATCGTCTATAAGGCATAATCCTGTACAACCTACATTTAGTGTGTCCATATTTCGTTGTAGCAAGGAATAACACCAAAGTGGACTTGTAGGCAAGTGTTTAAATATTCCGTTACGTTTTGTCTTATTTTCATAGCATGAGGTAAGTGCTGATAGTCATTATTATAGTATATATTCTATATTAATTTATATAAATTACATTTCATGTTTACTTCATAAATAATTATATTTAATTCTGATTCTATTTCTTACTACGAAGTTTCCCTCATCTGCTTATTTCAAACTTTTATTCATTATCAAACTTACAAGAGATGAATAGCAACATCTGGGCGTTAACAACCATGTATTGCATTGCAATCCCCCCCCCCCCAATCCTCTCTCTTTCTCTCTCCCCTCTCCTCTCTCTCTCTCTCACACACACACACACATCCACACGCAAACAAACACACACGCACGCAAACACACATACACACACACTATTGATCAATTAAAAAAGAAAGAAAAAACATTCGTAGACATTCGCAGTATGAAAAGATCCCCGAAACCCACAGAGAAAATCCCATGACGTGGCGTAGCAGCGGGGAAACCCGAAGACGTTACGTGGCACTTTCTGCTATCTTGGGTATTACACGTAACGCCCTCCTAGAAAATTCCCGCATGAGATAATATGTTCCAGTCCCATTCTCCGCGTGTCCAGCAGTAGACCAGGTCAAGAACTCATTTTTCGGTTGTGTATGAGATAACCCCATTTCATGCTTGTCGGGAGACTGAGATAGGCAGATACACAGCGAGCTTGAGTTTACGGGTTGGCATTCTTCATTCACACAGATAACATCCCAATTTTTTTTAATTTCATGGTGATCTGGATTTAGTCTACCATCCATTAAGCTTTGGAAAATAAGGATGTTCAGCAATGAACGCTAAAGCGTTTTAGTGTGCGATGAAGGAAAGTCAATAATAATTATATTCATTTACAGTGTAGATCTAGGATGCAGTATGTATTCACATTATTTATGGTTGAAAAAGCAAAAAAGCTGCTATCCGCGCATAGCTCTGACCACTGCCATGCCCCGTCACTTTCTACCTCATGTAGCATGTACACGTATTCCTTTTTTGTTACTTATGCCGCAGTCTCACCAAGAAAACTCGTGTGCGAACGTGTCAAATTAAGTCGTGTACGTACGTTTCCACACGCACACGAGCAAAATTCGCACAAGAGCTGACACGTTCGTGCACGAGCCCACGCGTGCCCACACGACTCGCACACGAATAACCTTCGCCCCCTCCCGCCAGGACTGATTTGAGGCCCAAATTGCACAATTCGCACACGAGTTGTGCTATACTCGCACGAATTGTGGAGGAGGAGGACAAGTATAAAAGCGGGAGCCAAGCGAAATAACACAAGCAGGCCCTATCATATAGGGTAGTCTCACTGTACTCGTGCGCGAGTCGACCCGAACGTGTGGGCTTGTGTCAACACGCACGAGTAGGCTGCCACGTACGCGTGAGCTCGTGTGCGAATTTTTCACATTCCTGAGTGGATGCGCGCGCATCAGTTTGGTGCGTGCTGACACGAACCCAGGCGAACGCCTCCGCTCGCATGTCAACAAATCGCACACGACTTGCCGAAAAAATAAGGCTGGAGCTATTTTTCTGCAGCTAGGCACGAGTTTGACACGAGTTGGTGTGTGAGGGCCAAAAACACGTGCACGCCTCAGCTCGCACGAGCTTCATAATTATCAAAATCGCATGCGAGTTTTCTTGGTGAGACTGCGGCATTAGCCGCGAGCACGCCGAGAGGTTTACAACAGCTGGCACAAAGTGTTCGCGCCACAGGTCACGTGCTCATGAAAAAAAGGGATCGGAGGGCAGCAGACAACGAGACAAAGCAAACTTTTGAAAAATGAAAAACAAAAGCAACAAAAAAAAAATCCAAACTTTGGTGCACCCTCCACGGTATTTGGAACCTACATGTAAAATTTGCTTACTATCGGTGGCCTAATAAAAAAAAAAAGCCTTCTGCGTTTAAAGATGGAGAATTTATTAATCAGATAGATGGATAGATAGATAGACAGATAGACAGACAGACAGATAGATAGATAGATAAAAGTTTCCTTTTTCTGTCTGGGAGATGGGGGAGGGGGGGGGGGGGACAACAACAACACACAGTAAGCGACATTGTTTCCAAAACCCCAATTCAGTAAGATGTTAGAAATGTAACAAACGTAGATCATGCTATAATACTGTAGAGCTAGAGGGTGAACATGAAAACATCTAAACCTCTATAGATTTGCTCAAAGGCATTGGGCATAATGATTTTAAGCTTATAAGATGAGATATATTTTATTATCCCGTTGTCAGGAAATTTGTTGTCACAGTTTCAGTCCTACAGTACAACAGTAAATACAATATCTCACTCACACAGGTCTTTAACCCTGTACCGTCTACACGCACATGGCTCACATAACTTTACCAGCAAATAAGAACATTATTCACACACACACTGTCAGAACAGCACATCAGGAAAAGTATCAACAGCGCACTACATCAGGAACTTCGAATGGTGGATGGCAAAAAAAGATCGTCTATAAGGCATAATCCTGTACAACCTACATTTAGTGTGTCCATACTTCGTTGTAGCAAGGAATAACACCAAAGTGGACTTGTAGGCAAGTGTTTAAACATTCCGTTACGTTTTGTCTTATTTTCATAGCATGAGGTAAATGCTGATATTCATTATCATAGTATATATTCTATATTAATTTATATAAATTACATTTCATGTTTACTTTATAAATTATATGTAATTCTGATTTTATTTTTTACTACGAAGTTTCCCTCCTCTGCTAGTTTCAGAGTTTTATTCAATAATTATCAAACTTACAAGAGATGAACAGCAACATCTGGGCGTTAACAACCACGTATTGCATTGCAATCCCCCCCCCCCCCACCCACCCATCATCTCTCTCTTTCTTTCTCTCTTCCCTCTCTCTCTCTCTCTCCCTCCCTCTCTCTCTCTCTCTCTCTCTCTCTCTCTCTCTCTCTCTCTCACGCCCACATACATACACAAGCACACAAATACACACAATAAAAAAAGAAAGAAAAAACATTCATAGACATTCACAGTATGAAAAGATCCCCGAAACCCACAGAGAAAATCCCATGACGTGGCGTAGCAGCGGGGAAACCCGAAGACGTGACGTGGCACTTACCGCTATCTTGGGCATTACACGTAACGCCTTCCTAGAAAATTCCCGCATGAGATACACGTAATATGATCCAGTCTCATTCTCCGCGTGTCCAGGAGTAGACTAGGTCAAGAAGTCATTTTTCGGTTGTGTATGAGATAACCCCACTTCATGCTTGTCGGGAGACTGAGATAGACAGATACACAGCGAGCTTGAGTTTACGGGTTGGCATTCTTCATTCACACCGGTAAGATCCAAATTTTTTTAAATTTCATGATGATCTGGATTTAGTCTACCATCTATTAGGCTTTGGAAAATAAGGATGTTCAGCAATGAACGCTAAAGCGTTTTAGTGTGCGATGAAGGAAAGTCAGTATATTCATATAGTCTACAGTGTAGATCTAGGATGCAGTATGTTTGCAATTCACATTATTTATGGTTGAACAAGCATAAAAGCCGCGATCCGCGCAGACCCCTGATCACTTTCTACCCTCTGTAGCAGATAAGACTACATGTATTCCTTTTTTGTTACTTAGAGGCAGGCACGCCGAGTGGTTTACAGCAGCCGGCACGAAGTGTTCACGCCACAGATCATGTGCTCGTGAAACAAGGGATCGGAGGGCAGCAGCCAACGAGACAAAGCAAACTTTTAAAAGGAAGCGCATATCCGTACAACATGTTGTGCACACAATTCGATGACGTAGAACACACAATGTGAATGAATCTTCTTCATTCATAGAAGAGCGCTTACATTTTAGACCAATCAGGTAGAGCTACCCCAGCCCACGTCATTGAATTGTGTGCAAACATGTACGGATATGCACTTCCCTTTTAAAAAATGAAAAACAAAAGCAACAAAAAAAAAATCCAAACTTTGGTGCACCCTCCACGGTATTTGGAACCTACATGTAAAATTTGCTTACTATCGGTGGCCTAATAAAAAAGGCCTTCTGTGTTTAAAGATGGAAAATTTGATAAAAATTCTTTATTTCCATGTGAATACAATACAGATTGTACAGATATAATATCGAAACATTACATCTAAGTGGAAATTGTTCCATGGTGGGTGGCTTTACTTTATCTCTTCTATGGAAGGGATGGACAAAACTGGAACATGTTTTTAAATAGACTTAATAATTCCTATTATACGACCTGCATCTTTTATTCCAGATTTTGAATGATCCAATAACTGAACTGATACTACAGTACTTAGATATGAACGTACTTTCTGAATTGTTAATGTTTAGTTTCTTCAGCCCAGTAATAAATCTTCCGTGAACATTTCCCAAACTTCCAATTATTAAAACTATTATATCACATTGGTATCCCATAGCACTGATTTCAATGGCTAATGGGAAATATTTGTCAAATTTGCCTTGATAACATCTATCAATGTAACAGTCGTATGGTACTGCTACTTCAACGATCTGGACTTTCTTATTAGTATTGTCTATAACTGTGATGTCAGGACGTGTTGCTCTGGTGGTTAAGGATGTTGCATCTGATCCAAACATTGATGGGTTGATGAGTGTGTCCTTTAGTACTTCTTTGTTACGATTGTAATAAGTGATACTGTCCTTGACCTTGTTGTAGAACACACTTGATAGAATAGACAGTATTTTCCACCACATGCCAGGATCTGGATGAGCATAGCGGGGTTTAAAGATGGTAGGCTTCGTGCTGATAGCAATACGAACAACCTTTTCATATATAATGAATTCGTCCCAAAGCTGGGCGTTGTTAAAGCGATTCCAACTCACCGGATTCAACAGTGTGTTATGGTCGACATTTTGGTAGTTCCGGTCGAAATCTTGAGTTCCAGATGAAATAAGTTTTATCCTACCACTTCTCATGACACTTTTATAACACACTCTGAGCCTAGGGACTAGGCCCACAGTTTTGTTCACCATGGCTACGTTATCGGCGGCAGTTACAACGGTATTTGAATTCACTGCCTTGCTTCAGCGGGGATCCGTTGAATGTGAGAGGATGAACGACTTTCTATTTTTAATGTGCTTTCATGGTAAGTCTAGTGCGTGAGTGAGGGACGGCCACTCGTAGTCCCTCCAACATTTTCTGGTGTCAAGAAGTGGGATACACAGAAGGGTTAGTTTGTAGTGTAGAAAACCCAGCCATGGAAATTTTTAGTTTGAGGCCCAGCCAGCCAGCCAACCCCTGCCCCACCCCATAGGAACCATGGAGCCACGAAGACCAACGCCCTCCAACGTCAACTCAAGATTCAGGACCTGTATCCCAGTCCTATGTACACCACCCATCCCACTGCAGTCAACAGGGACCCGTTGCGTGTATTTCATCCCGCAATCTACACGTATCCGCAACATCCGCCCCCACAGCCTGCGTCGACCAGTGTCTGGTACTCCCAGCCCACCACCCTTGCCAGCCACCTGCAGCCCAACCAGACCCTCAACATGGGTTGAGAACTTTACAGCCCCTACCTCCTGTGCGACAGTCCAGCCGCCCACACAGACAACCCCAGAGATTGGACCTCTGACTCTTGTTAGTGATTAACATTAGACATTGACTGTGAGTGCAGAAAGAGCAGGGGAGCGCACCCATCAAGACCCCCCCTAGTTTCCATCAGGCCAGATGATAGACCACCGAATCCAAGGGAGCTCCGCCTCAAGATTTTAAGTTAGAGAGTATGCCCATGTTAGCTTTCTCCACAGCTTAGTTACAATTACTTTTAATGCCTATGTTGACCTTACCTTTTTCATTGCACTAGTGCCCTTATAGCATATTGTCTTTTTTTGTACTGTTCGATCCTACGTTAACCCTGATAGTGGTCTGGGACCACCGTTTCAGGTCTGGGACCTGTTGTTTTGTCCATATGATGTAACTTACTACAGCCAGAGCTGAGACTGTTGTGTACATCTTCAGGATGCCAGTAGTAACTTAGCCGGTTCACGCCACCTGTTAGTGGTTATAAAGAGGATGGACCATTGTTGTACTTCGGTTCACTGTGTGTAATTTGCAATTGTTCTACTCTAAGTGATGGTATCATAGCCCCTTAGAGTTTGATTATACCTTCAGTGGTCTTTTGTAAACCTTTGAATTGATGTATGTGTCACGTAAGGGACTACGTGACTTAGCAGGGGAGAATGTGAGAGGATGAACGACTTTCTATTTTTAATGTGCTTTCATGGTAACTCTGGTGCGTGAGTGAGGGACGGCCACTCATAGTAGTTTATGGACACTTGGCCGAGTGCCATTAATTGGATTATTTCCCTTGTAATACTCGCGCGGGACCCGTTATTCACATCACGGTGAAAAGCGCGCATTTTGATTGGTCAGTTGGAAATGTTGACCACCGGGCTTCCAACTCTTATATCATGGCTTTAAGTTTCTTACAACTCGCTCCTTCGTTGTTATCCACCGACAGAAAGACGGGAACCCGAATTCATTTTTGAGAGTAGACAATACCCTATCGGTACAAAATAGGTACTCATGATAACGTTTGTTATCAATGGAGATACGTCGTATTAATGGACGAAAGTATCCCGCACAAAATTGTCGAATGTTGTTAGTCCTGACACTTTGAAAATTTATATTAAAACTATTACCGGGTTTCTGGTATAAGTAGTCAGTTAGAATTTTAGCAGCAAGTTTCTACTTTATAATGGTACCAATTTCGTTGTACTTTGAGGCACGGGTCCTATTGAAATAATTAATAAGAGGATCTCGGATTTAAAGTAAACCACGAGTTAGACGCATGTTATCCCCGATAAATCCAACCTGGGTCAAATTTATTCAATTATAGCTGGAGGGGACGTTAGAGTAATTTCTGCAGTTTACTGGGATACCTAATTGACCTTTGTGTGCACCCTTTTTACCGTACTGTAAATTCGATTGTGTTAGGACCCTAACCAGTTTTATTGTCGGGCTGGACTCCACGTCCGAACCTTTCACTCGTCCAAATACTGGCTACGTAATAGCTCTCTGGGACGTCCGCGCTGGCTCATAAATAAGATGCGAGTTCGAGTGGTCAGCACACTCCATCAAAGACGCAGAGACAAGAGCCAACAGCACAGTGAACCTAGACCGGCGGCGGCCTGCCGTGGCGCGCCTCGCCCAAAACATGGCCTAGTCCAGTTGCGCCAGTAGCAGAGAGACTTTGGGTAAGTTGGAGACTATTATATTAGAAGTGACTTTAATTTGCGCACCCCCCCCCCTTTCTTGGATGCCGCGTAGAGAATGCTGATCTACAGAGACCATTATGAGTCCGGCTCAACGGTAATTGCCATTGTCATTAGACGTGTAGGATGCGCGATGCAGCGCAGTGTCTTGATATTGTGACTTTATTGTCAAAGTTAACGTTTGCGGTGCTCGATGATAATGATGGCTCGCTAACCAAGCTATCACGATTTGCTTGTGTGCATATATATAGTGTATGTGTAGCATTGCCTTGTTGTGGTAGGCAGTGAGGATTTCCTGACATGTTAATGTGGACGGCTTATGTTATAGCGAGCGGCACCATACACTTGATTGTATTACGGGTATTTGTGTACCTTGCCAGTACCACTATGCTATAGAGAGCAGTGTGATTGTGATTGCGTGTTTAGTGTTTAAGATGTGTAATTAATTACATGTAGGCCTATTGGAGATGTATAATATTAGTTGGGCCTCACATGGGTGAGCCCCAGGATTGTTCTATGTGCGGCGGTGGATGAACAATGTTCCAGTGAGTCTACACATGTTGCAATGAGTCTCGCCGACATATATATATATATATCATGTGCATGTATTATAGTTATCCAGATGTATTATGCTTCTATGAGTTTCGTAAGTGTGTGAAGGACAGTTTCATTTTAAGGAATGTACACATTACTTTATGTATCTAGTGGTGTGTCATGCGCATGTTAGCCTGGCGGCATAGCTCCGCGGCTAAGGTCAAAGGGCATGACCCTTCAGTATCGATTGGGAAGGGAAGTAACCAATACAATAGCCCTGGGGCGGGTTAGTACTAATAATGGGAGTGGGCCTATGAGGATGGCCTGCATTGGGATGCAGCGTCTGTGTTATGGACGGTCAGTGGGCCATGTTGGCCACTGCGTTATTATTTTATGGAATGGCCACTCTGGATGTGCTGTACACCGGCTCAGTGGAGCGAAACTATTGTGTTCTTGCCCCTTCATTTGTTATGTCCTTCATACTTTGATTAGTACATTAATTAGTTTGTGTTGCCAGTGTACTAGGAAACTCCTTGTGTGTATGATATAGTCACTTGTAGTTGTTATTCATTAACCTTAGCGCTAGTTTATTCCATGCATACATATCCAGTTGGTTATTGCTTAAATTCTATATTATATTGTTGTTGTTTGATTTAATACTTAATACTGTTACTATGTATGTCCACCATTGATTGCCTGATTAATGTTGTCATTATATCCTAACCATATTTTTGTCTTTTTCTCTTGTTCCAGCTTATGGCTGGTTGGGCTTCTTTTTATGGGCTTCTTCTTTTTTTTGGGCTTTTCTTTTCTGGGTTTCTTTTCTTTTTCTGGGTTTCTTTTTCTTTTTCTTGGTAGGGTTTTTCCTATGCCCTTTGGTAGCGATACCTTTGTTAGGCTTTTGAATAAATAAGATTGCCAGCAGAACCCTGTGTTTGTTAATCCTGTGTATCCTTAAGGGAGTTACTATTGAACCCACGCAGTAACCACATGTGTAGACTCACTGGAACATTGTTCATCCACCGCCGCACATAGAACAATCCTGGGGCTCACCCATGTGAGGCCCAACTAATATTATACATCTCCAATAGGCCTACATGTAATTAATTACACATCTTAAACACTAAACACGCAATCACAATCACACTGCTCTCTATAGCATAGTGGTACTGGCAAGGTACACAAATACCCGTAATACAATCAAGTGTATGGTGCCGCTCGCTATAACATAAGCCGTCCACATTAACATGTCAGGAAATCCTCACTGCCTACCACAACAAGGCAATGCTACACATACACTATATATATGCACACAAGCAAATCGTGATAGCTTGGTTAGCGAGCCATCATTATCATCTAGCACCGCAAACGTTAACTTTGACAATAAAGTCACAATATCAAGACACTGCGCTGCATCGCGCATCCTACACGTCTAATGCACATGGGTGAGCCCCAGGATTGTTCTATGTGCGGCGGTGGATGAACAATGTTCCAGTGAGTCTACATATGTTGCAATGAGTCTCGCCGACATATATATATATATATCATGTGCATGTATTATAGTTATCCAGATGTATTATGCTTCTATGAGTTTCGTAAGTGTGTGAAGGACAGTTTCATTTTAAGGAATGTACACATTACTTTATGTATCTAGTGGTGTGTCATACGCATGTTAGCCTGGCGGCATAGCTCCGCGGCTAAGGTCAAAGGGCATGACCCTTCAGTATCGATTGGGAAGGGAAGTAACCAATACAATAGCCCTGGGGCGGGTTAGTACTAATAATGGGAGTGGGCCTATGAGGATGGCCTGCATTGGGATGCAGCGTCTGTGTTATGGACGGTCAGTGGGCCATGTTGGCCACTGCGTTAATGTTGATGTCCAGTTTGTCCGGTCTCCTGCCGACTGTCATGAACTCGGTCTTGCTGACATTAATCTTCACGTCATATTTCTCGCAGCCGTCTAACAGTATGGGAAATTGGCAGACATCTGAAGATCCGGACACTGGTAAGTTGTTGATCTTAGTGCTGGAGTGGCCTACATGACCAGGCAGAGTTTATGCAACTAATTAAGAAACCAACATATGTGATACCAATGTTTGTCCTGTTTCCTAACAAATCATACAATTAATCTTTGCTTTGCACTTTGGACACACACAGAAACTCGATTTTATCTTTCAAGAGATTGTTTACTCAGCTAACCTTCAAAGCAAAATGAAGTTAAAATCTTATATTATATGTAAGGTGGGGAAAACTCAAGTATTTGGATTTAATTGTATGGAGAATGTGAGACAGGGGAGAGATACAGGCTGCTGAAGTAGAACTCGTTTAGCCACTCTGTCGTGGAGAGTTCTTAAAGATCCTGCATGCAGTTGAAGCTGAGTGACCACCGAGTAAAGCATTGTTTGGCAACAGAACTCAAGGTACCCAATTTTAAAAAAAACAACCTTCCATACAATGTTTTATTTTATTAGGAGATTGCTGTAAAACTAAATGTATACCTTTTTTCTTCCTACAGTTTCTCAGGAGCCAAATGATGGTTGTCAAGTTTTATGGACGCGGAACGGTTAGTATCTCGATTTGCTCGGTGTCTTTTATAGTTCACGAAGCTAACTTTTATATCACTATCAGTTCCTGTTTAGGGCGATGGTTATCTAAAGTTTTAAAGAAAAAAAAAGAAGTGACTCCCATATCCTTTATATCCTTTCCTATAAGATAAGATAAGATAAGATAAATTTTATTCGTCCTTGTACAAGGAAATTAGTTGTGATCATTGAATACATAACAATACAGTTACAGAAATTATGACATATAGCGCGCGCGCACACTAACACATACACACACACACTCACACACACATATGTATATATACACACACACTAATAAATAAACAAAATTAACAGTGCGCACAATATGCTTCCGTTACTAAAACACATTGACCTGGTACGCAAGACAATTCAACTGTACACAGATTACGATCAAGATGATGACATTATTGTAACATCCTAGCTGATGATGGAATAAACGATTTAAAGTAGCACTCAGTTTTAGTTTTCTTTGACAACAGCCTTAAACTTCTTACAGATCTTATGTATTCTTTGTTCAGGCGATGTTTGGGGTCATTTATTATATTATCAGCTTTTTTAATACAAGCACCAGTGTACAGCTCATCAAAATATGGCAGATCACAGTTACAAATTTTTTAGGCTTTCTTGATTAAAATATTGATCTTATTTTTATCTTTTTGTAAGATGTTTCCTCAACAACAGACAACTCCATACATTAAAACGCTCTGAATAGCCATGGTGTAAAATATTTTCAGAATGCTTTTGCTAACTTTTAAAAAGCGGAGCTTTCTGAGAAAATACATGCGCTGGTTGGCTTTCTTGTATACATATAATGTAACATGCGCATGCCAGTTAAGAAATGAATCAATAGTAATGCCAAGATATTTGGCCTCTGTGACAATTTCGACCTCTTCATTGTTGATAGTAAGAGGACAAACAGGATCATTGTTATTTTTCCTCAAGTCAAAAACAAGCTCTTTTGTTTTCTTAACATTCAGTAGAAGGTAGTTGTTATTATACCAACGATAAAAAGATTGTACAATATTCAGTGGTACTGGTAGTTTCGCGGCCAGCAGATGTTTTTTGGTATAAAACTAATGGTTTTTTTCTAAGCTTTTGGTTGGAATGACAGTCACTTTTTAGATATTTTGTTCTACATTTTGCTAATATAAGTCTTATAATTCTTCTTTTATTATTTCGACGGGTTGGGATATTTTTACTCCGTTGCACCAATGAATTTCCAGCCGCACATATCTTGTGAAGATGAAGACTTAGCAATATGATGAAAGAACGTAAAAGCAAGAATAGTTCAGATGGGATTTCCACTGGAGTTGCATTGTCATCTAATATATCTATATATATATAATCCATATATATAATTGGGTAAAAATTGGACGGTTGTACTCTATAGCTGAAAAAACTACTGAACGTAGAGCCATGAAAAAATTACTGAAAGTACAAAGACTGAGCAAGGTTTGTATCAATTCATTTTAAGGATGCAACAACCTGAAAAATTTAGAAAAATAGAAAACGAAATGGGCCGTTCGAGGTTTTCCGATTCGTCATTTTTACAGCTCAGACAGGGCCGAGTGTAGTAAGATATTTTGGTAACTCGAAACTTTGGTCACCTAAGGCTCAGGGACCGCATCACACTCAGGCTTCAAACTTTGCACAACAGCATATTATCAATGCGAAATTAACATGGGCCATATTAGAAATTATGAAATGTTCAGGCTTCTGTGTTTCATTTTTCATTGTTTCGCCATCATTTAGATCTATTTGGAGTCATGGTTCGCCATTTTAAGGTTTCGTTATCACTTCCTGCGATGTGTTCACTATCAAACACACTAACCCGTGCGCAAATCATGCTATTATTGCTATTGTACGGGACGCGCAGGGTGTCAACTCACAAAGGCAGGGCAGTAAGATTTAATTAAAAACAAACAAACAAAAATAAAATATAAAAAATAGGAACAGGCAAGATGAAGCAGGTCCATAATAACCACCCAGAACTGAAACTAACATTCAAACCGATTTATCCCGGGCAGGGCCGGGGACCTCAACTAGTTATGTGTAACACAGGTTACGGGTAAACCGAGCGGGCTTCTCTCTAGCTATATAGCTACTTAGCTATCTAATCTGACACCAAATAATGTAACACAGGACGGGACGAGCGGTCTCCCTATCTATCTCACACAAACAAACATAACTATCAGGTTTTGAGAGGACAACAATTTTATTAAAAAAAGAAAAGAAAATAACAAATAATAAAAACACTACAATACACGGGACAATTCAAGAAACAAGACATTACGATAAACCGTACAATAAACTAGACAATAAACAATAAACCACAATACAATAAACAAGACAATAAACCCAACCGATAGGCGCGCTGAAGAAGAACCAAAAATAAACAGGAATTAACAGCATGCCTCATCATTTAATCATTACATCATGCTAAAACAAGAGAATGCATCAAAAGAAAACATAAAAGTTAATAATAATCATATTCACATTGTAAACTAAATAATATGGGGACGGTCTAGTATGCCTATCAAACAGTAACGTATAACTTACTTTGTGAGCACTCCAGGGAGCCAACTCGAGTATAAGATGCTAGCCTAACAAGTAACATGTTTACTTCCCTTGGCTTAACTACAGGCTGACATAGGGCTATCCCACACGTTATAATTCTTATATTATAACAACGGCTATTATTCTAGATGAGGAAGAAAACTTAATTTGATTCCAGACAAGATAACATTAAGCCTTACATGGTATCCGCGCACCCTGTACGCATCAAATCTATCCTAGTTATGGAATGAGCTGGAGTTAAACTAACTATAAAAATACAGTCTGCTGGGTCTACACACTCATACCACAGAACTGCCCGTGCTAGGTGACTCAATAAAAGACAATCCCGTCTACTTACTTAGCCCACCCACGCACAACGTAGTATCCCTTAATTAACAACTACCATCATAATTAGCAGAGGATAGCAATAGCCAACTGGATCTACTCATTAAGTCAAAATTAATTAACTTAGGCCCCATTAGCTAACCCAGCTCAATTCCCACATGTATAGATTATTAATATTACACAAAAACCCTAGTCCATACTGCCACAGGCCTATCTCAACTCAGAGCCAAACTTATCCCTTTCCTATCCTCTGGATATAATACCAAACTCCTTACTCATAAAGTCACAGGAGTATCTCTAGGTGGACCAACCCACATGATAAGTCAACACCTAAGTCTCAACCAACAATAGCAAGTTATAGTCTTCCATTACAAGTGATATGATAATCATGGCATAAAGCCAAACCCAACTACGTGGTAGCCTACAACTACAAGACTGAACAGTCAAGTCAACCCACTTGTATTACCTCCAACAATACTGATATACCTAAAACATTCCCACATATTCAGTGAACACAATTACATACTGCAACAAGATAATATCATAATAATGATGACATGCATTAGGTCTACTGGGCAAGCCACACCCACAACCCCTATGATTGAGTTAAGTCAATGCATCTGATCTCTTCATTACAAATACAACAGAGTCCAATTACATCTGTCAGTGTGTCAAAAGAACAGACAATGCGCAGCACCTACAAGGATGCCATAACATGACACCTGATGCATAGACGATGCATCCATACACCTAGCATAGGCCTTTCTCTTCATCCTATCAACAAATATAAATTCAAGGTCCGACCCTCAAAAGTTTCTAAGTCCGACCTAACCAGTACAAATTGAAGAAATTCAACTTAACACCTATGTAGAGAACATACTAATTCAATAATAAACATATAATAAATTAAGAAATTAAAGTAAATAATCATCATCCTTTAGTATAATGCCGATATCTGAGATCCCAAATGCTGTTTAAGTGTGGTAGCCACTGTAAACAGTCAGCCAGGTTTGTTATTGTTGTTTGGGTCAAGCTTCCGTTTCCGGAAGCTATTAGCTAACCAATCCCGGTCTTGATTTGACCCGCTTGACCAAAAGTCATGTGATCATGCCTGCTAGCGTCTGCTGTGACCTACTCACGGCTCACGCGCGTGCTCTGCAAATCCAACACCTCTCTCTTCATCTTAACTGGTCTACTCATTATCATAAAGTCCATAATGAATACGGTATCAATGAAATGTAACGAAAAGGCACACAAGACAAATCTACACATTGATCATAGTCGCAATGCTGAATTAAAGGAACCTAGAAATAATAATCATCCAACAATAACCTTACAACCCACGGAAGAACAAGTTAAAGTAAAGAAATAACTTGGTTATAATTCTTGCCCGTTACTCTCTCTCTCTCTCTCTCTGCAGGATACTGATAGATCTAAGATAGACACTTAGTAAGATAAACTTTACCATAGATTGTTAGCTGCTAGCCTGATTGCCTAACCAAGCTGAACAAAGTTCATCAAACCTCCAAGTATAATCCAAACATTATGATTTCACATCATCTAAATATTATTAAATACCAGAACTAAAATTATGGGTACAACTTACGTGAATTAACCAAATGAATTCACACTTGATAGTCTACATCATCAGAGCTGGCACTTCACAAATTTTGAAATATTAATTACAATTCTTTTACTTTTATGTTAGTCTGGACACAATGACACGTCCTGCTGTCTTGAAGACGTGGGTGGAACTGACTGACCCACGCTATCATCTAAGCGTCACCCAAACACGCGCAACCCATTTACTCCTTACAGTTCACCAAGTGCAAATTCTAATAAAACATTAAAACAAATAAAAACATTTTCAAAGACCACCATCTTGCTCGTGTATGTTCCAAATACACTATCTTAAGGAAATATTACTTAACAAGATAAAAACTAAACAAAACCTATAATGTAGTGATACATAACAAGGTTCTACTTCTGGCACCAGGGATGGTCACTTAAACTGACCAATCCTGGACAATACAGACAACGCTAAGACTATGGTTTAAAATTGGCGCATTGAGTACATCAGTTGGCAATGTTACTCAACACTTGCATGACTCATCTCAGTGCGTGATAAACAATAAGGGGAGATTATCTATGATTTCTGTGTGGTTACTTCCCCTTGACCACATCTAGTGGTCCAGCTGGTCAAAATAACGGGTTTATCTCCCTTCCACTGCAGCAAGCTCTGTTCTCAGCCCTGTAATGGTTCACCCCATTACATATGTATAAGAGAGAGAGATTTTGTGTTGTAAGTTCAATTGAACAAAATCAATATAAATGTGCTCCACAGATGTGAGGGTCCTGAAAGTAATTTTCATCTCAGTTATGTTGAAATTTTTATCAAATTATACTTTATCTTGATTACTGTGAATATTTCATATTCATATACTGTATTCGTTTTTCTGAAGTTGTTATCTGTCAAATTTCAGAGGCAAAGACTTTCATCACGTTGAAAATTTTGCATGAACTGCCGAGTGGTTCAGAAGTCGAAAGGGAAATGACTGTTGACCCCCATAATTCTGTAAGTGTATTTATATATATATATACATTATAGTGCTAGCATCGCATCAGACTTGATCATACGAAAAATATAATACATGTACTGTAGTCTGATTCAAGGTCCATGAACCAAAATATGTCTTGAAAGTGAACGTACCCATAGGGCCCAAATTCTGCATGGACTCCCATCTCACACAACACGCAAAATCATCTCACTCTCCTTGCCAGTGGAATGGTCGATTGCAGTTTCAAGCCACTGTTCTGTCTTTTGACACCCCCCTCCACCGACCTGTATTCGACCCCGGTAAGTTCTATTGGGTTTAGATCACTGTGATATGGTGGCAGTCAGAGGACATCATGTCCATGCTGAAGGACGGTGGTACTGGTAGCATAATATACGTTAACTGACTTATTCTTTTTTGACATACCTCTCATTATTCTCCTTCAGCCTTTCTGGCAGTCATTTCTTTGCAACATACACATTTCTTCAAATGGCCCTCTGACGAAGTTTTTTATAATGTCTTGGTCAAAAGTCATCCAGAAGCCCCCCCCCCCCCCCACCGTTCCCCCTCCCCGCCTCTCTCTCTCACAAACACCTACACACTCTCCCCCCCCTCTCTCTCTCTCTCTCTCTCTCTCTCTCTCATGTTGCACCATCGTTGTTATTACCTACTTTCTTCCATCGACGGATCATTTTCAGTGGGATTTCAATATAATTACATGTACAGTGGAACTTGGTTATAACGAGATGCAGTGTTAAAAAAAAAAATGCTTCGTTATACCCAAGGTCTCGCTATTCGAGTAAAAAGGCCCACAAAGGGCAAATAACAAGACAAGGGGTAAACCGACTTTTTTTTTTTAATTAACGTGATCTCCTACCTTGTTAAAGTTATGAAATATGGTACTGAGCTAAATGCGATGAGCATTTATATAATTATATAGTAAAAAGTGTGCTGCATCATATGACATTTCAAAGTTATTATTATTAGATTATAATATATAACGGAAGACAGTAAACAGCTCTTTTGTAGGAAATACATACATTTCATGCAGCTTCGAGAAGGAAGTTTTATCAATTCTTTTCAACACTGCCGAAAAATACATCTTCCTGTAGACAGCACTGAGATTTGAGACCTTGCAAAATTTGGGCCCAGTGGGTCCAAAGGGCAAAAATCTTGGTCCCCGAATTCTGAGGGGGATTTTATTAATCAAACTACGTGTAATAATTTTTCTGTGTAATAAAGCTATGAAGCATCACAGTGAGCAGCAGTATAAACAAAATTTGCTTTCCACTACTCTTTTGAACAATTTCCTTTCTAATGCAAACATTGCCAATTAGAGGATAATTAATCTTCACGTGAAGAACCCTTAACTGATCTAAGTTTTACGAAACGAATGAATGTCATTCACTCTTTACTCACTACACTTACTGCCCTGCGCATATGCTGCTGCAAACTTTTCTTTTCTCCGCTACGCTCTGCCCCCTCCCCCCCCCCCCTTTTATTTCCTTCCACACCTTTAAAATAAAAATGTTGCTTATTAGGTAGTAGGGATGAGCTAAGGTGGACTTTTTACTATCTATAGTGAGATGAGCTTGGAAAGCTGATCGGTCGGTTGGTTCAGAGACTGGAAGATACTCTTGTGAGTCTTGGCTGGTATAGAAAACTAGGCAGTATTTATTTTTCATGAAACAAAATAGAGAAATTTCAAATAATGGATTTCTTTTTTTTATTTTTTTTATTGTGCCTTCCATCAATACTGCTAACTTTTCAACTCCAATGTTTCGATATCTTTAAATCAATTAAAGTGATACTTTGTCGTGAAGGAGTTTCATCCACAGTTCTTGAAAAGCAGACCTGGTATAATTTAACCAGGGTTAAAATAAAAGCAAAGGAACAAGTTTGGTCGAAGGTGTGATTAGATTTATGTGTAATTAATATTTTCAGGTGAGTTCATTCAAGAAAGATTTGGAGGAAGTCTTCAACATCCCAGCCAGCAGCATAAAGATCTACTGGCATCACGATTTCAATCATGGGGCTGAAATGCCCAACAGTGGAACTCTGGAGAGTTTGTGTGTGAAGGGCGGAAACATATTAAAGATTAGAGATGGCAGAAAAACATACTGTCATTGATATGTTATATAATCAAAAGGTAAACTACCAGTTAATTTTTCTGATGTAGATTTTTTTGTTGTTGCTGTTTTTGACTTGGATCTGTGGTAAGTCAGGTGTAAGAAATAAACTACCTAATACTAAAATTAAAAATCTCATAATTATTGTTATTGTTCTTTTTAATTGAAATGAGTTAAATTTTATTCTGTATATGTGTAAAAATATCTTTCTCTGGAACACAATGGAAGTTCCCCCCCCCCCCAAATTTATTCTAATCAAACCTTTCCCTCTTTCTGTCATTTAATCAGATTTTTCTCCCTTCTGTAAAATTAATCTTCCTAAGCCTGTGTGAGTTGTGCCATAGATCATCAATTTTCCTTTGAAGATTTCAATATAACATTACATGTATTGATGTCAAATACATTCATTCGGTATCAATGCTGAAAAGTGCTTGGGGTGAAAAATACAATAACCTAGCTGGATACCTGAGTCAAAAATCGCCAAAAAGAAAAAGTTGTATGTATACATGGAGCCAAGCCTCTCGTTAGAAATGATACCCAAACGATACAATGAAATGTAAACTTAAAAAAAGGGAAGACAGAAGGGGAAAAAAAAAGAAAAAAAGAAAAATATATCAAAGTGAAAGTTAAAGAACTTAAAGAACAGAAAAGAACATTATAGCACAAGGAGGTATGCGACCAGTGGTTGTATTGTGCTGTGTTCTTCTTTCCTGTTATTTTAATCAATCCTTAGTACATTGTATGTCCTGCCTTCTAGCGTGATTGAAATAGTGAAACTGATTTTTTAAAAAGGTCATCCTCAGTCCAATAAATTCTACTTCATCTATTATTATAAAAGTGAACTTTGGAGGCTTTGTTAGCATACTCTTCCGTTAATACTTAGCCCACAAGCTTCAAATTTTACAGTCGTCGACAGTATCTACATACCCAGGTTTTCGTCACATGAAACATACGAAAACTCCTGTCCCCGAATTTATCAAAATAGATTTTTTCGGTCATTCACCATTTTGAGTGTGCCGGAAGAATGATACCATTGTCAATGAACCGGAAGAGCGATCTGATTTTAAAAACGAGCACGGTTTGACGCGCCGACTGAACGCGGGAGTTTGGTTCCGCACCAAGAAACGAAACCGTTCTTAGAACGGGGTAATTAAATAAAATAATTCTGTGTGAAATTGTGGTGTAACAGTAAGTTCTATTAGTCATAGCATGGAATACAAATGCCGTTTTAATGTAGCCTAGATCTAGATATACGGTTGCGCTTAGGGCATGGAAAATTTTGCAAGATATATCTTGCGCGGGTCGGCTAGTTAAATACATGCGTTTTTAGTTGTTGTTTTTTCTACTCCTATAGCCAAAACAACTCAGAATTTTAGGCTCAACTTTTATCTGTTGTATATGTATAAACTGTATGCATACATATATTATATATTTATATACAGTATGGGATGAAGAAAGAGCCCATTTACGGAGGGCCGCATGGTAAACTGTTGTAATGAAATGGGAAAAAAATATATTTCTCATGTTTGTAGCCCTTGAGACTAATGACAGCCGGCATATTGTGCTAACAGCCGGGGGGGGGGGGGGGGGGGGGAGGGGTAAATTCTGAAAATGAAGGGCTAAAGTTAATTAACGTGGGTTTTTTTCGTTGTTTTTTTTCAAATATCATTACTCTTAAGTCTTACAAAAAAAGTTATTCAGGTTTTTGCTTCTCCTGAAAAATGTGTAAAATCTGAGATATGACAGTTTACTATACAGGTCTGGATATTATCTATCTCAATTTGTTCGTAATTTTGATATTGTTTTGTGTACTGGTAGAGCTATATGCAATGAGTTTATTTCTTTTATTTGTATGTATCTTGACACACAATTTATTTTGGGTTGAATTTGAAGAACTTGGAGTGCTTGATCTTTTTCTTTATTCACTGAATTTTGAAGCTCAAACAGATCTTAAAAAATACATCTACAAAAAGGAAAAAAAGCTAAATAAAAAGACATAAGTCACATTATTTTTGTTTTTTGTTCATTTTTCATTTTTATTATTGCTGGCCATTGCACACATGAAATGAATACGTTCATAACACCAGTGACATCAAAAATTCAAAATACATGATGTTCATTGTTTTGTACCTGTCAATTCGCTTACAGAAAAATTCACAATACATGATGCATTGGGAAACAAACAAACATAGGAATATGAGAATTCAGTAATCACATGCAAATAGCTGTTTCTCTATATTGATAGTAATGATAGTCTGAAAAGAATTGTCAGATGGTAACTCTTTCTGTACCATTTGTCCATATATCAATCACAATTTCGACTCTATTGGACCATACAATGATCTTTCAGCATTGTGGGGGTCCCCCAAAACGCAGACCTCTGATAACTTTTCACTGTCTTTAAATACATGATGCACACTTCATTTAGTTAAAATATAAATGTTAATAAAAATAATGTTATGATAGAATAACTTCAGGCCTGCCGTCCATGTTCTGATTGTGTAAATTCCACAGCAATATGCTGTTAATCATTGCATCATAAGAAATTTACTGCTGAGGAATGAAGTAAATTAAATACATGTAAATCAATGGTTTACCAATAGTAAGAAGAAATGAATAATGGTCCAGAAGGGGAATTGATTGTGGTATGGAAATTGTTTTAAGTACGTGAACTTCAGTATTGGAATTTGCACTCGGGCTGTTGCTAGGGAACCACAGTTTGATTACAAAGCAGAATAGAGACATTGAGCTGTATTAACTGTTCAACTCAAGCTTACTATGTAACATATCACAGCCCCCCCCCTCCCCCCTTACAATTGGCTACGTTCGCTGTTCAACTCAGGCTTACTATGTAACATACCACGCCCCACCCCCCTCAACAATAGCCTTCGATGAATTATCAAAGCAATTCTAAAACATGCCTATCTTCACACTCAAGACAGAAATTATCAACTCATAAAAATACAAAAAATGCAAGCTGTAATTTCATTATTTACCAAAACATTATCCCAGTCCACTGGATAAAAAAAATAATATACACATTACTGACCGACATTAGAAATATTACAACTGTGATTACTGCGTAATACATGTATATAAACATGTTAAACCTCAAAATTCCACGTTCGTTCATACATAATACATATAAACATCAAATATTTGTTTTGATTTTAATGGATTGAATGTGTATACAGTTGTGTTTTCCTGTATACTGTATTCCTGTCATTTGAGATGCACGAAGTGACTTGATCTGGTTCATTCCATGAGCTATCTGAAGTCCGAAGTGGAATTCCATCAGCAAGTTATTTGTTAACCTTCTTTTGCCCAGACACAGATGCCTTTTCAACAGAAAAAAAACAACGAAAAACGAAAACAAAGGAACATAAAATGCCTGCTTTTTAATTATAGAGATATACAGTTTGTATTACAACACTTAGTTTTATGTATTTTTTTTTTCAGTAAACTTACATTGTTAGATTATATGGGGTGATAAAAAAAATAAAAAAACTGCCCCAACATTGACACCAAATATCTCACAATCCTTTTGATGAATCCGTGAGAAATTTTGGTAGAATTATGTCCATTATATGTGTAATGCTATGTTAAAATTTCATTAAGATGTAATTATTCCTTTTAAAAATACTTTAGATTAAGATAGTGTCTGTCAAAAATCAATAAAACAAGCCAGCTGATCAAGAACGATGAAGATTTTAACGCAAATTCAGCTGTCCAGTGCACAACAGTTGAATATTTTTTCTCCTATTTTTTTTATCAAATCATCCGATATGATAAGAATTATATAAAAAAAATGTCTCTTAGACCATGATAACATAGGACGACACGAGATGCGCATGATAAAAAAGTTGTAACAGTGGTTACAGTATTGATGGGTAGAAGTAGTGTGTTGTGTCTAACGCAGTTCAGCCAAAAAATGGAGATTGAGCCTTGTGTCACGATTAAGGTTGATGACCTTGTACGCCACGAGTATAGAGGGGGTAAACTTAGTAGAGGAGAAGCTCGACACACGTGGTTCCCAAGTTATTCATTCCTAAAGGAAGACGCAGAATTTATCGGTCCGGGCGACAAGTGGAAGGTCGTGCCAGTGGGGACCAGAAGTGTTAGGTGTGTGAGGGATCCATGATGTTCACATTTATTTCCCAATAAGAAGAATTAATCGGTCCGGGCGACCAGTGGAAGGTCGTGCCATGGGGACCAGAAGTTGAGGAGTTCTGATGATAGGATGGGAACCCATCAGAAGCTCGTGAATCTACGATGGCGGGTGTGAACCGTCGGTGTGCTGTGTGTTTGCAAGTTGAAGAGTCTTGAGGACGGGATGTCGAGAACCCCTCAAGGAACAAGTAATCTACGATGGCGGGTGTGAACTGTGTGTTCTTATTTGTGTGAAGCCAGGGGCGTCTGTTTCCCCTTTTATCGTCGAAATTAAAGATCTAGAAAGGATTGTGTGAACTCTGGAAAAGTGGAAAAGTGAAACTGCATCAACGAGGAGGGCAGCTGTTGACAGAGACTATTAAGTATACGTAGTTAAGTTTATAGACAGAGGGATTAGATCTAGATGTGAAACGGGGAATAGATAATAGCCATGATCCCCAAGAGTAAATTTGAAGTATCTCTGTTTTTGTGATTATGTATGTGATTATCATGAGTTGAAGGTTTTGACATAAGTTTTGTCATGCATTTATAATTAAATATCGTTTAATTTAAATCTCACTCCATGTGTCCGTTGATCGCTGGTCTGCTTGCTTGGCTTGTTAGCTGGGTTTGAAAGGTAAATAAGTTAGGTACTCATCACACACGTGGTCGTGACCATCTTCACGCACGTGATCGTGACACTTGTCATTCTAAAAGGACGAAATATGAATAGATCTGTGACTTGAGCGGTCTTCTAAATCAAGCCAGATACGCCAACGCCAATAAGCAGAAGTCAAACAAAAGTACTGCAATATGAAAAGCCAGGTGAGTGCGCATGCACTTTATGAGCTGTCATTAAAGTTCATGAGAGACGCGCAGTCAGCAACTCCTTCAGGTTCAGCTGATATGGATAAAGGAATGATAGATAATTGTGAGTACCTAGGGCAATTTGTCCGCTGATAAATCGTGACTTATGATTTTGTGCAACAGATTTGAGACAGAAAGAGCAAGTAATAACCAAAATAAGTTGTGAAAAAAGTCGCAACTAAGTCTGAAGAACATAATTATCTTAAAGAGTGAATAATTGGTCTCACCTTAACCCTGCTACTGTCATAAGAGAGTTTTTTTGTTGTTTTGTTTTTTTCATTCCCGAGTTATCAGAGCCAATTAAATCAGCTTTCCAGAAAGGTATAATCTGTTGGCATTCTAAATCAAAAACATCCTCAATTCTAAATATGTAAGTGAAGACTGGCAGTTCCAACACCCCTGGAAGGATTTATTAATTCCTTTATGACAGCAGGGTTAAACAGGATGTTCGTCTCTCCCACTTAAGCGGACAACAAAAAAGGGGGTTAACAATATAATATTCTACTTTGTTAAATAAATGTTCACTGATCAGAGTTGTCGAAACTGCTTTCTTTTCCCTCTAGGGACCAATAAAAAAATTATTTTTTGATAAGGAAACATGCAAATTAATGTGTTCCGCAGGTTAAATTATTAGAAACAAAATTCACCGGGTATTACACCCACGTCTCCAATATAATGGGCGGACTAAAGGTGCCAGAAAGTATGTCAGGGGTGGCCAAACTGAGGCTCGCGAGCCACATGCTGCTCTTTGACCATCAATATGTGGCTCCTGGAAATATGTTGGCTGAGTTCATTTTTCATCACAGTTAGTACATGTATAATATTTTTAATATTTCTTTTTCTGAGCTGTTCCCGTAATTCATACCCGTATTTATTACGTTCAGAATAGTTACAACAGTCATCAGTCAAGATTTTGAAAACATTTATCATACATAATATGTGTACTTTGTGATTACTGAAACTAGTGCAAATTAACGGTTACAAAACTGCACACATGAGTCAATATTGTTGCTTACATGTATTTCTTAATAACATTATGTATACTCTTTGCAACAATAAAAACGTGTGTGATTTGGGGATATCTTGTGGCTCTCGAATATCTGAAGTTTATCGTGTATATGGCTCTTACGTTAAGCAAGTTTGACCGTCCCTGATACATGTTCATGTCCTGGTGCATTCTAAAGTATGTACGTGCAACGATACGTCACTCAGCTGTTGTAACTGTAAGTCTATGATCACCAAATATAATGAAAAACAAGAGAACACCACCCCTTCTCTCATGACTTCCAAAGGGTTAAGTTTACTAAGACTGAATGGCCGAGGTCATAGTTGTGTACTAGAGATTTCAAATCAAATGTGAAGGACGGCGGTACTGTAAGTGACCACAAAATGTGGTGACGACACCAGTTCAGAGAAACAATTTTTGCGTCCGAACCGAGGTGCTTTTTTTTAAAAAATCTTTTAATCTCCTTACCAAAGGTTGAAAAATTGTAATGTAGCACTGAGCAGGAGATAAACTATAGGTTATCTTTACCTTGACACAGTTATAAAGTTATTCAGACGCATTATTTCAAATAGTGGTGGCAAACTTGTTGGAGCCAAGCGGGCCTTTGTTTTTCCTGTTAAGCCGTGTTTTCATGCCTACGGAAAGGGAAGTGGCAACGGAAACGTTAAATATCCATCAAGAACAGTAGTAAAAAAAAAAAAAGTGTGCATGACAACATTCTTTCTATATCACTATTTCAGGGCTTTTTGACGTTTCCATTTTTTGCTTTTTATTTGTCAGGTAATCGAGGCCAAGCATAGAAAAGAAAATGCGATCTCGCCTTTTACCCCATGCTGTGTTAGGCTTGCTTTAAGATGTTATTTTAATTTTTTTTTTTTTTTTATCCAACCCTTTATCAATATAGCTCTTTCGAAAATTTTAGTTTGGTTTTTCAAGTGCAGAGCTAAGAAGTATAGAACTGTTGTGGAGCCAGTCTGGCATAGACGAACGCCGCAGGTCTTAGACCAACTTCTAATATGTGGCTCCTGGAAATATGTTGGCTGAGTTCTTTTTCATCACAGTTAATACATGTATAATATTTTTAATATTTCTTTTTCTGAGCTGTTCCCGTAATTCATACCCGTATTTATTACGTTCAGAATAGAGAGTGATTTTGTAAACTATTCAAGCATTTTTAAGCTTGATATTTAGACTCAGCACGGCCAAATTAGAGGAAGGAAATCGTAGAAATTATTTTTTTTATTTGGTTGCCATGGAAACGCCGCCATATTGAATTTTGCACCCCGAAAAATGCGTATTTTCAAAAGCCTAAGGCTTCTGTGTTTTTCAATGAAATCGTTTCAAATTTTATACACATGTACTATGGCCTAATGTGCATACCCGTAAGTATCAGTTCTTCAGAATATATAATAGTTTTTTTTTTTCACAAATTTTTGAATGTTGCATTCAGCAAAATTGATATTTTTCACATTTTTCTATCACTCTCATATCATTTTCTCAAAAAGTATGTATATATATATGGCCTTTAGCGTCTTTACAGACGGTCTTAGCAGCTAGAATATTCACTTTCACTTTGACTGACAGCTTCTCTCGTGGCTTATTCTACCAATGTTTGACCCGAGAGTGCGATGGCAGTGATTGCAGGTCAGTCTTTTGGGTTCACTTTGGCGAGTGTTTTCATTCCGCCTCTGTCGTTTTGTCAGGTATGTTTCTTTTGCCTTGAAGTCTATTGCGAGCGTGCCACTGCGCAATTTTTGTCTCCATCTGCTTCGATCACTTGCAAGGTTCTCCCATTCATTGGGGTCGATGTTGAATGCTTTCATCGTGACCTTGCAAGTGTCTTTGAATCGCAGATGTGGCCTACCTCTGGGTCGGTTGCCAGTAGCAAGTTCCCCGTAGAGAATTTGTCTGGGGATGCGATCATTTTCCATACGGTGGAGATGTCCAAGCCACCGCAGTCTTTTTTTGCCTAGGAGAGCCTGAGTTGATGGAATGTTGGCTCGGCTCAGAACTTCGATATTTGAGATCCTGTCTTGCCACTTGATCTTGAGAATTTTGCGTAGGCAGCGCAGGTGGAAGGAGTTGAGGGATCTTTCATGTTTGGAGTAGGTGGTCCATGTCTCTGAGCCATACAGCAGGGTGCTTAGGACGCAAGTTTGGTACACGAGTACCTTTGTTTTGATGGTCAGCTTGCTATTGTTCCACACCCTTTTTGAGAGTTTGCCAAAAGCTGTGGCCGCCTTTCCTATTCTGGCATTTATTTCAGTTGTTATGTCTGTGCTACCACTGATGGTTGAGCCTAGGTAGCAGAATTTTCCCACTTGCTCCAGAGGAGAGCCATTCAGCATGATTGGGTTGGGGTTTCTCAAGCCTTGTGTCAAAACTACAGTTTTTGAGACACTGATCTTTAGCATGAATTTGTCACAGGCTTTGGCAAGGCTATTGATGAGAGCCTGGAGCGTGGTTTCATCGTGGGCCACGATTGCAGCATCATCTGCGAAGAGGAGCTCTTGTAACATAATATGCTCTGTACGAGATTTTGCTTTTAGTCTGGCAACATTAAAAATGGAGCCGTCCACTCTGGTGTTAATAAGTACTCCACCTGAACATTGACCAAAGGCATTCTTGAGTAGGGCTGCAAAATATATACCAAATAAGGTAGGAGCAAGAACACATCCCTGCTTCACACCGCTGTTTACAGCAAATGAATTGGATGTGCAGCCCTCAAAGTTGACACATGCCCTCATGTCAGTGTGGAAGGATGCAATAAGTTTCAGCAATGTTGGTGGACAGCCTATGGATTTAAGGACTGCATACAGGCCAGATTGGCTTAAGGTGTCGAAAGCCTTTGTTAGGTCCACAAAGCATGTTATAAGCGGCCTGTTTTGTTCTTTACATTTTTCTTGGATTTGCCGAAGTGCAAATATCATGTCAATAGTTGATCGTTTGCTTCGAAAGCCACATTGTGTTTCTGGTAAGACTTTTTCCGCCAGTTGTTGAAGGCGGCAGAGGATGACGCGAGCAAAAGCCTTTCCAGTAATGCTGAGGAAGGATATGCCTCGATAGTTGTTGCAGTCGCCTTTGTCTCCTTTGTTCTTGTAAAGTGTGACAATTTTGGCGTCTCTCATATCATGTGGTATCACGCCTTCTTTCCAACACTGCAGTAACAGATTATACAGGTGTGGTAATAGTGGGCCTTTTAGGTCTTTTAATACCTCTGCAGGAATGTTGTCACTTCCTGTGGCTTTTCCAGCAGACAGGTGGTCGATTGCATTGGAAAGCTCGACTAAGGAAGGTTCAGCGTCAAGTTCGGCCATTATTGGCAGTTTTTGGAGGTGTTCCTCAAAATCTGGTGGAATATTTTTCTCAGTTGAATACAACAGAGAGTAATGCTCTACCCACCTATTCAGTTGTTCATTTTTATCTGTGATGGGTTCACCATTTACAGACTTAAGTGGGGCGCTTTTGGTGATGATTGGCCCAAGAGCTACTTTCATCTGACTAAAGGCGGTTTTCATATCTCCCTTTTCATTTGCCTCTTGTATGCTGTTACACAAGTCTGTCCAGTATTTGTTGGCGCAACGTCTTACCTCCAGCTGAAGTTTAGCTTTTGCATTTTTCAAACAAGTTTTTGTACTCTGATTGCAATTTTTGTTATACTCATTGAAAGCAAAAGAAATCTGCTTTCAAAAAGTATGTAAGATAAAGAAAAAATGATACTTTGCGTTATTTCACATACATTGAAAAAGATTCATGCCAAATTTCAAGTAAATCTGTCCATAAATAAGAAAAAAGCCTTAGGGAAAAATGTTCTCAAAAAGTATATTTCGAGAAAATCGCATCTAAAGTTCTGCAGTGATTTTTGGCCAGTTTCTATAGATACAATGTGCTGTTACCTCCTCAAAACATTCCTGGTTGATAGGCTTGACTGGCGTCTTGGAATAATTAGCCACACGTTCGTATAACATATCCAAAAAAAAAACTCCCGAAGAGGCGTAATTGTTCGGCAAATCGCACTCACCAATTAATTTGTTATTGTCTATCAGCTTGTTTACAATTATTGAGCGTAACGTAGTTTCCCCTGCCCTAGGACAGCAACCAATGAAAACGCTTCCTACCGCTGGATAACTTCCGCCGACCAATCACAGAGCTCAAAAAACACAAGCACGAGGTCGCGGTCACAGCGCGACCCCAAAGGTCAGATAAGTGGGTTGGGAAGCCACCGTTATCATAGGACATTAGGAGTGTGTTGGTCTATTTCCAGACAGTAGCAAGGAGAAAACGAAACGCAAGAGAGCTGTCATGCGTACTGGCGGTGGGCGACATGTTGAGGAAGGTCTCGATACCCAAGAAATACCTTCTAGGTTACTGTAAAGACCTCAAAACTTCAGGTCAACTTGACTGTTTGGGGGACCAGTTTGGGTGATGTTTTAGGCACCCCCCATGTAGAAAAAGCTTAGCTTACATCAAATATATTGCAGTTTGGACCACATGAGCGATAAAGTCATAGGCAGAAATGGTTGAGCTTGCCGAAAAGCAAATAATCGCAAATTCGATATTTTGACCCGAATTTTCTATTTCAGGACCCGCCCCCCCCCCCCCTTAAAGCACGTACATGTGAGACCGTATATAACACACCTTCAGTTTGTGAGGCTATGGCTTCTGAAAATCATAACAACTTCATCGAGCCATCTAGGTGTTTAGTGTAAACATGGGCAGATCTGGATTTGTAGAATTATTATCTTACAGAGAGAGTGAAAGAGAGAGAGAGATGGGGGAGGGGGTGGGTTGGAGGCAGATTTTTCCCCCCAGACAACGCTGGTTGACTCGGCCGTTATTATACTAATCTTGTGTTGTCTTTCCACTGTCGCCTCGGTACATATGAGCTCAGCCTATCTTTCTAGTACTGTGAGAGGACACAAAAAGCAAGTAAAACTGTCGACTTTATTGTTGCGCAGACATTACTGAGGTGTCGGGATTTCCTCAGTCAACAGCCATCTCAGGGTTAACGCAAAAGATGGTTGGATTAACGCAAGTACGTTAAGTTAAAGTTTGGTTTATGAATACCATTTTTTCAATTTCTTGCGCTAACACCGGTTACCGAATTTTCTTAAGTTTACGCATTGATTAAGAATACGGTCACATGTCAGAAGTGAACATTTTTATTTTCGTGGGGCAAATTGTTTTTCAAGTACCGTTATCTGACTATGTTGTGTTGGCTCAGCTTTGTGGCACGAACTTCAGCACCAACTTACTGATTATGATTGTTGTGGCGTTGATGGCGTTAATAACGATGATACTGATGGTGTTCATGATGTTATTAATGATGATATTGATGACAACAGTGGTGGTAAAGTCAAAATGTGGTAAATATAAAATGTTGTGTGTAGGAAAGCGACCCCACAGATTTTTGGTAGTTTTTAATCAATTATAATAGTGATGGCAGTGGTGATGTATTGAGTTTGCTGCTGATGATATTGATAATTGAAGATATGTTCGTGGTTGACATTGATGGAGCTAGTTTTGATGTCGAAGTGTAATTTATTGTATTTCATTAAGTGGCGGTAAGGAACAATGGAACGATCCAAACTTTGAAAAATGGTCAACTTTGAATTTTTTGGGTCATTCATCATGTCACATGTATGATTATGTTATCTACTTTTTGTTTCTCGATCTGCGACTCGTCGTGACGCGAAATGTGACTGGATGTGAAAAGGTCAGAATATTTACTGATTACAAAACAGTCAAGTGGGAAATTTTCAAATATTTTTTATTGCTAATGTGATTTAGTCACGTCTTTGGGAAAGATAATTTTATGAAATTTGTACTTTTAAATTGTTCTCATCTCTACTATGGTACACTTTATTACACAATTTAGTGCTATTATTATAACATAGTTTTAATTGCTGGTATTCAGGACTGCAGTCACAAACATTTCAAACATACACGCACACGCCTATCCATCGATATAAATACATAATATACATACAGACTTACCCACCCGATACACACACAGACTCACACACATACACACCCATACGTGCACGGGCTCCACCCACACAAACGGACCGTAAGGAATTGTAGACTATTTTTACACATAGACGACGAATGCGTTTGATTTTTCGCCATCAGTGTTTAGCATCAATACACGTACTGTTCTTTCAGATACTGTTCCTAATATCCTAGTGTCTAGTGTTCTATGGCTGTAAATTGTCTCTTGGGGCCAGTTCTCGGTTATTGAACACTTTCGAATGTATCAATGCTTCATGACAGATATTCGTGGGTTTTTTTTGTTTTTTTTTCACTCTTCCACCATTTTAAATCTTGTTTTGCATGTGCATGTATCAGAAAATTGAATAAGCAAGGTAATATCTTGGCACGAGAAGTTTAAAGTGAATTAGATAGCAAACATCTAGTTTGAAAAAAAGAAAAAAACATTTTCATGAAAAAAATTGTCCTTCAGAGAAATGACAATGAAAGCAATTTAGGTTTACTATTCCATTGAGAACTAAAAGAGAGAGAGAGAGAAAAAAAAAACGAGAGGGGAAGAGAAAGGGAGAGAGGGAGAGAAGAATATTATGGGGTCTGGGATACAAAGATATCAATTTAGAGGACATTTGAAATGTGTTGTGTTTTTTTTCCTAGTTTGCTTTAGTCACCTTCCATCCTGTTTTTGCACAGGCAGGGTTATCCCAGGTAATGTCGGGTATCTCCCCTAGTAGATCTAGTAACTAAAAATTGAGCCATCCGTGCATCCTGAAGTTGAGAGTATGACTTCACAGTTTAGGTGAACAATTCACTGATTGAAAGAATTTTCACGAAACGACCCAATTTACGCAGTTTTTTGGAGTTCAAAATGTAAGAACACGCGAGAAATAATAGCGAATTAAACATCAATCATCCTATTCCATCAGATAATGAATGACTCCAGAGACCCCCGCAGTCTGTGTATAGATGACGATACTGACTTTACACGCCCTCCTCAGACCTATAGCTGTATTATGACAGTGTTTTGAAGCTATCAGTTTCATTTGATTTTTCATCTTTGCCGACTGGTCACTGCTCTCCTGTTCTAGATTTCTCCTGAAGTGCATGTCATTGTTATCATTTGTTAGGAATCGTGCTACAGATGTTTTTCTCCGCTTTTACTCTTCCCGCTTCATTTCCCGAAAGGGAGAATTTGATCATTTCTGTCTAAGAATAGTTTAGGAATCTTACTGTGTGTTGTGTGCGCTGGCATTTGTCCAGATACGTTGGTTGAAGGTCTTAATTCAATATCATACTTAAGTGAAAAATCTAAAATTAATTTATTGGGTAAAACATGTTCTTTGTTCACAGTTTGATTCTGAAAACTTCAATCCTTTCAATGTGCTTCACCCTAAACTAACAGTCCCGGGTTAGTGTGGTTTCCATAGAAGACAGAATACTGGTTAAGACTAGATGGATTTTGTCACAGCAAAGTAACCAACCCTTTCAGTTTTAAATTGCAAAAATGGTGTTCTTTAGCCATTTCGCCACCACATTTAAACCTGAACATGCGGTTGAATTTTTACTAAGAATACATCTGAACCACTTTCATTTGGTTGTCATTAGAATCGACTGAACTTTCCGAGTATGAAACTTTTTTTTTCAGTCACATGAGATCTAATTATGGGAAATCAGACTCACGAAAAATGCAAGGATCAGCTGTGGTTGTTGCAAGGGGAAAATCAGACTGTGGCTCGATTCCCGGGCAAATGAGACACACGTAGAATCCTTGCCCAAAACTGGAATCATCTATTGGATTTGAAGTGATTAAATGTAAGCAAGAAGAAATCTCTCTTTCAAAGGTGGGGGGGGGGGGGAGAGAGAAAGAGAGGGTGGAGAGAGTGTGAGGAGGAAAGACAGAGACAGAGAGAGAGAGACAGAGACACAGAGAGAGAGCTAGAGAGAGAGAGCAATGGTATCTGGGATACAAAGATATTAGAGAGCACAAAGGGAGGGAGTAAGAGACGGGGACGAAATAGTAAGCTCACTACTAAATCAGTAAACGTCACGGCCAGAACAGCCGTATCTTTTAATTAACTTATTTTCACCCTACGGGTCCTTACTAAATACATGGGTGTGACGTTTAAAGCTGATTTTCGACCAGCACTGTGTGAAGAAAGTTTTAGGAAAGGCGAAGAACGAAGGCTGGGTGAAGTAGGCACCACAGACTAGGGATATTATTATTTATCTATGGTAGGCACCGAGTGAAAGTTTCGATCACACTTTTTGATTCTACCGGTACTTGTCGAAAATGCGTCTCTGTTTTTTTTGCGGCTCAAAATTTTTTAGTATAAATAATAGTCAAGACTGATTTTTGTTCAAAATGAATGTGTCCACGTGACTCTCCGTTAAAAACTGATGCAGTACACCAAGTTTCAAAAATTTTTTATGGCGTAGTCGCGAAGTTTTAGCTGCTTACAGGTCCACCCTCTAGCTCAATTATAGTAAGATATATATTTCAAACCAATCAAAAATTTTTTTTTCTTTACGTCAACTTCTCTCTACTCCACGCTATGACTTAACCGTATGCAATTACCAACGGCGTGTGGCTAAGATTAATTATTGGCCCTGTGGTGTGGCCTGGCTGCTAAGATTTTGGCCCTGTCGTGTGACCAAGATGGTCCTCTCGTGGCACTTACCGTTATCTTGTGCATTAGGCTCAGCCTACTAGAAAATTCCCGCGTGAGATAACTCCAATCCCATTCTCCGCCTGTCCAGGAGTACACCAGGTGAAGAAGACATTAAAAATTTTCAGTTGTGTATGAGATATTAAACCCCAGTTCATGCTTGCCGGGAGACTGAGATAGACGGATACACAGTGTTACGAATCTGGACTGGTATTATGACTGCATTTAAATCGAGAGGTATTTAGTATTCAATCTTTCGTACCATGCCACACACTAAGAACAATCTGAATAAGTTTCATAAACAGACCTGCAGGGCCACAAATTTAATTACGTTAATTACCCTAACAATTTTGTCTAGATCTATTATATAGTAAATACAACATCAGCAGCATCAAATCTAAATTCAATAATATGTCACTCGAAGTCTTCTCTAGATTCCTCTAATATTATGATAATTCTGACTCACTAACAATTTAAGTACTAATTATATATCTCTCAGATCTGGTCTGCCTACTATATATCAATCAATATACTAATATGGGCTCTGGCGACGATGTCACCTCAGCTATTTGTGCCTACCGCTTATAATGGATCGAGCTCGTCAATCCAAACTGACGTAGCTAAGTCTAGATATCTACTCTAGGATGGGCTGGCAATTCCCAGCCTCATCCAGACAAATCAATCCCAATTCACAGATGCGTATGCCATACATTCATACTAATTGCAAGTCAATATAAATCTTTGTCTTGCAGTCTTGGGTAGCATTCCTAATATATGCGGCAATCCTGTCCTAGTGGATAACTTATATTCAGCTCCTCGTTCATTGTTGAGTCATCAATGGACAAACACTTACACTTGGTCCCTGGTGTTAGAAAACCAGGGAGCGATGGACAATAGCAGTGGACATATCTCATTCAAGCATATGGCTTCATCTCAAATGTCTATAGTGGACTAGACATGACATCGAACAGACTTAGGATTCTTCAGGCAGAATCGTGCCGACGCCTGCACAGATTGGAGTTTTCTGTATGGAGTAATGGACATAGGTATGGCTACACTTTTATACTGTGTAGCCACCTGCAAATTACCGTCCAAATCCCTAGATTTGATTGGTGCATCCATGCGAGCTCATCTCGCAGTATTAATATATTCTACGTGGGAGTTGGTCACGGCCTTGTATTAAAAACAGACAAGGTCAATTTAAAATGTCAAAGCAATTACTGAAATCTTTAAACCCTCGTGCTTTCTACATTTTATGTACGAATTTCTGAACGCGACTAAGCGTCTTAAACTTATCTATCCTTATTCACCCCTTCTCTTCCCTTCTAAGTGTTCATAAAAATCACGGGGTCGAGAATTGTACTGTCACTCCTAACTTATCCATTTATTCTATCTCGCCCCACTTTCTTTCCATCTCTAAGAAAAAGTGTTTCAAAAACAAACTGTTCACGAGAACAATTCAAGGACAAATTACGCTGGTTATAATCAACGAGACCGTGAAAAATCAACTCCTTGCAAGTCGTGACCCAGCACGGCAATTATAGTACACCCAAACCATGACACACAGCGAGCTTGAGTTTATGGGTTGGCATACTTCATTCAAACAGGTAAGATCCCAAATTTCATGATGATCTGGATTTAGTCTACCATCCATTAGGCTTTGGAAAATAAGGATGTTCAGCTACGAATGATAACGCGCTTTTTGTGTGCGATGAAGGAAAGACAGTATCATTAAGTACAGTGTAGACCTAGGAACTAATATGCACTAGTTTTGCAATTCACACTTATGGTTGAACAAGCATAAAAGCTCGCTCTGCGCAGACCCCCGACCACTGCCATGCCCCGTCACTTGCTACCCTCTTTAGCAGGTATTCCTTTGTTGTAATGAACCCGGGAGCGTGCCGAGTGGTTTACAACAGCTGGCACGAAGTGTTCGCGCCACAGGGCATGTGCTCGTGAAAAAAGAAAATCGGAGAGCAGCAGACAACTACAGAAAGCAAACACACAAAAAAAATTGAAAAACAAAAGCAACGAAAAAAATCCTAGTTTCGATGCACCCTCCATGGTTTTGGAAACCTACAAGCAATACATATTTGGTTTCTGTAGATGGCCTAATAAAAAAAGCCTTCTGCCTGGAGAATGTGTGAATTAGACAGACAGACAGACAGAAAAACAGACTGACAGACAGACGGACGGACGGACGGACGGACGGACAGACAGACAGACACACACACACACACACACACACACAGACAGACCGACAGACAGACAGACAGACAGACAGACATATAGATAGATAGACAAACAGACAAAAGTTTCATTCTCTGTCTGGGAGATGGGGGGAAACAACAACAATATCTTTATCCGAGAAGACTAGATACTCGATTCTACACCCCCCCCCCTCCCCACAGGATCAGGAACACGAAAATATGAGAAAAATCCCAAATTTCCAACTTGCCCGCACCGGCCGGGTTTTGAACCCGGTACCCTTGGCATGAGAGGCAAACATCTTGCCTCTAGACCACCTTGTCCCCGTTTTCTACCCGCCGTGTCAATGCCTGTCCACCTGTCTGTACAATACCATCTCCCCATCGTCTCCCAATTTCCCAGTTACAAATTATGTGTCATTCTGTTTATTTTTTAATACTAATTTTACAGAACAAATTTTGCCCAGCTGGGTTCTCGTTTGATGAACTTTTTGTCTCCGTGGGGTTTCGTGTCCCCTTCAAGGCTTTTGTCTGTATCCTGAGAAACATTGCCTCAAGACAGTAGATATTGCATATGATCCATAATTTCATTCACGTTTCTGGTCAACTCAAAAAGCAGCAACAAATTAAAGTCACTAGAATATTGTGAATAATATTAATAATAAGGTGCTCATTAGAGAGACTGCACAGCTGTGTGAAAGAAATGGAGTTGTTCCTCAACCGCCTGCTGCAAGGATGGAATGGAACACCGTGGTCTGTGATCTATAGGCAAGGGGCTCGCCTCTCATGGCGATGGCATTGGGTTCAAATCCCGGTCGGTGTAGGCATGTTGGAATTTTAGGATTTTTCTCATATTTTACTGTCCCTGATCCTATAGGAGGTAGGATCGAGTACCTAGTCTTCTCAGATAAGGACGAAAATCTCGGAGTGCCCATGTGCACGTTGCGCACGTTAATGATACCTTGGCAGTTGGAAATCGAAAAGAGCAGGTCGAACAGGCCGCTGCCAGGAAGAAATTAAATAAAATTCATCTCTACCATTCCCCTCCCTCCTCCCTCATCTCTCCTCCCACCCCCACCCCCCATCCCTCCGCAAAAAAACACCCAACCCGCCGACCGGCCCCTACACTGTGGCAACGACGAGCCTGCTCCGGTTGTAACTGGGCTGCAATGACACAAAGGCAAATTTCCCAATTGGGATTAAAGAATTATATAAAATACAAAATACAAAATTCTGTCATTTGTCAACACAAAGCATTTCCTTTTCTAAAACAGGTACATCTGTGCATTAGAATAGCAACCGCAGGTAACGGTATGGAAAATTGGAAGGCATTTTGTCCAGATCCGGTCGCTGGTAAGTTGTTGATGTTAGTGCTTGAGTGGCTTACATGACCAGGCAGAGTTTATGCCACTAAATAATTTTTAAAAACTAACATCTGTGATACCAATGTTTGTCTTGTTTCCTAAAAAAATCATACTATTAATCTTTGCTTTGCATATTGAACATACCAAAACAAAACAAAATGAAATTCATCTTTCAAGAGATAGTTTATACAGCTAACCTTCAAAGCAAAATGAAGTTAGAATCTTATACATGTATGTAAAGTGGGGAAAACTCAAGTATTTGAATTTAATTGTATAGGCAATATGATGGGAGGGTAGATACAGGCTGCTACTCTTTCAGACATTCTGTCATGGAAAGTTCTTAAGGATCCTGCATGCAGTTGAAGCTGAGTGACCACCGAGTAAAACACTGTTTAGCAACAGAATTGAGGTTACTTAATTGAAAAAAAAGCCCTTCACACAATAATATGTTACTTTATTAGGGGATTGCTGTAAAACTCAATGTGTACCCTTTTTTCTTTTCTTTTACAGTTTCTCAGGAGCCAGAGTCGGGTTTGTATCTCGATTTGCTTGTATCTTCTACAGTTCACGGAGGTAACTTTTAGATCAGTTCCTGTGTAAAACGATGGTTAGCTAAAGTTTTACAGAAAAAAAGCAGTGACTTCCGTATCCTTTACATCCTTTCCTTTTCAGTGCTAGTTTGGCGGCCAGCAGATGTTTTTGATGTAAAACTAATGGTTTTCTAAGCTTTTTGGTTGGAATGACAGTCACTTTTTGGATATTTTGTTCTACATTTGGCTAATAATTCTTATGATTCTTCTTTTATGATTTGGATAGGTTGGATATATATATATATACTAGAGAGAGAGAGAGAGACTGATTTTGTATTATAAGTTCAATTGAACAAAATCAATACAAATGTGCTCCACAGATATGAATGAAGGTCCTGAAAGTGATTTTCATCTCAGTTATGTTGAAATTTTTATCAAATTATACTTTATTTTATGTTCTGTGAATATTTCATGTTCATTATACTGTATTCGTTTTTCTGAAGTAGTTCTTTGTCAAATTTCAGTGGCGTGCGGAAGGAGTTTCATCAAGTTGAAAATTTTGCATGAACTGTCGAGTGGTTCAGTAGTCGAAAGGCAAATGACTGTTGACCCCTCTGATTCTGTAAGACGATTTTTTCTGAGTTCATCATGTTTTTCTTGTAATGCTCAGTTTTTTCTTACATTTTCGCTGAAGCACAGCTCTACAAATACAATTTCTCTTGTTTGATATTGTTCTTGTTTTCGCATCTCTATAATTTCTATAAGTAATTATGTATTATAGTACCGGTACTAACATCGCATCAGACTTGATCATACCAAAAATATAATACATGTACTATAGTCAGATTCAAGTTTCATGAACCAAAATTTCTGCTGATGTCTTGAAAATGAACGTACCCTTAGAGCCCATCTCAAATGATATGCAAAATCATCTCACTCTCCATGCCAGTGGAATGGGTGATTGTAGTTTTAAGCCACTGTTGTCTAGTGACACCCCTCTCCCCCAATCTTGATTCGACCCTCCGTAAGTTCTATTGGGTTTAGAGCACAGTGATATGGTGGCAGTTTGAGGACATCATGTCCATGCTGAAGGACTGTAGTCTTGATAGCATAATGTATGCTATCCGACTGATTCTTTTTTAATATACCTCTAATCTTCTTCCTCCGGCCTTTCTGGCAGTCATTTCTTTGCCATATATACAGTTATTTGTAAGAGGCCTTCGAGGGAGCTTTTTATAATATCTTGGTCAAAAGTCATCCAGAAGCCCCCCCCCTCCCCCTATCTCTCTCTCTCTCTCTCTCTCTCTCTCTCTCTCTCTCTCTCTCTCTCTCTCTCTCTCTCTCTCCTCTCTCTCTCTCTGAACCTTCATGTTGCACCAACGTTGTTATTACCTACCTTCTCTCATCGACCGGTCATTTTCAATGGGGTTTCAATATAATTACTGTAGTACACTGGAACTTGGTTATAACGAGATGCAGTGTTCTACAAAAAAATGTTTCGTTGTACCCAAGATCTCTCTATTCGAGCAAATACATGTACATGTCTGACTCCCTACACGGCTGTACTGTGGCGGCCACCCCCACAATTTACTGTACGCAATCAGAATTAATTCTCTCGCTGTAGGGAGTGTTTTGATTATCAATTGTCGTTATTCAAGTAATTTATAATGCAGCTTAAAATACCATTTTCTCGAGGTTGCCAAGGTTTGTTTTTAACACCACCAGTGTCGTTATACATGACGAGCCACTGCAGATAGATCTATTTGTTTGTTTCAAAGGCTTGTTGGTGGAGATGCAGTTAATTTTCCCTTACTTGTCACCTTCAGGTGGCAGTTTGAAGTTTCATGGTAAACAACTTCAGTTAACTGAACATATTGCAACACTGTCAAACGGAAATCGCTGCACACAACTTTGAATAATCTGGTCTTAAAAGCTATCAAATATGGTACTAAAACAACTTAACTAAATGCGATGAGCATTTATATAATTATGTAGTAAATAAGAGTGCTGCATCATATGACACTTCAAAGTTATTATTATTATTATAAGTTTATAATATATAATGCAAGGCAGTAAGCAGCTCTTTTGTAGGAACACATTCATTTCATGCAGCTTCGAGAAGGAAGTTTTATCAGTTCTTTTCAAACACTGCCAAAAAGTACATCTGCATGTAGACCGCACTGAGATTTGAGTCCTTGCAAAATTTGGGCCCAGTGGGTCCAATGGGCAAAAATCTTGGTCCACGAATTCTGAAGGGGATTGTATTAATCATAATAATAATTTTTCTATAAAGCAATGATGCCAGTGATGTAAAGCATCACAGTGAACAGCAGTATGAACAAAATTTGCTTTCCACTACTCTTTTTAACAATTTCCATTCTAGTCCAAATACATATTTTGCAAATTTACGGGATAATTAATCTTTATGTGAAGAACCCTTCGCTGATCTATGTTTTACGAAACGAACGAATGTCATTCACTCTTTACTCACAGTACTGTGTGTTCACTAAACTTACTGCCCTGTGCACATGCTGCTGTAGACCTTTCTTTTCTCCGCTACCCTCTGCCCCCCTCCCCCCTTTTCCTTCCACATTTTTTTAAAAAAAATATTGCTGAGGTAGTAGGGATGAGCTAAGGTGGAATGTTCACTATGTACATGTATAGTGGCATGAGCTTGGAAAGCTGATTGGTCGGTTGGTTCAGAGACTGGAAGATACTCTTGTGACTGTTGGCTGGTATAGAAAACTAGGCAGTATTTATTTTTCACGAAGCAAAACAGCCAATGCAATGGATTTCTTTTTTTTTTTAATGTGCCTTCCATCAATACTGCTAATTTTTCAAGTGGTTCGATATCTTTAAATCAATTAAAGTGATATTTTGTCGTGAGGGAGTTTCATCCAAAGTTCTTGAAAAGCAGACCTGGTATAATTTAACCAGGGTTAAAATAAAAGCAAAGGAACAAGTTTTGTTGAAGGTGTGATTAGATCTATGTGTAATGAATATTTCCAGGCGAGTTCATTCAGGAAAGACTTGGAGGTCGTCTTCAACATCCCGGCCAGCAGTATAAAGATCTACTGGCATAACGATTTCAATCACCAGGCTGACATGCCCAACAGTGGAACTTTGGAGAGTTTGTATGTGAGGGATGGAAGCATATTAAAGATTAGAGATGACAGAAAAACATACAATCATTGATATGTTATATAATGAAAAGATAAACTACCAGTTCATTTTTCGTATGTCAGGTGGAAGACATAAACTAATTCTAAAATAAAAAATCTGATAATTGTTGTTATTGTTCTTTTCACGTGAAATGAGTTAAACGTTATTCTGTATATGTGTAAAAATATCTTTCTCTGGAACACAATGGAAGCCCTCCCCCCCCCCCCAACCCCCACCTCCCCCCCCCCCCCCCCCCCAAATGTATTGTGATCAAACCTTTCCCTCTTTCTATCATTTAATCAGATTTTACTCCCATCTGTAAAATTAGTCTTCCTAAGCCTGAGTTAGTTGTGCCACAGATCATCAATTTCCTTTTGAAGATTTCAGTAAAACAATACATGTACTGATGTCAAATACATTCATTCGGTATCAATGCTGAAAAGTGCCTGGAGTGAAAAATATAATAAACCAGCTGGATATCTGAGTCAAAAGTTGCCAACAAGAAAAAAGAACAAAAACATATCAAAATGAAAGTAAAGAACAGAAAATAACAACACAGCTCAAGTGGGTATGCGACCAGTCGTAGTACATGTATTGTGATTTTCTGTTGATTGAAATAGTGAAAGTGATTTTTAAAAAAAGGTCATCCTCAGTCCAGTAAATTCTACTTCATTAAATATAATAATTTGACACTTATGCTTTTTTAGTTGTTGTTTTTTTCTAATCCTATAGCCAAAACAACTCAGAATTTTGGGCTTAACTTTTATCTGTGGTATATAAACTGTATGCATACATATATTATATATTTATATACAGTATGGGATGAAGAAAAAGCCCATTTACCGAGGGCAGCATGGTGAACTGTTGTAATGAAATGGGAAAAAATTACATTTCTCATGCTTGTACTTGTAGCCCTTGGCACTAATGACAGCCTGCATTTTGTGCTAACAGTCGGGGGGTAAATTCTGAAAATGAAGGGCTAAAGTGAAATAATGTTGTTTTTTTTTTTGTTTTTTTAAATATCATTACTCTTAAGTCTTACAAAGAAAGTTATTCAGGCTTTTGTTTCTCCTGAAAAATGTGTAAAATCTGAGTTATGACAGTTTTACTATGCAGTCCTGGATATTATCTATCTCAATTTGCTTGTAAGTTTGATATTGTTTTGTGTGCTGGTAGAGCTAGATGCAATGAGTTTATTTCCTTTATTTGTATGTATCTTGACACTCAATTTATTTTGGGTTGAATTTTAAGAACTTGGAGTGTTTGATCTTTTTCTTTGTTACTGAATTTTGAAGCTCAAACAGCTTTTAAAAAATAAATCTACAAAAAGGATTTGGATGAAAAAAAAGCTAAATAAAAAGACAAGTCACATTTTGTTTTCTGTTCATTTTTCATTTTTATTATTGCTGGCCATTGCACACATGAAATAAATACGTTCATACATCAGTGACATCAAAAATTTAAAATACATCATGTACACTGTTTAGTACCTGTCAATTCACTTACAGAAAAATTCACAATACAAGATGCATTGGGAAACAAACAAACATAGGAATATGAGAATTCAGTAATCACATGCAAATAGCTGTTTCTCTATATTGATACTAATGATAGTCTAAAGAGAATTGTCAGATGGTAACTCTTTCTGTACCATTTGTCGATATATCAATCATAATTTGGTCTCAACTGGACCATACACTGATGTATCCGCATTGTGAGGATACCTCAACAGCAGTCCTCTAATAACTTATCATTGTCTTTAAATACACGATGCGCACTTCATTTTGTTAAAATACCGTATAAATGTTAATGAAAATAATGTTATGATAGAATAACTTCAGGCCTGCCCTCCATGTTCTGATTATGTATCTTCCACAGCAATATGCTGTTAACCCTCTAGCGCCCAGTGTACTACATTTGAAATAGGTCACCTGGAGCCAAAATGCTCCATCTTTGATACACTTACTCTTCCAATTTTATTGTCAAGTAATATTTCCAAAAAATAATTTTTATTTTTATTTTTTTTTACAATAATCAGTCTATTTAAAATAAGCTCAGCATATTATTTCAGAAGTTCTGGAATTGGATATTTTTGTCTGGGCACTACAGGATTAATCATTGCATCATAATAAATTTACCACTGTGGAATGAAGTAAATTAAATACATGTAAATCAATAGTTTACTCAAAGTTAGAAGAAATGAATATTGGACCAGAAGGGGAATTGATTGTGGTATGGAAATTGTTTTAACTACGTGAACTTCAGTATTGGAATTTACACTCTGACTGTTGCTATGGAACCACAGTTTGATTACAAAGCAGAATAGAGAGAACAATAAGCTGTGTTCGCTGTTCAACTCAAGCTTACTATGTAACATAGACACCCAAATATTTGTAATATTCAACTGGCTCAACCTCTTCATTATCAATGCTTAATGGTGGTAAAGATAAAAGGCAGAGAGAGAGTGTGAGACTGAGAGACGGAGAAAGAGAAAGACACCCAGACACGTACACATACACACACACACACACACACAAATAACGCATACAGCCTACTGTTTTAAATGCCTCCTTTTCATCCATCAGAATTGCAAGTTTTTATTAGGGTTAGTGTTAAGATAAATATTAATTACGCGCAACTGGTCAGTAAATGCAAATCCTCAATTCATGACCTTTTCACTGGATGAACTAGACCTAAAATCAGGACACAAACGCGCACACACACACACACACACAAACAAACAACATAAACACATTTATTTCCTCAATAAATAAGAAAAAAAAAACATTCATAGACATTCACAGTATGAAAAAGATGGCTCTTTAGATCATGGGGGAAAATTACAACAACAACACACAATAATTGGCCACAGTAAGCGACATTGTTTCCAGAAAATCCCCAGTTCAATAAGATGTTAGAAAAGTAACACACGTAGATCATATTATATAATACTATAGAGCTAGAGGGTGAACATGCTAACGTCTAAAACTCCGTAGAAATGCTCAGAGGCATTTATGATGGATTGGTGTGGATGGACAACATAACATGCAGCTCATGGCTCTGACTAAAAACAACAACAGCCATCTCAGTTTCCTGGAAAAAGCACACTTCTTTAATGTCTGAAACAAAAGGTTACACAATGCCAAGGGACATAACACAGTATAAGAATTACCTACCAAAACCAGTAAGAGTTAGTTCCCATTACTAGTATAGTTTATTACAGTATTGGGCACACTGTACGATTATTTTGTGTCTAAGCATAGTCCTGTACAACCTACATTCATTATGTCCACACTTGGTTGTAGCTAGCAATAACGCCAAAGTGGATCTGTAGGCAAGTGTTTAAACATTCTGTTAAATTCTGTCTTATTTTCATAGGATGAGGTAAATGCTGATATTCATTTGTATTCTATACTAATTTATATAAACTAGCAGAGTTACCCGGCCCTGCTCGGGAGAAATGTCTTCTTTACTTATAACGATCTAGATCTAGGACACAAAGTAAAGTTCCTTCCACGGACAAAGAAATACGATGACAGAATCAGTATCGAATCTGGTTCCGCGCAAACTCTGGGAATGTGTTTACCCTTTTTCACTAAAGTTTACAGGCGATCCATGTTTTTGTTAATCGACAATTTGCTTCCTTCAGAGATATCATAAAAACCACAGAAAAACTGTGGGGTCGCAGCAGGGCTATAAGCAAAGTCAAAATTGGGCAAAAAGAAAAGGTTGTATGTTGCGAAGCCCCGCGTGAGAAATAAAACCCAAACAGTTCAAAACTCACAACAGTTCACAACTCATATTCTAAAGTATTATATTAATAATTAAATCTATATATTAATATTTATTTAAATAATGAATTATAAATTTCTGTTGGTGATATGGGGGGAGATAGGGGTGAATTTTAATCTATTAATTTTTAATTTCAATTTTGCCCGGGCAGCGGCCTGTTCGGCCTGCTCTTTGCGATTTCCAACTGCCAAGGTATTTTTAACGTGCGCAAAGTGCACACGGGCCCTCCGAATTTTTTCGTCCTTATCCGAGAAGACTAGGTACTCGATCCTACCCCCCAATAGGATCAGGGACACGAAAATATGGGGGAAATTCCAATTGCCAACATGCCTGCACAGCCCGGGGTTTGAGCCCGGGACCCTTGGTGAGTACCTTGCCTCTAGACCACCTTGTCCCCAAATTTCATGATGATCTGGATTTAGTCTACTATCCATTAGGCTTTGGAAAATAAGGATGTTCAACAATGAATGATAAAGCGCTTTTTGTGTGCGATAAAGGAAAGACGGTATATATTCATTATGTACAGTGTAGATCTAGGAACTAACATGCACTAGTTTTGCAATTCACACTTTATGGCTGAACAAGCATAAAAGCCCGCTCTGCGCAGACCCCAATCACTGCCATGCCCTGTCGACACGTCATTGCTACCAGAGATATCTTACACTAGTGTAACTCTGCTTGCTACCCTCTGCAGCAGGTATTCCTTTTGTTGTAACTTAGCCGCGAGCATGCCGAGTGGTTTGCAACGGTTGGGCGCGCCCAAACCTGCTTGAGTGGCAATTTAACATCTTGATCTTGTGGTAAGAAAACCCAGAAAGGGGCAACTTGTCTGTAATTTTAGTTACCCGTTAACTTGTCTTATCTAATTTATGGACAGAATTGCCTGGAGCCACCAAACTTACGGTCGGCTGTGTAAACATTGTAAAATACAAATTATCTTTTGTACGTCACTTTTTTTTCTTTGTCTGAAGCCTAGATTAATTTATTATAGATCAGCGATGGTTTTGCTGATAATTTGTTTCTTTACTGCATGAGCAGACATGGTCGTTTTTTAAAATTGGAATGTCAGTGAGATCAGAAATTGCCGGTGCGGTATCTCCATAGAGATAGTATTAGACACTAGAGTCCGCACGGTGCCATACGGCTTGGAACCACTAGAATCGCGTGGAGGCCATTTTGAGTTGGGGTGGATACTAAATAGGATAGGATACTAAATGCTCTGGGCTAATAGTGTCTAGATTTACGTGTCATCTAATACTGCATCATGCCTCTCCCACCCCCACCCCCTTGTGTTTTGGAGTGTCTCAGTTAAAACAGGCAGCTATGATGGGACTGGATGGTAAGGTTATCTCCATATGCCTAATTCTTCTTTGATATGAATAAAACATACTTCCAAACAACTTGATCGTTTAGTGCACTGGATTGACAATGGGGAAGGGCTAGAGATCAAAACCTATTGTAATATATTTATCAATATGAGTAATAATAATAATAATAATAGTTCGTCCATCAGGTATGATGATGACCTTAACAACACCAGAGGAATAAAGAACAGAAATTGTTGAGAATTTCAACACATGGACAATAAAGAGAACTAAAGGACACAGAGGACAGAATGGAAAGACTGTTCTTTCATGACTTATGGCTTCTCATGTGACTGATAAGTCCTATTTTTGCCCTGCAGACCCTTCCGCATAAATGACAAGAGTGCTCCGTTGGTTCAGTACCACTGGGCCTTTTCTTGCGCCGTTCTCTTTTTTTGATAGCCTGCTGGACTCTGTCAGCTTCCCATGCTTTGCTGCCTCTGGTAAGGGCCGCCCTCCAATTTGCACGATCAAGCGAGAGCTTTTCCCACTCACTCACATCAATGGCAAAGGCCTTCAGTGATTGCTTGAGAGTGTCTTTGTAACGTCTCTTTGGGGCCCCAACATTCCTCGTTCCATTGGAGAGCTCAGAGAAGAAGATTTGCTTAGGGAGTCTGGAGTCGGGCATTCTGACAACATGTCCTGCCCAACGTAGCTGAATTTTTTTCAGGTGGCAGAAGATGCTCAATTCCTTGGCACGATTGAGGACCTCAGTGTCTGGAATTTTATCCTGCCATTTGATCCTTAGGATCTTTCTAAGGCAGGCCAGATGAAAGTGATTTAGCTTTCTGGCATGCGATTGGTACACTGTCCAGGTTTCAGCCCCATAGAGTAGGGTGGGAAGGACCACAGCATTGTACACTTTCAGCTTAGTGTCTGTGCGAATGCCGGCGACATCCCATACTCTCTTTCGAAGCCTGCCAAATGCAGAGCTGGCTTTGCTGATTCTTGAGAGAATTTCAGTATCAGCACGAGCTGCGGAAGACAGTGTACTGCCAAGATAGGTGAAGTTCTCCGACACCTTCAGAAGACTGTCATGGACTTTGATATTTGGGGTCACAGGATACTTGTCGTCTGGAGTAGGCTGATGGAGCACTTCCGTCTTCTTTGTGCTTATTGTGAGGCCAAAGTTGTCACAGGCACTAGAGAACTTATCAACACAGTTTTGCATGCTATCCTCATCGTGTGCCAGAAGTGCACAATCATCAGCAAATAGTAGGTCACAGACTTGAGTACTTTTGGTTTTGGTTTTTGCCTGAAGTCTCCTGAGGTTGAATAGACTGCCATCAGTTCGGTACTTGATGCTTACCCCTTGAGGAGGAGAGCTAAAGGCTTCTTGTAGCATTGCAGAGAACATGATGCTGAACAGAGTTGGGGCTAAGACACAACCCCATTTGTGACAGCAAAGGGCTCTGAAACACTGCCGTTGCTTTTGACTGCAGCTTGCATGCCATCATGAAACTGGCGCACTATTGTGATGAATTCGGGTGGACACCCAAACTTCGCCAAGATTTTCCAGAGGCCTTCACGACACACTGTGTCAAATGCTTTTGTGAGGTCAACAAATGTGATATACAGCGCTTTATTTTGTTCCATGCATTTTTCCTGAATCTGTCTGGCAGCAAAAATCATATCCGCCGTTCCCCTCTCTTTACGAAAGCCACATTGGCTCTCGGGAAGCAAGTCATTTGACGAGAGGTGATCAAGAAGGCGATTCAGAAGCATTCTTGCCAATATTTTGCCAGCAATTGAAAGTAGAGAGATTCCCCGATGGTTGTCACAGACTTGGCTGTCCCCTTTGTTTTTGTACAGATGGATGATTGAAGCATCTTTGAAGTCCTGTGGCAGCTTCCCTGCTTTCAACATATGATTGAACAACTCGGTCAACCTTTCAATAAGCTTTTCTCCACCGAAGGCATACACCTCAGCAGGAATTGAATCCACGCCTGGTGATTTGTTAAAGGACATCTGATTTGTGGCAGTTCGGGTCTCATTTGCTGTGAATGGCTTGGCAAGAGCTGCATTAATAGGAGTCTGAGGGAGGCGGTCAATGGACTCAGTATTTATATTTGATGGCCGATTTAGCACACCTCCGAAATGTTCTGCCCAACGCTGAATTATGGCATTCAATTCAACAATGCGTGTTGAACCATCTGACGCAAGAAGTGGCGTAGTGCCAGAGCGGGATGGTCCAAACACAGCTCGGAGGCTCTCAAAGAACTTTCTAGTGTTGTTTGTGTCGGCATATTTCTGAGTTTCTCTTACTCGCTCTTCAAGCCAGTCATTTTTCATTTTCCTCAGCTTCTTCTGGAGTACACCCTTACATGCACGCAGTGCATCAGCTTTTGCTGTGGAAGAGGGGTCACTGCAGTGAGCTTGGATGAGACTATTTTTTTCTTTGATGAGCACTTTATCAAAGTGAAATCAAAGTGAAATCAAAGTGCTCATCATCAATATGAGTATATCGTGGGGTATTGCCATATTGTTGTTTGCGACACTGTGCTGATTTTTTTAGCCTTTGTCATGAAAGTGGTTCTCTCACTCCTAATTTCATTATGTAAGTATCATTCCAATCTTTAAGTTTCAATTTTGAAAGTTCTGGAACAAACTCCAGATGTTACACAACTCTTCGAATTTTCAATCCTCGTTTTCCCACCAAGATACTGCTATGAGTATGACCTGTATCTCCGAGAGAAGAGATAGTGGAGGGGTTGCTTTATGCAAGCAAAGACGTTTGCTATTATCAAAAAGGTGGACCAAGTTATACGGCATCTGCTTACGACTAAGCACCCCATACGGTCGGTGTCAGCGGTTACAACACTGAAAGTGACATTGGCTCCAAAGTATTTGATGGCCTCGGAAGTCATATTTTTATGATTGCCATCTCCAAAGCCAAGACAGTCACCCAACCCAGATCATTAACAATGCCCGTGAACTATTTTACAAGACAATGCTGCACCACCACGGCAAAGTCTTCACCCAAAGATTATGTTCGCGGGGATGTAGGGTCAGTTAGACACAAGCTAAACAAAACGATTCTTTTTTCTACATCAGTAGATCATGTGCTGACTATCAAGATCAAATGTGGTCAAAGGGAAATAACTTAATTAATACAACCTAGAGGGTGAATAAGTATAACAGGTGGATTACGTCATTTGTACCGTGTTTGATGACGTCAATAGAGGGAAAAACATGTAGTGACAGGATAGAGTAGATAGAAATAGTAAATAGGATATCACTGGTGTTTTTGTGAATGGGATAGAGAGAATCAGCGGGAATATATACTAGGGGAGATGGTGGATATTGAGATGGAAAGATAATGGGCCATTGATGAAGATTAACACCACGTGTTCGACTTGGGGGTGAGAACTTATTTGTCTAAGTCACCTAGCCGTTAATTTGACAACCAATCAAGGCAGGCGTATTGATAGCATTTGGGGAGCTGGGAAAGCAGCTGACGGGGGGACTGCATTCCGTGCAGACTATCCAACTGCGAAGGAGTCAGGGGGATTCCACTTGAGCGAATCATTACCTACAAAGTACAACATGTCTAGATGTGGATCGTCATTTAGATATCCATATGGCTGCTTTGAAATTAAACAACGCTATCGTTGACTGTTCCCTGGCTTAATAAGCCAGGGCAAGGGTGAGTGATCGAATCTCTTGATGACATTGACAATGGATAAGAAGACGAAGAGCGTGGCATTTATCCGTTAGGAGAGTTTTAATGAATCTACCAGGAGTGATTGCCGAACAATGCAAGATTCAAAGTTAAACTGTCATCTAGAGCTGCAAATAGAGTTAATGTATGAAATACATAACTGTGATTGAATTGTCTGGGTGAGGCTGGGAGTTGCCAGCCCATCCTAGAGTTATATTTAACTGTGCCGACGTCTCCATGGCCAGCTAGACCTATAAGTTTAAATATCTGAGATAGCCTGATGTCTCCAGAGACTATATTAATTGTCATACAGTAAGCAGTCCAGATCTTGGAAATAGAAATAATTAGTTAGATAATTAGCTAGAATTGAAGTTAAATGATATTATGGGAAACCTAGATCTAGACTTATAATGAATTACTATTGATTTGGGATTTGATGCTGCTGATATTCATCCTTACTACATGAATAGATCTAGTCGAAATCGTTAGGGAACTAACGTAATTAAAGTGTGGCGCTGCAGGCCTGATTGTTGAAATTTATTCAGTTTTTTTTTAAAGTATTTGGCGTGGTCTGGAAGTGAAGGGTCTGGCGACCAGTCAAAATGAGACGTAAGTTGCTGGTCTGGAACGGAGGAATCGGGAGATAAACATAATGGAGGAGTCAGATATCGAATTTTTTTTAATTCTCGAAATGAAAAGTACAATCATTTCTGAACAAGAAAATGTTAATCTTGTTGGAGAATTATGACTATAAATTGGTTAAATTAAGGTTTTCCTGAGGTAAGTATGACTCAGAGTGTTGCCAAACTGTTCAGTTTTGCCGTCATTTTGACTTATTTGAATCAACTGTATTCGATATTCATATATCCGCTACCCAAACACAACGGGTATCGTTGGAAAGCTTATTTACTGTACTTTCATCTCATTGGCTTTGTTAAAGAGCCAAGTTCAAATCCAGCCAATGGAAAACGATTTTATAGCGTAAACAAAAAGCAGGGGTCTGGGTCTTTGCCCTAGCAACGCGATCTTTGATTGGCTAGATCGTGTCACATGACCAAAAAGAGTTCCAATCTTTTTCGTTTTGACCACTTCCGCTCCACTGTTTCGGGTTCGTTTTCACCCACATTCAGTCATTTCATTCATTGCGACACGACTTATTTTATACGCTCTTACTCATTTTATTGGATTTGATCATGGCCTCACGCGAGGAGACAATAGCCAAACTGTTGACTTCATCAGTCAGCGCCAACATTGGGAATGAGGACAATATTCAGAGTCTTATTGAAGACTATTTCATCAGTGAGGACGATGTTGTCTTATCTGATCCAGAGCCAGACAGCGACGGTGAATGTGATTGTGACGATGATGAAGTTCTAGACCCCAAGAACCGGCCAAAATGTGAAGATGTCGGTCCACTTTCATGTTCATGGTTGTGTAAGTACATGATTGTATTCTTTATCAGTTTTGTTTCTTCCAAGCAGTACATGTATTATTATTAGATCTCAAAGACATTAGCCTGATTATCTCAATAAATTGATACTCATCAACATGTATGAGGGGGTATTATAGCAAGGAGATTCACATTATCATGAGTGAAGAAAAGAAGTGTTTTCTAGTTTCTCTTGATCATGTCTCTAGTAATGGATTGAAATCCATTATGATTTATTTAATGTACAGTGTGTCAGGACAGATGTCATCAATACTATTTTAAACTATTTATTTTTAATCTCAAAATGGCCGAAAGAAAAAAAAATGCAAAAAAAAATAAATTTTTAGCGAATAGCTTTTTATTTGTAAAAAGAGCAAAGCAACCTGAACAAGTTTCATAAAAGAAACAGAAGAAATAAATTCAGTGCAGAGAAAGGTAATACATTTTAAAACTGGCGTATTGCCTTGTCATTAATTGAGGGAAGGAAAAGATGCAGACAAGTAAGAAAAGATAAAGTCAACAAATGAGGGCAGCTAGCACATCATTGAATTTAACATGAAACCTGAGAATGTTAGTAGCTATGAGTGCCATATTGCCATGCAAATTGCATCTTTCCCTGTTGTAACTGTTGTAGATTTTGATACCTCCTCAGGATATCGACAAACAAACTGGATGCAATTAAAAAGCACATACTGGAATTTGGAGCAGTACCCAGACAATTGAAAAGTGGAGGTCGAAACAAACGTGCATTCACTCATATTGATGTGGACCGTATTGTGACATTCCTGCACTCTTATGCAGAGACACATGCTCTTGTCATGCCTGGTAGGATCCGCTCCATCAGCAGGACAGACTTGAAACTCCTGCCTTCAGTCACACAAAGGATTTTGTGCACAAACAGTACAAAGAAGCCCAGACACAATCAGGTAATAGTTGTAATGTCTTTGATTGTAATTGAATAGACATTGTTTATAATCTCGGAAATAATGAAATGAACTGTATGAATGATCAGTGAATCAGAAGACGCTTTTCAATTTTCTATCTTTAAAACATCTTTAAAAATTAAAGTCAGAATTAAAACATGAACACAGCGTCCTTTTCTTTATTCCATCCTTCAACCCAAACCCTATTCCCCCAGAAAGAAGAAAGATATATAATTATAAAATTATTTTAAAAAAAAGAAAACTCGAGAGCAGACTTTTTATTGGTTCAAATTTTCTCCCCCCCCCCCCCCCCCCAACATTCATGATCTTATAGAACTTAAACTGTTAAATTCATCCACTGAACTGGGATGATAATGACGTATCAGAAGAGTTAGGTATATTATGTATGATCTTAAATTCTTTTGTCTTCTCTTCCCTCCCCCCCCCCCTTCTAATTTTCCAATGACAGGACATTATGCAGTAAGCTTGAGTTCCTTCAAGCGAGAGTGGAGGAGATATTGCCCTGAAATTTACGTGACAAGGCCGATGACAGACCTCTGCTGGGTATGCCAGAACAACAATAATAAAATTCAGAGGTCAACAGGCATGTCGACAGAAGTTAAGGGCGCCCTTGTGGAACGACAGCAGCAGCACCTTTTTGAGGTCACACGAGAGAGGTCGTATTACAATTCTCTTGTGGAGGATGCCAAGCGTGTTGCTGGGGAATCTAGGATGAGTGCATTGGAGGCATCCACACCAAACAGCAGAGCGATAGAAATGCACTATAGTTTCGACTATGCTCAACAGGTGCACCTCCCCAGCAACCCACTCCAGCCAGGGCCTCTCTACTTTTTGATACCACGAAAGTGTGGTATTTTTGGTGTCTGCTGTGAGGCCATCCCACAGCAAGTAAACTTTTTAATAGATGAGGGGATGTGCTCCAGCAAGGGCAGCAATGCTGTCATCTCCTATCTAGATTTTTTTTTCAATAACTATGGCCTCGGGGAACAGATCGTCCACCTCCACTGTGATAACTGTGCGGGGCAGAACAAAAACCAGCATGTTCTGCACTACCTTGCTTGGAGGGTGATGACTGGCCAACACAGGGAAATCAATTTGCATTTTATGCTGCCTGGTCACACCAAGTTTGCACCTGACTGGTGTTTTGGGCTGTTAAAAAAGAAGTTTCGAATCAGCCACGTCTCCAGCCTGCAAGAGATGAGCGAAGTTGTCAACAGCAGCACACACAGGGGCATCAATTATGCACAGCTTGTTGGAGACGAGGCTGGCAACGTCCTTGTGCCAAGCTACAATTGGCACACCTTTTTCTCCAAATCGGGCAGACCACTTCCTGGGATTAAAAGTCTACAGCATTTCCGATTTGTTCGGACAAAGCCGGGAGTGGTTGTAGCCAAAGAAGCTTTGGATGGAGTTGAGGTGGAGAGAGTGGTGCTCACTCGCCAGCCCGAGCAACCCAGACCAGATGCCATCCCACCTCCTGGACTGCCAAGGGTGAGACAGGAATATCTATTCCATCATATAAGACAATTCGTCAAGGAGGAGTGGCAGGACGTGGTGTGCCCTCGGCCGCAATAAATTTTTGTCTGTATTACCTTTAAATTGCAGTGGTAGTGATACCATGAAAACGGTTCCTGATTGTTGTTCATTGTAAATAATATTATATTTAACTTGCACTGGTGGTAAAACTACTGTGGTGTGTAATTTTAATAATCATTAACTTGAAACTACTGTCTTATTTCAATGATCTTTAACTGACGCTGGTGGTGAGAATGTGAATTCTTGGATTTTGGAGTTTGTAATTACTGCTGTGTACTTCCTGAGGTGTTTTTCATTGAGGGGTAAGTTGGATCTACTTTTATTACTTAAGTTCTGCAAGTAGTACTTTGTTTCCTACATCTGCATCTTTTAGTTTTAGGGTTTCATTGTTCCCCCTTCCCTTTTCCCTTGCACTAATCTTCCACCTTTCTTCCTCTTCCTGCATTATTTGCATTGTGTGTTGACAAAACTGCTATCCCTTTTAGCATTTTTTGTTTTTTAAATCTACTCTATATTGGATCATTGTTTTATCATGCTTTGCTAACTACTATAGTTCACTACTACCAAGGTGGTCTGTATCCTCAATTTTTTTCCTCAATTTTACCATTAGAAAATGGATGGACAGGGGGAAGGGGTACTCTAAATTCTGCATTGCTTTTTAAGATATAAATGATGATTTCTACTGCCAATGCTGAAAATCAGTTAGTAAATATATTACTTTAGCAGTTCAACTTCAAATTTCACACTTTTATGCATGGTTGCTAAGGAAAAACCTGGTCTGAACATGCCCGACCTTTAATCGCGATTTTCTCGGAATTTCCGCCATTGCATGGAGGCCACCCCCCGTCTCTTTAAACTGCTATATCTCGGGCTACAATTAAGCTAGCTCAAAAATTTTTTCATCACTTGAAAGTACAATAAATAAGCTTTCCTATGACACCAAAAGCTCAGTTACAGTAAAAATCGACAAACGTCTCATTTTGACTGGTCGCGAGACAAGGTTAAATTTTAATATTAAGAATATGCAGTCGAACATACACACCAAAACAACATTAAAATACCAACACTTCCATCCATAACATCTGGGTTGGGACCATACACTATGTCTCCGCAATAACAGCCTGTGCTGCATCGTATTCGTAGTATATCTATTATGACTTTGACATAATTATAGGCGGGGATGGGGTTACTATTCCGTGAGATGTCGAATAGCAAGAGATTGCTCGCCAGCGAATCCAACCCAAGTCAACATGGCGCGCATGGCCATGTAGGCCAATCGGGGCCACGTCGATGCGTTGCACTTGTGCATGCTTGCGGACTCTAGTGTATTATAGTATCTCTATGGGCATCTCACATTATCTCCCCTCCCAAAATCTATCCTCCCTGATGATTCAGAATATCCCCCGCATAATCCAGGATATCCTAGAATAACCCCCGGATATTCTGGAATCTTCTGGTTTATCCCCCTCTATAACAGTTTATCCCCCGGGGTTAAAATAGGATGGGGGATACTTGCCAATGGGTAAGCGGCATCTTATTTTATCCACCATTACAAATTATCCCCCACCTTTTTTTGTTTGGGGGTAGCCTCCACGGTATTTGAAACCTACATGCAAAATTTAGTTTCTGAAGGTGGCCTAATAAAAAAAGCCTTCTGCGAGGAGAATTTGTGAATTAGACAGACAGACAGACAGACAGAGTCTGCAAGATGGGGGGGGGGGGTGAACAACAACAAAACACAGTAATTCGCCACGCTTGCTGATAATATTATAATACTATAGAGCTAGAGGGTGAACTTGGAAACATCTAAACCTCCGTAGAATTGCTCAGAGGCATTGGGCATAATGACTGTACGCTTATATTATAAGATAAGATATATCTTTACTATCCTGTTGTCAGGAATTTGTTGACACATCATCAGTTTTACAGTACAACAATAAATACCTATCTTACTCACACCATGTACCGCACACACACACACACACACACACACACTGTCAGAACAGTCCATCAGGAAAAGTAACAACAGCATAAATTACCACGTCAAGAAACACTTCTACTTTGAAAGGAGAATGGCAAAAGAGATCGTCTATAAGGCATAATCCTGTACAACCTACATTTAGTGTGTCCATACGTCGTTGTAGCAAGGAATAACGTTAAAGTGGTTTCGTAGGCAAGGGATGAAAAACCCTGAACAACTTTGTTTTATTTTGATAATATGAAGAAAATTATGATGTTTCTTATCATAATATAATATTCTATATTAAATGATATAAATTACATTTCACAATGTTTAACACTACAAATTATGTGTAATTTTGTTTATTTTTTAATACGAATTTTACAGTTGTAAATTCTGCCCAGTTGCGTTTTCGTTCACTGAGGTTTTTGTCTCGGTGGGATTTCGTGTCCCCCTCAGGGCTTTTGTCTGTATCCTGAGAAACATTGCCTGAAGACAGTAGAAATTGCACATGATCCATAATTTCATTCACGTTTCCAGTCAACTAGCAGCAACAAATTAAAGACACTAGAATAAGATAATTATTGTAAATGATATTAATAATAAGGTGCTCAGTAGAGAGACTGCACAACTGTGTGAAAGAAATGGAGTTGTTCCTCAACCGCCTGCTGCAATGATATAATGGGGCACGTGGTCTAGAGGCAAGGTACTCGCCTCTCATGCCGATAGCACTGGGTTCAAATTCCGGTCGGTGCAAGCATGTTCGAATTTTTCCCTGATCCTATAGGAGGTAGGATCGAGCACCTAGTCTTCTCGGATAAGGACAAAAATCTCTGAGGGCCCCTGTGCACCTTGCGCACCTTAACGATACCTTGGCAGTTGGAAATCGAAAAGAGCAGGCCGAACAGGTCGCTGTCCGGGGAAAATTAAATAAAATTCATCCCTACCATTCTCTCCTCTCTTCCCTCATCTCCCCCACCCCCCTCCCCCCCCCCCAAAAAAACCACCCGCTGACCGGCCCCTACACTGTGGCAACGACGAGCCTGCTCAGGTTGTAACTGGGCTGCAATGACACAAAGGCAAATTTCCCAATTGGGATTCAAGAACTATATAAAAATACAAAATACAAAATTCTGTCATTTGTCAACACAAAGGATTTCTTTTTCTAAAACAGGTACATCTGTGCATTAGAATAGCAACCGCGTACATATACATATAACAGTGTGGCAAATTGGCAGACATCTGAAGATCCAGACACTAGTAAGTTGTTGATGTTAGTGCTTGATTGGCCTACATGACCAGGCAGAGTTTATGCAACTAAATAATTAAAAAACTAACACATGTGATACTAATGTTTGTCCTGTTTCCTAACAAATCATACAATTAATCTTTACTTTGCATATTGAAAATACCAACAAAAAAAAATTTATTTCATCTTTCAAGAGATAGTTTATACAGCTAACCTTCAAAGCAAAATGAAGTTAGAATCTTATATGTAAAGTGGAGAAAACTCAAGCATTTGGATTTAGTTGTATAGAGAATGTCAGAGGGGAGGGTAAATACAGGCTGCTGAAGTAAAACTCTTTTAGCCATGCTTTAATGGAGAGTTCTTAAAGATCCTGCATGCAGTTGAAGCTGAGTGACCACCGAGTAAAGCATTGTTTAGCAACAGAACTCAAGTTACTTAATTGAAAAAAAAAAGCCCTTCACACAATAATATGTTACTTTATTAGGGGGATGCTGTAAAACTCAATGTGTACCCTTTTTTCTTTTCTTTTACAGTTTCTCAGGAGCCAGAGTCGGGTTTGTATCTCGATTTGCTTGGTATCTTCTACAGTTCACGGAGTTAACTTTTAGATCAGTTTCTGTTTAAAACGATGGTTAGCTAAAGTTTTACAGAAAAAAAGCAGTGACTTCCGTATCCTTTACATCCTTTCCTTTTCAGTGCTAGTTTGGCGGCCAGCAGATGTTTTTGATGTAAAACTAATGGTTTTCTAAGCTTTTGGTTGGAATGACAGTCACTTTTTTGGATATTTTGTTCTACATTTTCTTATAATTCTTATGATTCTTCTTTCATTATATGGATGGGTTGGATATATATATATATAGAGAGAGAGATTTTATATTGTAAGTTCAATTGAACAAAATCAATACAAATGTGCTCCACAGATGTGAGTGCCCTGAAAGTGATTTTCATCTCAGACATGTTGAAATTTTTATCAAATTATACTTTATTTTAATTACTGTGAATATTTCATGTTCATTATACTGTATTCGTTTTTCTGAAGTTGTTCTTTGTCAAATTTCAGTAGAGCTGGCACTGACTTTCATCAAGTTGAAAATTTTGCGTGAACTTCCGAGTGGTTTGGAAATCGAAAGGGGAATGTCTGTTGACCCCTATGATTCTGTAAGAGGAGTTTTTCTGAGTCCACTACGTGAAACTCGTAATGCAAGGACCTTCATCAAGTTGAAAATTTTGCATGAACTGCCGAGTGGTTCGGAAGTCGAAAGGGAAATGACTGTTGACCCCCATCATTCTGTAAGTGGAGTTTTTCTGAATCTATCATGCTTTACTCGTAATGCCCAGTTTTGTCTTTAATATCCACTGAAGCAGGGCTCTACAATTACAATTACTGTTGTTGTTGTTGTTTTCGCCACTCTATAATCTCTGTGAGTAATGTGTGTGTGTGTGTATATATATATATATATAGTGCTAACATGGCATCGGACTTGATCATAGGAAAAATATAATACATGTACTATAGTTTGATTCAAGGTAAATGAACCAAAATTTCTGATCATGTCTTGAAAGTGAACGTACCCATAGAGCCCAAATTCTGCATGGACTCCCATCTCACACGATATGCAAAATCATCTCACTCTCCATGCCAGTGGAATGGGTGTTTGCAGTTTCAAGCCACTGTTGTGCAGGTGACACCCCTCTCCCCCAACCTTGGTTCGTAAGTTCTATTGGGTTTAGATCGCAGTGATTTATGGTGGCAATCTGAGGACATCATGTACATGCTGAAGGACGGTGATATTACTGGCATAATATACGTTATCTGACAGATTCTTTTTTAATCTACCTCTCATATTTTTCCTCCATAGTAAACAACTTAAGCTCCATGAACATATTGCAACACCATCAAACGGAAATCGCTGCACACAATTTGAATAATGTGTGTCCATAAGGCTGAAAGATGAAATTCTCAGAGAACTGGAAAATGTGTACGGAATAGACACTGTTCCCGAGCCAACAGCAGCCATTTCTCAGTTCTGGACGACGTATCCTTTTGGAGGTGGATGGACCTCATGGAGGGCAGGGTACCACTTCGATGACGTGTGGGCGACGCTTCGACGCCCGTCAACAAATTTAATGATAACGTATTCATTGTTGGAGCCGACCTTTCGTTTTGGTCACAGGACACCTTGGATAGAGGGCGCTCTAGAAACGGTGGAATCCGTGATTACAAGCTTTTTCTAATCCACAGCGAAGAAAACTAGAAAGAGATCGAAACAGATCATCAAGATAACTTGTTTAGATAACACATAGCTCTATAGGGCATTGTATTGATTTTAATTTTTTGAAAGATTTTTGTTTTTGTATTAAATTTTTTTGTATTTTGTAAACTTCTTTAATCCCATTTGGGAAATCTGCCTTATTGTCATTGCAGCCCAGTTACAACTGGAGCAGATACGTCGTCGCCACAGTGCAGCACCGGTCGGCTTTTTTTTTTAAGGGGAGGCAGGAGGAGGAGGGAGTGGTAGGGGTAAATTTTATTAAATTTTGCCCGGGCAGCGGCCTATTCAGCGTGCTCTACTCGATTTCCAACTGCCAAGGTATCTTTAACGTGCGCAACGTGCACACGGGCCCTCCGAGTTTTTCATCCCTTTTCCGTGAAGACTAGGTGCTCGATCCTACCTACCATAGGATCAGGGGCAGGAAAATATGAGAAAAATCCCGCATTCCAACATGCCTGCACCGACCGGGATTTGAACCCGGCACCCTCGGCATGAGAGGTAAGCACCTTGCCTCTAGGCACGTGTTATCTACAGATTTAATACATTAAAACTAGTCTTCAAAAAAGAGATTTCTATGTGATTTTTATTATTATTATCTTTTTTTGTTTTTTTTTGCTTCGTTTTGTCCTGAACTTATATACTTTACCACACATAGAGTGAATATTTTGAAAAATAATTTTAGGAAAACGAAGTGTTTAACCGTCGATAACTGGTTTACGGTCTTTATTTTGGAAAAATTCCTACACATTTATACAGGGCCCACAATAACGTGCTAGTTAGTATCTTCGCCTGTCAATCGGGTGACCGTGGTTCGATTCTCAGCCGAGTTGTTTTGTTGTTGCTGTTATTTTTATAAGTCTTTTTCATTAGGAATCAATCTGTTCAGTTTATTTTTTTAATCGAACAAGGACAATAGGGAATAAAGCCAGATTTTTTGTTGTTGTTTTTTTATTTGGTATGTAGTTAACACCAATACTGGTGGATAAACCCGGATCGATGTTGTTGTTGGCGGATAAATCCTGCAACCTTTAGAAAAAGTATTTTACAAATGGAGGCCCGCGTGTTAAACTATCGAGACTCAAATTAAAAAAAAAAAACTACTGAAGTATTTGGCATGCTAGTACGGTAGTCGTAGCCCTTGATAACATGTAGCTTGTGTTGTCAGCTGGGGGTAAAATTCTGAAAACTACCTACCTACCTACCTATTTACCTACCTGCCTACCTACCTGCCTGCCTACCTTCTTGTCTGTCAGTCTGTCTATGTTTGTCTATCTGTCTGTCTCTGTCAATCTATCTGTCTGACTGTCTCCACGTTGAATTTCAAAATAATGAAAAATGAAAAAAAAATTGAACTAGCTTTCAGATACTCGAAATCCCCTGTCAGCTGAAGCCAAAAACAAAATGTGACAATATGTGAATATAAATACAAAAATGTAGAGGAAATCAAACCAATTCATGAAAATATAACAGAAAAGCGGTATAGAACAATACGACGCAAGGTGGTCAGCGACCAGCTGTTTGGCCACCCCTGACAAAGACACTCAAACAAAGGAACAGATACGCCAGCAGACAGATAGACAGACAGAGGGACAGACAGACAGGCAGACCACAGACACACAGACAGATGGATCAACGTTGCGAACAACCATTCTAGCGAACATTACTCGGCCCGCTTTCAGAGACTTAACTCAACACTGAGAAATCGCCTTTCGATTTCTGAACCCTCGATCCCCTCAACTATAAAGTTTTGTTGTTGTTTTTTCACTTCCCCTACATGACGACTTTTTTCCGATAGCTGAATTAATGTCCAGTCTGAGTGAGGCCACTCGCCAGCACTCGCCCTGATCAGACACACGACGAAATTCTGAAACGACCACTTTCAGCATCATAATGTACCTTATGAATTTATTCAACCAAATCTGGACCTCAGGAACTTTCCCTTCCTCCTGGAGGAAAGCTAGCATTGTCTACACACTCCAAAAACCCGACAAAGACCATTCAGATCCCATAAGTCTCCGCACACAGAAGCCTGTTTAGACTAACAAAATTCTGTTCAAATATTCTGAACCCATACAAAATGGGATGAAATTTAAAGCAGACTCTCTCTCTCTCTCTCTCTCTCTCTCTCTCTCTTTCTCTCTCTCTCTCTCTCTTTCTCTCTCTTTATCCTCTCTCTCTCTCTCTCTCTCCGTGCCTCTTTGTCTCTCTGTCTCTCTCTGTCAAACACACACAGAAATAAACACACACACACTTACACACACAGAGAGGGGTGGTGTAAGAGAGAAAGGAGGAAAGACGGGGACTGGATAAGGAAACAGAGGAGGGAGGCAGTAAGAGCGGGGCGGTGGGGGGGGGGGGGAGAAGGATAAAGACACACACACACACAATACAGACATAATGAGAGGCAGAGATTAGAGAGAGACAGAGACAGAGAGAAAGAGAGATAAGAGGCACAGAGAGAGTGTGAGACAGAGAGAAGGAGAAGGAGACAGACACCCAGACAGACGACAGACACATACACACACACACACACACACACACAAATAACGCATACAGCCTACTGTTTTAAACGCCTCCTTTTCACCCATCAGAATTGCAAGTTTTTATTCGGGTCAGTGTTAGGATAAATATTAATTACTTGCAACTGGTCAGAGATACCGAAAAGCAAATCCTCAATTCATGACCTTTTCACTGGATGAACTAGATCTAAAATCAGGACACACACACACACACACACCTACACACATACATCACAGACATGTACGTATTTCCTCAATGAAAAAAAAGAAAACAAAACATTCATAGACATTCACAGTATGAAAAAGATGGCTCTTCAGCTGACGGGGGAAAACTACAACAACAACACAATAATTCGCCATGGTAAGCGACATTGTGTCCAGAACTCCCAGTTTAGTAAGATGTTAGAAATGTAACAAACCACGTATTGCATTGCAATGTTATCAACCACGCATTGCATTGCAATGTTATCAACCACGTATTGCATTGCAATGTTATCAACCACGTATTGCATTGCAATCTCCCCATTCCCCCTTTCGCTCTTTCTCTCTCTCCTTCTCTCTCTTTCTCTCTCTCCTTCTCTCTCTCCCCCTCTCTCTCTCACACACACGCAAATACATACATACGCACACAAACACACACGTACGCAAACACACACACACACACTATTGATCAATTAAAAAAGAAGGAAAAAAATTCGTAGACATTCACAGTATGAAAAGATACCTGAAACCCACAGAGGAAATCCCATGACGTGGCTTAGCAGCGGGGAAACCCGAAGACGTGACATGGCACTTTCCGCTATCTTGGGTATTACACGTAACGCCCTCCTATTAAATTCCCGCATGAGATGTTCCAGTCCCATTTTCCGCGTCTCCAGCAGTAGACCAGGTCAAGAAGTCATTTTTCAGTTGTGTACGAGATAACCCCACTTCATGCTTGCCGGGAGACTCAGATAGGCAGATACACAGCGAGCGTGAATTTACGGGTTGGTATTTTTCATTCACACCGGTAAGATCCCTTTTTTTTTTTTAATTTCCTGATGATCTGGATTTAGTCTGCCATCCATTAGGCTTTGGAAAATAAGGATATTCAGCAATGAACGCTAAAGCGTTTTAGTGGGCGATGAAGGAAAGTCAATAATATATAATTCATTTACTGTGTAGATCTAGGATACAATATGTTTGCAATTCACATTATTTATGGTTGAAAAAGCAAAAAAGCTGCTATCCGCGCATAGCTCTGACCACTGCCATGCCCCGTCACTTTCTACCCCATGTAGCACGTACACGTATTCCTTTTTTGTTACTTAGCCGCGAGCACGCCGAAAGGTTTACAACAGCCGGCACAAAGTATTCGCGCCACAGGCCACGTGCTCATGAAAAAAAGGATCGGAGGGCAGCAGTCAACGAGACAAAGCAAACTTTTGAAAAATGAAAAACAAACGCAATAAAAAAAAAATCCAAACTTTTGTACACCCTCCACGGTATTTGGAACCTACATGTAAAATTTGCTTACTATCGGTGGCCTAATAAAAAAAAAAAGCCTTCTGCGTTTAAAGATGGAGAATTTATTAATTAGATAGATGGATAGATAGATAGACAGATAGACAGACAGACAGATAGATAGATAGATAAAAGTTTCCTTTTTCTGTCTGGGAGATGGAGGGGGGGGGGGGGAAACAACAACAAAACACAGTAAGCGACATTGTTTCCAAAACCCCAGTTCAGTAAGATGTTAGAAATGTAACAAACGTAGATCATGCTATAATACTGTAGAGCTAGAGGGTGAACATGAAAACATCTAAACCTCTATAGATTTGCTCAAAGGCATTGGGCATAATGATTTTAAGCTTATAAGATGAGATATAATTTTATTATCCTGTTGTCAGGAAATTTGTGGCCACAGCTTCAGTACAACAGTAAATACAATATCTCACTCACACAGGTCTTTAACCCTGTACCGTGCACATGCATATTGCTCACATAACTATACCAGCAAATAAGAACATTACTCACACACATACTGTCAGAACAGCACATCAGGAAAAGTATCAACAGCACACTACATCAGGAACTTCGAATGGTGGATGGCAAAAAAAGATCGTCTATAAGGCATAATCCTGTACAACCTACATTTAGTGTGTCCATATTTCGTTGTAGCAAGGAATAACACCAAAGTGGACTTGTAGGCAAGTGTTTAAATATTCCGTTACGTTTTGTCTTATTTTCATAGCATGAGGTAAATGCTGATAGTCATTATTATAGTATATATTCTATATTAATTTATATAAATTACATTTCATGTTTACTTCATAAATAATTATATTTAATTCTGATTCTATTTCTTACTACGAAGTTTCCCTCATCTGCTTATTTCAAACTTTTATTCATTATCAAACTTACAAGAGATGAACAGCAACATCTGGGCGTTAACAACCACGTATTGCATTGCAATCCCCCCCCCCCCAATCCTCTCTCTTTCTCTCTCCCCTCTCCTCTCTCTCTCTCTCACACACACACACATCCACACGCAAACAAACACACACGCACGCAAACACACATACACACACACTATTGATCAATTAAAAAAGAAAGAAAAAACATTCGTAGACATTCGCAGTATGAAAAGATCCCCGAAACCCACAGAGAAAATCCCATGACGTGGCGTAGCAGCGGGGAAACCCGAAGACGTGACGTGGCACTTACTGCTATCTTGGGTATTACACGTAACGCCCTCCTAGAAAATTCCCGCATGAGATAATATGTTCCAGTCCCATTCTCCGCGTGTCCAGCAGTAGACCAGGTCAAGAACTCATTTTTCGGTTGTGTATGAGATAACCCCATTTCATGCTTGTCGGGAGACTGAGATAGGCAGATACACAGCGAGCTTGAGTTTACGGGTTGGCATTCTTCATTCACACAGATAACATCCCAATTTTTTTTAATTTCATGGTGATCTGGATTTAGTCTACCATCCATTAAGCTTTGGAAAATAAGGATGTTCAGCAATGAACGCTAAAGCGTTTTAGTGTGCGATGAAGGAAAGTCAATAATAATTATATTCATTTACAGTGTAGATCTAGGATGCAGTATGTATTCACATTATTTATGGTTGAAAAAGCAAAAAAGCTGCTATCCGCGCATAGCTCTGACCACTGCCATGCCCCGTCACTTTCTACCTCATGTAGCATGTACACGTATTCCTTTTTTGTTACTTATGCCGCAGTCTCACCAAGAAAACTCGTGTGCGAACGTGTCAAATTAAGTCGTGTACGTACGTTTCCACACGCACACGAGCAAAATTCGCACAAGAGCTGACACGTTCGTGCACGAGCCCACGCGTGCCCACACGACTCGCACACGAATAACCTTCGCCCCCTCCCGCCAGGACTGATTTGAGGCCCAAATTGCACAATTCGCACACGAGTTGTGCTATACTCGCACGAATTGTGGAGGAGGAGGACAAGTATAAAAGCGGGAGCCAAGCGAAATAACACAAGCAGGCCCTATATATAGGGTAGTCTCACTGTACTCGTGCGCGAGTCGACCCGAACGTGTGGGCTTGTGTCAACACGCACGAGTAGGCTGCCACGTACGCGTGAGCTCGTGTGCGAATTTTTCACATTCCTGAGTGGATGCGCGCGCATCAGTTTGGTGCGTGCTGACACGAACCCAGGCGAACGCCTCCGCTCGCATGTCAACAAATCGCACACGACTTGCCGAAAAAATAAGGCTGGAGCTATTTTTCTGCAGCTAGGCACGAGTTTGACACGAGTTGGTGTGTGAGGGCCAAAAACACGTGCACGCCTCAGCACGCACGAGCTTCGACAGCGGCATTAGCCGCGAGCACGCCGAGAGGTTTACAACAGCTGGCACAAAGTGTTCGAGCCACAGGTCACGTGCTCATGAAAAAAAGGGATCGGAGGGCAGTAGTCAACGAGACAAAGCAAACTTTTGAAAAATGAAAAACAAACGCAATAAAAAAAAAATCCAAACTTTGGTACACCCTCCACGGTATTTGGAACCTACATGTAAAATTTGCTTACTATCGGTGGCCTAATAAAAAAAAAAAGCCTTCTGCGTTTAAAGATGGAGAATTTATTAATTAGATAGATGGATAGATAGATAGACAGATAGACAGACAGACAGATAGATAGATAGATAAAAGTTTCCTTTTTCTGTCTGGGAGATGGGGGAGGGGGGGGGGGGGGACAACAACAAAACACAGTAAGCGACATTGTTTCCAAAACCCCAGTTCAGTAAGATGTTAGAAATGTAACAAACGTAGATCATGCTATAATACTGTAGAGCTAGAGGGTGAACATGAAAACATCTAAACCTCTATAGATTTGCTCAAAGGCATTGGGCATAATGATTTTAAGCTTATAAGATGAGATATATTTTATTATCCCGTTGTCAGGAAATTTGTTGTCACAGTTTCAGTCCTACAGTACAACAGTAAATACAATATCTCACTCACACAGGTCTTTAACCCTGTACCGTCTACACGTACATTGCTCACATAACTTTACCAGCAAATAAGAACATTATTCACACACACACTGTCAGAACAGCACATCAGGAAAAGTATCAACAGCGCACTACATCAGGAACTTCGAATGGTGGATGGCAAAAAAAGATCGTCTATAAGGCATAATCCTGTACAACCTACATTTAGTGTGTCCATATTTCGTTGTAGCAAGGAATAACACCAAAGTGGACTTGTAGGCAAGTGTTTAAATATTCCGTTACGTTTTGTCTTATTTTCATAGCATGAGGTAAATGCTGATAGTCATTATTATAGTATATATTCTATATTAATTTATATAAATTACATTTCATGTTTACTTTATAAATTATATGTAATTCTGATTTTATTTTTTACTACGAAGTTTCCCTCCTCTGCTAGTTTCAGAGTTTTATTCAATAATTATCAAACTTACAAGAGATGAACAGCAACATCTGGGCGTTAACAACCACGTATTGCATTGCAATCCCCCCCCCCCCACCCACCCATCATCTCTCTCTCTCTCTTTCTTTCTCTCTTCCCTCTCTCTCTCTCCCTCCCTCTCTCTCTCTCTCTCTCTCTCTCTCTCTCTCTCTCTCTCTCTCTCTCACGCCCACATACATACACAAGCACACAAATACACACAATAAAAAAAGAAAGAAAAAACATTCATAGACATTCACAGTATGAAAATATCCCCGAAACCCACAGAGAAAATCCCATGACGTGGCGTAGCAGCGGGGAAACCCGAAGACGTGACGTGGCACTTACCGCTATCTTGGGCATTACACGTAACGCCTTCCTAGAAAATTCCCGCATGAGATACACGTAATATGATCCAATCTCATTCTCCGCGTGTCCAGGAGTAGACTAGGTCAAGAAGTCATTTTTCGGTTGTGTATGAGATAACCCCACTTCATGCTTGTCGGGAGACTGAGATAGACAGATACACAGCGAGCTTGAGTTTACGGGTTGGCATTCTTCATTCACACCGGTAAGATCCAAATTTTTTTTAATTTCATGATGATCTGGATTTAGTCTACCATCCATTAGGCTTTGGAAAATAGGGATGTTCAGCAATGAACGCTAAAGCGTTTTAGTGTGCGATGAAGGAAAGTCAGTATATTCATATAGTCTACAGTGTAGATCTAGGAAGCAGTATGTTTGCAATTCACATTATTTATGGTTGAACAAGCATAAAAGCCGCGATCCGCGCAGACCCCTTATCACTTTCTACCCTCTGTAGCAGATAAGCCTACATGTATTCCTTTTTTGTTACTTAGAGGCAGGCACGCCGAGTGGTTTACAGCAGCCGGCACGAAGTGTTCACGCCACAGATCATGTGCTCGTGAAACAAGGGATCGGAGGGCAGCAGTCAACGAGACAAAGCAAACTTTTAAAAGGAAGCGCATATCCGTACAACATGCTGTGCACACAATTCGATGACGTAGAACACACAATGTGAATGAATCTTCTTCATTCATAGAAGAGCGCTTACATTTTAGACCAATCAGGTAGAGCTACCCCAGCCCACGTCATTGAATTGTGTGCAAACATGTACGGATATGCACTTCCCTTTTAAAAAATGAAAAACAAAAGCAACAAAAAAAAAATCCAAACTTTGGTGCACCCTCCACGGTATTTGGAACCTACATGTAAAATTTGCTTACTATCGGTGGCCTAATAAAAAAGGCCTTCTGTGTTTAAAGATGGAAAATTTGATAAAAATTCTTTATTTCCATGTGAATACAATACAGATTGTACAGATATAATATCGAAACATTACATCTAAGTGGAAATTGTTCCATGGTGGATGGCTTTACTTTATCTCTTCTATGGAAGGGATGGACAAAACTGGAACATGTTTTTAAATAGACTTAATAATTCCTATTATACGACCTGCATCTTTTATTCCAGATTTTGAATGATCCAATAACTGAACTGATACTACAGTACTTAGATATGAACGTACTTTCTGAATTGTTAATGTTTAGTTTCTTCAGCCCAGTAATAAGTCTTCTGTGAACATTTCCCAAACTTCCAATTATTAAAACTATTATATCACATTTGTCAGGGTTAGGATTTGAATTGCCGTGCTAGGTCACGCATTGTTTATTACATGGCATCATTGATTTTAGCCAGTGCAAACGTCCTTGAACTATTCCCGTGGACAGTTTGTTTTTGTAACGCTTTTCTTAGAGATGGAAAGAAAGTGGGTCAGGATAGAACGAATGGATAAATTAACAGTGACGATGCAGTTTTCGACCCCGTGGTTTGGGTGTACCTTAACAGGGAAAGACGGGGCGAATAAGGAGTGAATAAATTCGTACAAAGAACGTTTAGGGTGTAGAGACTTTGCGAACGGTTTTGATAGACTTGAATAACTTTGTCTGTTACTATTAATAGAATCTATTGGCGCTGCGAGCGGAGCTCGAAGTGGATGCACCAATCAAATTTGAGCAGTCACGTGGACTTGCAGAAGATTTGGCCGAAGCCATCTTGAGATTTAATCACTTCCATGTAGATCTTCCAGCTACGAGGGTTGTCGGCTAATACGGTTCAGCCAGAGAGAACCAACAGACTGTTAAGTCATGTCTATGTCCTGGATAGACAATGAAAATAATCCACAGCTATTTTCTCCAGTTCCCTGAAATCGTTTCAGGGAACCAATCATGGTGAACATCCCAACATCCCATTGACCCGTGGATACCGGCGAGGGAACCCTTTCATCATCCAGTTTTACCTCAGACAGAAATACAAGTTTGGGCTTGGAGCTATGGATTGAGGATATTAACATCTGAATTCCTCAAAAACGAAGTTAAGTGATCCATCTATCTAACAGTCTTGGGGAGGGCGACGTACTTTCCGCTCTGTGTGTGTGTTCCAGGCCATTTTACTATTTATTATATGTTTAGTTTAAGTGCGGGAGGTTGGTTGGGATCATAGGTTAGCATATCTTCTTTGCCATTACGAAGGATATTGGAGGCCTTGGTGGCTATGTAAAATAACTCGGGGGGATTTGCTTCTCTGTGAATAGTTCTATTAGGGATCCATTATTCGTATAGATTGTGGCGTTCTTTTCCTTCCTCACATTTCTTTAGGAAGATGTCTCTCCTGTTTTCTTCTTAAACTATCTGTAATATAAGTTAGGACTTGTAGGGCCTGTTATCGTTCGTTTTACTTGTCAGTATAGCGTCCTGTTTTTTGTATTTCTTTTTGCTTATAAACTTTAAACTACTATACTAACATTGATATGTTTGCAATATATGCCTGAGGTGTTTCACGTGCTAAAACCACGTTGAATTGTAATCTGGTATTGACATATGAGAGAGAGAGATATAATAATTTTTGGTTCACGTGACAATTTCACGTTGAAGATAGATCTAGAGAGAATAATTTTGCAGTGGTAACAGAAGACACTGCGTGTGCACATTTTGAGAAGAGAGAGAATTTTGAGAATGTTTTGAGAACACAGAGATATTTCAAATTTGTCGTGTTGAGAGAGAAATATATTGTTGATTCATCGCATTGAGAGAGCGATTCGTTTTTCACAGTGATAACAGAGGACACTGGTTCGTTGCGTTGAGAGAGACGTAAATTTTGAGAGTGATCACTCAAGACATTAATTTATCGCAGTAAAGGCGATATATAGTATTTTATTGCAGTGGGAGCAACGGATAGACGGCACTGCCTTACTAGATTTCATAGAGAGAGAGAGAGATAAAGTTTTTGCAGTTTAAGTGATACTGCCTGTAATTTTCAGAGAGAGATAAAGTGTTTGCAGTTTAAGTGATACTGCCTATAATTTTGAGAGAGAGAGATAGAACGTTCTTTTCGCGAAGCAGTGCTAACGTAAGACACTGAGTTAATATTAACAGTCAATAACTGTTCATATAATATAATTGATACCGCGATATACCGTAACATTGGGTAAATATTTACTAACTTTACAGACTTTAACATATCATGGCCGAGTTTTTTAAATACCTGGCATATGCCAAAGTTCTCGGCATACCAGAGGAAGAAAGCGCCTCGTGGTGCGAACAACAAGTAGAACAAGACCGAGATCTTGAGCATTGGCTAGCAGCAAGAGAGAGAGAAAAAGAAAGAGAGAAACAGAAGGAGAGGAAGCGTGAGCTAACGTTAAAGAAATCAGAGCCGCCTTTTGTTAAACAGAGGGATTTTCCGAATGAAGGTAATGTATCCCCGCGTCGAGGATATCAGACTTATTCTTTTTACGAGCCTCGCCCATATTATCGTGGCAACTACACAGGCCAACAATATAACCGGCCTCAGAGACCGCCTCGACGAGTGTATTTTGATGATAATCATAATTATAATAGACCGCAGAATCGGCCTTATCGTGGACACGACTCACACCGTATTATGTGCTTCAAGTGTAATCAGTTCGGCCACATGCGAAGATTTTGTACCGTAAAAATGGGAGCGGCAAATGCCTGCTCTGTACAATCTACACCCTATACAGATGTTGGTTATACTAATAAATCTTCATCGCAATCAAAGACTATTCCAGTCATGTCCGCCCTACATGAACTGGGTGAATTAACATTCTACCAGGGCCGCGTGAACGCGATTCGCGCTTCTGTTCTACGTGACTCCGGATGCACGACTATCGGCGTTCGACAGTCACTAGTCCGTCCAACACAATTTTTGGACAAGGAGGTAACTTGTATTACTTTTGGCGGATCTGTAGAGCGATTCCGTCTTGCAGAAGTTTATATTGATACACCTTTTCTCACAGGTATTGTTACTGCATGTGTACTACCTAATCCGGTGGCTGATATAATCATAGGGAATGTACCGCAAGTAAATAAGTGTCCTATCGGTAACTTGGAAATTTGGACTGAGGATGAGAGTGTTGCTTGTGCGACAACACGCCTACAATCGAGTCGACGAGCAGACAGTCTATTGAGTAATCCTACTATTGAAGTGAACATAACGTCTAGTGCATTTCATGATGAGCAACATTCAGATCCCACATTGAAACATTTCTTTGCTAAGGTTGATCCTACCGCACCGGATACCTCTAAGTTTGTTATTAAAGATGACTTATTATATCGTAATTTTCAGAATAAGCGAGAAACCGTTATGCAACTTGTAGTACCGAGATCATTTCGTCGCGACATTATTCGTCTCGCGCATGACACTTCCTTGGCGGGTCACCAGGGAAAGGCCAGAACTAAGTCTCGAATATTAACGCAATTTTTTTGGCCCAGTATTTACGCAGATGTAAACCGGTTTGTATCAACATGTGACGTATGTCAGAGACGTACTCCTAAAGGAAGAGCATCGCGAGCTCCTCTGCAGGAGATGCCAATGGTTTCCAGACCATTTGAGCGCGTTGCCGTAGATATAGTTGGTCCCCTACACAAGTCAGACAGAGGACATCGTTTTATACTTTCTGTCATTGACTACGCAACCCGTTGGCCAGAGGCCATTCCGCTAAAAGACATTTCAGCTGATCATGTCGCTGAAGCTCTTATTACTGTTTTTTCGCGTCTTGGGTTTCCGGTTGAAATTTTATCGGACAGAGGTCCACAGTTTACCTCTGAGCTTTTTAAGAAAGTCTTGGAGTTGGTCGGGATTAAACAAAGATTGACATCTCCATATCACCCACAGTCTAATGGCTGCTGTGAACGGTGGAATGCTACCATGAAAAGTATGCTTGCGCGAGTTTCCGCCGACAAACCGAGTGATTGGGATCGACAACTCCCCGCTATTCTTTTTGCATACCGAGAACTACCGAACGCATCGACGGGTTTTTCTCCCTTCGAATTATTGTATGGTCGTAAGCCGCGTGGTCCAATGGCCATACTCCATGATTTATTCGCCGGATCAGACACCGACGACAGTGATACGCAGTCTGCATATCAATACGTTGTAGACTTGCGCCAGCGAATACTTAACGCATGTCAGCTCGCACAAAAATCTTCAGCTGCGCATGCGAGTCTTTATAAACAATATCGTGATCAAGGTAGCCGATTGCGAACCTTGACCGTCGGAGACCAAACTCTTGTTCTCCTTCCGGAAACGAAAAATAAACTCCTTCTTACATGGAAGGGACCTTTTAAAGTTCTAAAGAGACTTTCTCGAGTAAATTATCTTATCAAGATTCGAGGACAGGACAAAGTCTTCCATATAAATATGTTAAAGCAGTACCTGTCCGACGATGATAATCGACAGAATAATCGCCGAAATGTGGTTGCTCAGGCCAATGCGGCCTTAGTTTCAGTTGACGATGATGATCCTATTAAGATTGAGAATTCAATCCCCGCACTTCGATCTTCTGAAAACACTTCGGATGTGAATATAAATCCAGATTTATCTGAATCGCAAAGACAAGATTTAAGAGATTTGCTTAACGAGTTTACTACAGTCTTTACTGATCTACCAGGTAATACTTCTTTGGTACAGCATGTTATAAGATTGAAGACGGATATACCCGTCTTTGTTAAACCATATCCGCGTCCGCTGCACGCACAAGAGACTATAATAACCGAGGTACGTAACATGTTTCACCTAGGAGTGATAGAGCGATCGACGAGCCCATATAACTCACCCATCGTCTTAGTGAAGAAAAAAGATGATACCGTGCGTTTTTGTATTGATTATCGTAAACTTAATGAGGTTACGATATATGACGCTGAACCGATTCCCAACCAGGAGAATCTTTTTGCTCAGTTAGCGAGGGCAACGATTTTTTCTAAAATTGATCTTTCCAAAGGTTATTGGCAAATTCCGCTTGATGAGAATAGCAAGCAATATACCGCTTTTCAGACTCCGTTGGGTCTTATGCAGTGGCGCTATATGCCTTTCGGGTTAGTTACAGCCCCTGCTACTTTTGCCCGTATGATGACAATATTGCTCCAGGGTATGAATTCCGTATTGTCGTATTTTGACGACATTTGTATTTATGAAACCGATTGGTCGGGCCACATCGCAGCCCTACGACAAGTTTTTATTGCTCTTCGTCGAGCTGGCCTTACGGCGAAACCCAGTAAGGTATTTTTAGGATATAATGAAATTAATTTTCTGGGCCATACAATTGCCCACGGCGTTCAGACTCCTGATGACAAGAAGATAACTACCATCTTAAAGCTCCAACCACCTCGAACTAAGAAAGAAGTTCGTAGTTTATTGGGCTTTCTTAACTATTATAGGAAATTCATTCCAAATTTTTCTTCGCTTACAGCTCCGTTGTCAGACCTCACAAGAAAGAATTTTCCTAATAAAGTGAAATGGACAACCGAATGTGCTGATACACTTCGTACCGTTCAACAATTGTTTTCCACTTCCCCCATTCTCATACTACCAGACATAAACCAAACATTTATTGTCCGCACTGATGCGTCGGACAAGGGATTGGGAGCTGTGTTATTACAGGAACGAGACGATACTTTGCGGCCATGTCTATACGCCAGCCGCAAGTTGCTGGATAGGGAATGCCGCTATGCAATTATCGAGCGAGAGTGCCTCGCTATCATTTTTGCTGTAAACGCATTTTCGAGATATCTACTTATGTCCGAGTTTATAATTGAAACGGACCATCGTCCGTTGTTATTCTTAAAGACTAACAGGGCTAAAAATGCTCGATTAACGAGGTGGAGTCTTGCACTCCAGGAATACCGGTTTGTAATCCGTGCTATCCCTGGCGGTGACAATTCCCAAGCTGATATTTTGTCACGTCTCATTTAATTTCCTATTAAAGAGTGTTGTGTCTTGTATTGGGGTTGGATAGTGCTTGTCCCCCTCAATTCTAGACGGTGGATGGATTCACATTTATCTTGTTCATTACTTTATGAACCAGTTTTACAATCCTTTTTTTTGTGAATATCCTCTTTCCACCAGCGTCATTCCTGACTGTGACCTGAACTTCTGGCAAACCTGACGCCCTTGTCAGCGGGTCAATGAGATGGACACATGGCAAACCAAGCTACCAGAGCTACTGCTGCCATTGGATACCACAGTATTTTAATTAACAATATATTGTGTGTGAATGTGTATATAAGCAGCAATTGTGTGTGTTGACTATATAGTTATAAGCCTATTCCTTCAGTAAGGCTTCATTATTTGATAATAGTTATACTTTAATCCACCAGTATAAAGTGATATACTCATTATTATTAGAGATGTTTCTAAGAATTTTGATTGTATGCAGTAAGAATGTTTAAATAGAATAAATTGTATAGAACGTGGCATCAATAATTGTATGCTTTTTGTCCATCCAATATGCACGTTCTTAGTTAGATTTTTCTTCTCAAGCTTAAGACTCATTTTTCTACAGTACTACTTAAGCCCCTACCACAATAACTTTGAGATTTCTTGGATCTTATCGTGTAAATTTTATTTAAAATTTTCACTGTGGTGGGGGATATGTCAGGGTTAGGATTTGAATTGCCGTGCTAGGTCACGCATTGTTTATTACATGGCATCATTGATTTTAGCCAGTGCAAACGTCCTTGAACTATTCCCGTGGACAGTTTGTTTTTGTAACGCTTTTCTTAGAGATGGAAAGAAAGTGGGTCAGGATAGAACGAATGGATAAATTAACAGTGACGATGCAGTTTTCGACCCCGTGGTTTGGGTGTACCTTAACAGGGAAAGACGGGGCGAATAAGGAGTGAATAAATTCGTACAAAGAACGTTTAGGGTGTAGAGACTTTGCGAACGGTTTTGATAGACTTGAATAACTTTGTCTGTTACTATTAATAGAATCTATTGGCGCTGCGAGCGGAGCTCGAAGTGGATGCACCAATCAAATTTGAGCAGTCACGTGGACTTGCAGAAGATTTGGCCGAAGCCATCTTGAGATTTAATCACTTCCATGTAGATCTTCCAGCTACGAGGGTTGTCGGCTAATACGGTTCAGCCAGAGAGAACCAACAGACTGTTAAGTCATGTCTATGTCCTGGATAGACAATGAAAATAATCCACAGCTATTTTCTCCAGTTCCCTGAAATCGTTTCAGGGAACCAATCGTAAGTTTCATCAAAATGATTCGAGATGATGTGAATCTGACCCTAACTTTCCAGTAGAAGTGCGATCAAAGGAATGCAAGACCATAAAGTTTTACTTGCAATTAAGATCTAGAAAGAGTGACTGATATACACATTTGTAAATTGTAATTGATGTGTCTGGATGAGGCTGGGGATTGCCAGCCCATCCTAGAACAGATCTAGATCTATCTTAACTACGTCAGTGTGTCTTGACGGTTTGATCCTTTATAAGCAGTTAACTGAGTTAATATTGTCGTCTGAGACCTAAGTATATCATTTGTGAGATAGTAGGCAGTCTATATTTCTGAAGATAAATAATTACTAAGTAAACTGTGTATGAATCAGAATGATATAGAGTTTCAAATCTCTTAAGAATCTAGAGGAGATTTATAGTTATGTATTTTAGTATTTTCATTTGATGCTGCAATGTTGTCTTTTAATATGTAAACGATAGACGAAATTGTTAGGAATTTAAGTAATAAATTTGTGGCCCTACAAGGTCCTTGATATAACTTACTCGAAATTGTTATTAGTGTATGTGGCATGGTATGGCAGAGTAATTTCTAAAACCTCTCGATAATTATTAAAAATGCAGTCGAACACCTAAATTTATAATTTAGTATACCCTTCCTTGAACTCGTAACACTCGAGGACCCACCTCGTAACAACATTGGTATCCCATAGCACTGATTTCAATGGCTAATGGGAAATATTTGTCAAATTTGCCTTGATAACATCTATCAATGTAACAGTCGTATGGTACTGCTACTTCAACGATCTGGACTTTCTTATTAGTATTGTCTATAACTGTGATGTCAGGACGTGTTGCTCTGGTGGTTAAGGATGTTGCATCTGATCCAAACATTGATGGGTTGATGAGTGTGTCCTTTAGTACTTCTTTGTTACGATTGTAATAAGTGATACTGTCCTTGACCTTGTTGTAGAACACACTTGATAGAATAGACAGTATTTTCCACCACATGCCAGGATCTGGATGAGCATAGCGGGGTTTAAAGATGGTAGGCTTCGTGCTGATAGCAATACGAACAACCTTTTCATATATAATGAATTCGTCCCAAAGCTGGGCGTTGTTAAAGCGATTCCAACTCACCGGATTCAACAGTGTGTTATGGTCGACATTTTGGTAGTTCCGGTCGAAATCTTGAGTTCCAGATGAAATAAGTTTTATCCTACCACTTCTCATGACACTTTTATAACACACTCTGAGCCTAGGGACTAGGCCCACAGTTTTGTTCACCATGGCTACGTTATCGGCGGCAGTTACGACGGATCACGGCCCCAAAACAGCAGGAAGAACAGCACTACACAAAAGCGCAGCTAGTTCAGCCGCCATCTTGATGACGTATGATAGATAGATAGATAGATAGATAGATAGATAGATAGATGGATGGATGGATGGATGGATGGATGGATGGATGGATGGATGGATGGATGGACGGACGGACGGACGGACGGACGGACAGGCAGGCAGGCAGGCAGGCAGGCAGGCAGACAGACAGACAGACAGACAAACAGACAGATAGATAGATAGATAGATAAAAGTTTCATTCTCTGTCTGGGAGATGGAAGAAAACAACAACAAAACACAGTAATTCGCCACAGTGAACATGTAAACATGTAAAACTCCGTAGAACTGCTCAGAGGCATTGGGCATAATGACTGTACGCTTATAAGATAAGATAAGATATAACTTTACTATCCTGTTGTCGGGAAATTTGTTGACACAGCATCCGTTTTACAGTACAACAGTAAATACAATATCTAACTTACACTATGTACCGCATACACGCACATTGCTCTCACTCACAGAACTTTACCAGCAAATAAGAACATTACTCTCTCACGCACACACCGTCTGAACAATCCATCTGTCACGAGTGGAGTGAGCGGAATTCAGAGATTACGGGGGCATGGAAGTGGGGGAACGACTCACGGGATAGTGAGGCTGCTCACCTATATTGACTTCTGTTAGTTAACGTTAAAGCGTGCATGTTGTGAGTGGTGGGGGGTCTGAATGAGGCGAGAGCGCTGTATTACTATCACTGCACACTAAGACGTCCAAGGAAGCGGACGCGGGAGAAAGCCCCAGAGGGCGAACATAAGGAGAGCAGTCGGAAGGCTTGGGAGTAGTGTTTTTTCCAGTGATGACTGGTAGGTGGAACGATGATTGATAATTATGATTGATGTATTATATTCGTCTATTACCATGATGTAAATAAGTATATGTGAGGAATGTGGAAGTCCTTGATACTGTATATAGCAATGTGCTCCATGAGCGATAGATGTAAGTTGAGTTCATGGATTTGTAGCGAGAGTGAGTATTGTGTACTACGGTGGAGGTGTGTTACCGTAAGATGTTTGGTGAGTGAAATGTGAACTAGTGTGTGTAGGCTTCATGAGTTGTAAGGAGGGGTGAAGTGAATAGAAGTGGTATGGTGTTATACCAATGTAATGTTATTCTTGTAGGTGCCGGGGTCGGCCGCCTACGGTGAGCACAGGGGATAGGCCAGCATAGGGCCGAAGGCCACACATAGGCCAGGAGGACGCTGTCGTGTAGGACAGTCGCAGCACATGAGTCGTGGCAGTCAGGCCACCGACAGGGACGTATATATGATCGTGAATGTGTTGTTGAAATGCTAATGTGCTATTGCCATGTTGATGTGCTATTGAAATGCTAATGTGCTATTGTCATGTTGATGTGCTATTGGAATGCTAATGTGTTATGGCAATAGGGAGGGGCTATTGAGAGACTGCGGTGCCATTGAAATATTAATGTGCTATTAAGACATGGAGAGGAGAAGCTGAGACCGAAGTGTCTTTAGGAAGTAACTACCGGGTTGTGGACCCGAGGAAGTGTGCGTACGGGAGAGGCCGTTGTACGGCAGTTGAATTGAATAATATAATCTCTGTATTTGCGCTATTATCTTTATGTTTATGTATAATAAATGTGTGAGTCTGATGGGTTGTTCTGTTAAGTGTTAAACTTGTTCGTTCGTGATTGTTGTCTTGTTATAACCATCGCATCTCCCAGTCTGGGATTTGTGACACCATCAACAGTATAACACAACAGGAAACGCTGCTACATAATACTTCGAAAGGCAGATACCAACAAAAAAAAAAATCGTCTATAACGCATACAACCTACATTTTAATGAATCCATACATCGTTGTAGGGAAGGAATAACGTCAAAGTGGTTTTGTAGCCAGGTGATGCAAAATCCTGTTAAGCTTTGTTTTAATTTGGTAACAAGAGATAAATGCTAATGTTTGTTATCGTAATATGTATTCTATATATCAAGCTATATAAATTACATTTCATAATGTTTATGATTATAAATTATGTTTATTTCTGTTTGTTTTTTACTACGGGTTTACAGTTGTGAATTTTGCCAAGTTGGATTTTCGTTCACTGAAGTTTTTTGTCCCGGTACGGTGGGGCTTCGTGTCCCTCTCAAGGCTTTTGTCTGTATCCTGAGAAACATTGCCTTAAGACAGTAGAAATTGCACATAATCCATAATTTCATTCACGTTTCTGGTCAACTCATAAAGCAGCAACAAATTATAATAATTGGCTCTTTTCGTCTTGGCAGGCGGTCAGCAGCTAAATAGTTTTTGTGCTGCATGCCTGGGCTGTGGGTATGGAGAAAGTGCTTAGCCCATGGTGCACTTTCCCCCTCTCGACAGTTTTGATTTGATCCATTGGAACGACATGGTAAATACGCGTGGAATCAACAGTGTTGCAGGAGGTGCATTCCTCCGTGTAGTCTGCCTTTAGGGGTTCTCCCTATTTTTAATAATTAATAATGAATTATATACATTTTTTTTTGTTGGAGATATGGAGGGGGGAGGTGATATGGCTGAATTTTAATCTTTTAATTTTTAGTTTCAATTTTGCCCGGGCAGCAGCCTGTACGGCCTACTCTTTACGATTTCCAACTGCCAAGGTTTCTTTAACGTGCACACGGATCCTCCGAATTTTTCGTCCTTATTCGAGAAGACTAGGTACTCGATCCTACCCCCCAATAGGATTAGGGACACGAAAATATGAGAAAAATCCCAATTTCCAACATGCCTGCACAGTCCGGGTTTCGAATCCGGGATCCTTGGCACGAGAGGTAGCAACAAATTAAAGACAGTAGAACATTGTAAATGATATTTATATTAAGGTGCTCAGTAGAGAGACTACACAGCTGTTTGAAAGAAATGGGGTTGTTCCTCAACCGCCTGCAGCAAGGATTGAATGATTCTGTCATTTGTCAGTCACAAAGCATTTCTTTTTCTAAAACAGGTACATGTGTAGAATAGTAGCCGTTTACTTACTTACTTTATTTTACTTTTTACTTTTTCCTTCCGCTTGTACCGGTGGGCGTCGCCGGGAGACAGAGTCGTCTGCCAGCAGCAAGGCGAGTGGCCCGGAGGAGGGACATCTCGTGAGCTCTGAGGGCGTCTGTCTGCCACGGAGTCGCTCCAGCGTCGCCTTGGTCTTCCTCTGGATCTCCAGCCAGAGTATCTGGTGTTGTATGCTGGTTGGTTTGGAGGCATCCGCGTGAGGTGTCCGAACCACTTGATCTTCTGATGCTCGATGTGTTCTAGGACTGGTGTTGCTCCTGCAATATCTCTTATGACTTCATTTCTGGACTTGTCTCGTCTTGTCTTGTTCACCGCTCTTCTTAGACATTTCATTTCGCATGTGACCAGCTTCCTCTCAAGGGCTTTTGTTAGTGACCATGTCAGGGACTGGTATGTGAGTGTTGGTAAGAAAATGATGTTGATGAGTTTCGCCTTAGTGCTCGTGGGGACGTTGGGGTGTTTTAGGAGAGGGGTGAGTTGATAACTGACTGCATTGACTTTCGACATCTTGTCTCTATTTCTCGATCTAGTTTGCCGTTTTCTGTGAAAAAGCTGCCCAGGTATTTGAATTCACTGCCTTGCTTCAGCTGGGATCCGTTGATGTTGATGTCCAGTTTGTCCCGTCTCCTGCCGACTGTCATGAACTCGGTCTTGCTGACATTAATCTTCACGTCATATTTCTCGCAGCTCACTAACAGTATGGGAAATTGGCAGACATCTGAAGATCCGGACACTGGTAAGTTGTTGATCTTAGTGCTGGAGTGGCCTACATGACCAGGCAGAGTTTATGCAACTAATTAAGAAACCAACATATGTGATACCAATGTTTGTCCTGTTTCCTAACAAATCATACAATTAATCTTTGCTTTGCACTTTGGACACACACAGAAACCCGATTTTATCTTTCAAGAGATTGTTTACTCAGCTAACCTTCAAAGCAAAATGAAGTTAAAATCTTATATTATATGTAAGGTGGGGAAAACTCAAGTATTTGGATTTAATTGTATGGAGAATGTGAGACAGGGGAGAGATACAGGCTGCTGAAGTAGAACTCGTTTAGCCACTCTGTCGTGGAGAGTTCTTAAAGATCCTGCATGCAGTTGAAGCTGAGTGACCACCGAGTAAAGCATTGTTTGGCAACAGAACTCAAGGTACCCAATTTTTAAAAAAACAACCTTCCATACAATGTGTTATTTTATTAGGAGATTGCTGTAAAACTAAATGTATACCTTTTTTCTTCCTACAGTTTCTCAGGAGCCAAATGATGGTTGTCAAGTTTTATGGACGCGGAACGGTTAGTATCTCGATTTGCTCGGTGTCTTTTATAGTTCACGAAGCTAACTTTTATATCACTATCAGTTCCTGTTTAGGGCGATGGTTATCTAAAGTTTTAAAGAAAAAAAAAGAAGTGACTCCCATATCCTTTCCTATAAGATAAGATAAGATAAGATAAATTTTATTCGTCCTTGTACAAGGAAATTAGTTGTGATCATTGAATACATAACAATACAGTTACAGAAATTATGACATATAGCGCGCGCGCACACTAACACACACACACACACACTCACACACACATATGTATATATACACACACACTAATAAATAAACAAAATTAACAGTGCGCACAATATGCTTCCGTTACTAAAACACATTGACCTGGTACGCAAGACAATTCAACTGTACACAGATTACGATCAAGATGATGACATTATTGTAATATCCTAGCTGATGATGGAATAAACGATTTAAAGTAGCACTCAGTTTTAGTTTTCTTTGACAACAGCCTTAAACTTCTTACAGATCTTATGTATTCTTTGTTCAGGCGATGTTTGGGGTCATTTATTATATTATTAGCTTTTTTAATACAAGCACCAGTGTACAGCTCATCAAAATATGACAGATCACAGTTACAAATTTTTTAGGCTTTCTTGATTAAAATATTGATCTTATTTTTATCTTTTTGTAAGATGTTTCCTCAACAACAGACAACTCCATACATTAAAACGCTCTGAATAGCCATGGTGTAAAATATTTTCAGAATGCTTTTGCTAACTTTTAAAAAGCGGAGCTTTCTGAGAAAATACATGCGCTGGTTGGCTTTCTTGTATACATATAATGTAACATGCGCATGCCAGTTAAGAAATGAATCAATAGTAATGCCAAGATATTTGGCCTCTGTGACAATTTCGACCTCTTCATTGTTGATAGTAAGAGGACAAACAGGATCATTGTTATTTTTCCTCAAGTCAAAAACAAGCTCTTTTGTTTTCTTAACATTCAGTTGAAGGTAGTTGTTATTATTCATTCATTCATTGCCTTTCTCACCCTGGATCAGGGTATAGGCCACCAACAAACACTTTCCATCCCTCTCTATCATGGGCCAGCCTCTTTACATTATTCCAAGTCTTTCCGCTTCGTTGCACATCATTTTCTCTGGCTCTTCTCCACGTTCCGCGCGGCCTTCCTCTTGATCTCTTGCCCTGGGGATTCCAATCCAATACCTTCTTCGCGATGCTGTTTCCTGGCCTCCTGAGAGTGTGGCCGATCCATCTCCATCGCCTCCTACCAATTTCCTCTCTGACTGGGCTCTGTCTTGTTCTTTTCCAAACAATTTCATTGCTGACCTTGTCTGTCCATCTGATCTTAAGTAGCTTCCTCAAACATCTGTTGATGAAAACTTGGATTCTCTTTATGCAGGCCTGGGACGCATTCCAAGTCTCACATCCATACAACAGGACTGACTTCACGTTCGAGTTGAATATCCTCAGCTTTGTTTTTAGAGATATATCCTTGGTTCTCCAAATCTTGACCAACGATAAAAAGATTGTACAATATTCAGTGGTACTGGTAGTTTCGCGGCCAGCAGATGTTTTTTGGTATAAAACTAATGGTTTTTTTCTAAGCTTTTGGTTGGAATGACAGTCACTTTTTAGATATTTTGTTCTACATTTTGCTAATATAAGTCTTATAATTCTTCTTTTATTATTTCGACGGGTTGGGATATTTTTACTCCGTTGCACCAATGAATTTCCAGCCGCACATATCTTGTGAAGATGAAGACTTAGCAATATGATGAAAGAACGTATAGTTCAGATGGGATTTCCACTGGAGTTGCATTGTCATCTAATATATCTATATATATATATCCATATATATAATTGGGTAAAAATTGGACGGTTGTACTCTATAGCTGAAAAAACTACTGAACGTAGAGCCATGAAAAAATTACTGAAAGTAGTTCAAAGACTGAGCAAGGTTTGTATCAATTCATTTTAAGGATGCAACAACCTGAAAAATTTAGAAAAATAGAAAACGAAATGGGCCGTTCGAGGTTTTTCCGATTCGTCATTTTTACAGCTCAGACAGGGCCGAGTGTAGTAAGATATTTTGGTAACTCGAAACTTTGGTCACCTAAGGCTCAGGGACCGCATCACACTCAGGCTTCAAACTTTGCACAACAGCATATTATCAATGCGAAATTAACATGGGCCATATTAGAAATTATGAAATGTTCAGGCTTCTGTGTTTCATTTTTCATTGTTTCGCCATCATTTAGATCTATTTGGAGTCATGGTTCGCCATTTTAAGGTTTCGTTATCATTTCCTGCGATGTGTTCACTATCAAACACACTAACCCGTGCGCAAATCATGCTATTATTGCTATTGTACGGGACGCGCAGGGTGTCAACTCACAAAGGCAGGGCAGTAAGATTTAATTAAAAACAAACAAACAAAAATAAAATATAAAAAATAGGAACAGGCAAGATGAAGCAGGTCCATAATAACCACCCAGAACTGAAACTAACATTCAAACCGATTTATCCCGGGCAGGGTCGGGGACCTCAACTAGTTATGTGTAACACAGGTTACGGGTAAACCGAGCGGGCTTCTCTCTAGCTATATAGCTACTTAGCTATCTAATCTGACACCAAATAATGTAACACAGGACGGGACGAGCGGTCTCCCTATCTATCTCACACAAACAAACATACAAACAAAACTATCAGGTTTTGAGAGGACAACAATTTTATTAAAAAAAGAAAAGAAAATAACAAATAATAAAAACACTACAATACACGGGACAATACAAGAAACAAGACATTACGATAAACCGTACAATAAACTAGACAATAAACAATAAACCACAATACAATAAACAAGACAATAAACCCAACCGATAGGCGCGCTGAAAAAGAACCAAAAATAAACAGGAATTAACAGCACGCCTCATCAGTTAATCATTACATCATGCTAAAACAAGAGAATGCATCAAAAGAAAACATAAAAGTTAATAATAATCATATTCACATTGTAAACTAAATATTATGGGGACGGTCTAGTATGTCTATCAAACAGTAACGTATAACTTACTTTGTGAGCACTCCAGGGAGCCAACTCGAGTATAAGATGCTAGCCTAACAAGTAACATGTTTACTTCCCTTGGCTTAACTACAGGCTGACATAGGGCTATCCCACACGTTATAATTCTTATATTATAACAACGGCTATTATTCTAGATCAGGAAGAAAACTTAATTTGATTCCAGACAAGATAACATTAAGCCTTACATGGTATCCGCGCACCCTGTACGCATCAAATCTATCCTAGTTATGGAATGAGCTGGAGTTAAACTAACTATAAAAATACAGTCTGCTGGGTCTACACACTCATACCACAGAACTGCCCGTGCTAGGTGACTCAATAAAAGACAATCCCGTCTACTTACTTAGCCCACCCACGCACAACGTAGTATCCCTTAATTAACAATTACCATCATAATTAGCAGAGGATAGCAATAGCCAACTGGATCTACTCATTAAGTCAAAATTAATTAACTTAGGCCCCATTAGCTAACCCAGCTCAATTCCCACATGTATAGATTATTAATATTACACAAAAACCCTAGTCCATACTGCCACAGGCCTATCTCAACTCAGAGCCAAACTTATCCCTTTCCTATCCTCTGGATATAATACCAAACTCCTTACTCATAAAGTCACAGGAGTATCTCTAGGTGGACCAACCCACATGATAAGTCAACACCTAAGTCTCAACCAACAATAGCAAGTTATAGTCTTCCACTACAAGTGATATGATAATCATGGCATAAAGCCAAACCCAACTACGTGGTAGCCTACAACTACAAGACTGAACAGTCAAGTCAACCCACTTGTATTACCTCCAACAATACTGATATACCTAAAACATTCCCACATATTCAGTGAACACAATTACATACTGCAACAAGATAATATCATAATAATGATGACATGCATTAGGTCTACTGGGCAAGCCACACCCACAACCCCTATGATTGAGTTAAGTCAATGCATCTGATCTCTTCATTACAAATACAACAGAGTCCAATTACATCTGTCAGTGTGTCAAAAGAACAGACAATGCGCAGCACCTACAAGGATGCCATAACATGACACCTGATGCATAGACGATGCATCCATACACCTAGCATAGGCCTTTCTCTTCATCCTATCAACAAATATAAGTTCAAGGTCCGACCCTCAAAAGTTTCTAAGTCCGACCTAACCAGTACAAATTGAAGAAATTCAACTTAACACCTATGTAGAGAACATACTAATTCAATAATAAACATATAATAAATTAAGAAATTAAAGTAAATAATCATCATCCTTTAGTATAATGCCGATATCTGAGATCCCAAATGCTGTTTAAGTGTGGTAGCCACTGTAAACAGTCAGCCAGGTTTGTTATTGTTGTTTGGGTCAAGCTTCCGTTTCCGGAAGCTATTAGCTAACCAATCCCGGTCTTGATTTGACCCGCTTGACCAAAAGTCATGTGATCATGCCTGCTAGCGTCTGCTGTGACCTACTCACGGCTCACGCGCGTGCTCTGCAAATCCAACACCTCTCTCTTCATCTTAACTGGTCTACTCATTATCATAAAGTCCATAATGAATACGGTATCAATGAAATGTAACGAAAAGGCACACAAGACAAATCTACACATTGATCATAGTCGCAATGCTGAATTAAAGGAACCTAGAAATAATAATCATCCAACAATAACCTTACAACCCACGGAAGAACAAGTTAAAGTAAAGAAATAACTTGGTTATAATTCTTGCCCGTTACTCTCTCTCTCTCTGCAGGATACTGATAGATCTAAGATAGACACTTAGTAAGATAAACTTTACCATAGATTGTTAGCTGCTAGCCTGATTGCCTAACCAAGCTGAACAAAGTTCATCAAACCTCCAAGTATAATCCAAACATTATTATTTCACATCATCTAAATATTATTAAATACCAGAACTAAAATTATGGGTACAACTTACGTGAATTAACCAAATGAATTCACACTTGATAGTCTACATCATCAGAGCTGGCACTTCACAAATTTTGAAATATTAATTACAATTCTTTTACTTTTATGTTAGTCTGGACACAATGACACGTCCTGCTGTCTTGGAGACGTGGGTGGAACTAACTGACCCACGCTATCATCTAAGCGTCACCCAAACACGCGCAACCCATTTACTCCTTACAGTTCACCAAGTGCAAATTCTAATAAAACATTAAAACAAATAAAAACATTTTCAAAGAGCACCATCTTGCTCGTGTATGTTCCAAATACACTATCTTAAGGAAATATTACTTAACAAGATAAAAACTAAACAAAACCTATAATGTAGTGATACATAACAAGGTTCTACTTCTGGCACCAGGGATGGTCACTTAAACTGACCAATCCCGGACAATACAGACAACGCTAAGACTATGGCGCATTGAGTACATCAGTTGGCAATGTTACTCAACACTTGCATGACTCATCTCATTGCGTGATAAACAATAAGGGGAGATTATCTATGATTTCTGTGTGGTTACTTCCCCTTGACCACATCTAGTGGTCCAGCTGGTCAAAATAACGGGTTTATCTCCCTTCCACTGCAGCAAGCTCTGTTCTCAGCCCTGTAATGGTTCACCCCATTACATATGTATAAGAGAGAGAGATTTTGTGTTGTAAGTTCAATTGAACAAAATCAATATAAATGTGCTCCACAGATGTGAGTGTCCTGAAAGTAATTTTCATCTCAGTTATGTTGAAATTTTTATCAAATTATACTTTATCTTGATTACTGTGAATATTTCATATTCATATACTGTATTCGTTTTTCTCAAGTTGTTATCTGTCAAATTTCAGAGGCAAAGACTTTCATCACGTTGAAAATTTTGCATGAACTGCCGAGTGGTTCAGAAGTCGAAAGGGAAATGACTGTTGACCCCCATAATTCTGTAAGTGTATTTATATATATATACATTATAGTGCTAGCATCGCATCAGACTTGATCATACGAAAAATATAATACATGTACTGTAGTCTGATTCAAGGTCCATGAACCAAAATATGTCTTGAAAGTGAACGTACCCATAGGGCCCAAATTCTGCATGGACTCCCATCTCACACAATACGCAAAATCATCTCACTCTCCTTGCCAGTGGAATGGTCGATTGCAGTTTCAAGCCACTGTTCTGTCTTTTGACACCCCCCTCCACCGACCTGTATTCGACCCCGGTAAGTTCTATTGGGTTTAGATCACTGTGATATGGTGGCAGTCAGAGGACATCATGTCCATACTGAAGGACGGTGGTACTGGTAGCATAATATACGTTAACTGACTTATTCTTTTTTGACATACCTCTCATTATTCTCCTTCAGCCTTTCTGGCAGTCATTTCTTTGCAACATACACATTTCTTCAAATGGCCCTCTGACGAAGTTTTTTATAATGTCTTGGTCAAAAGTCATCCAGAAGCCCCCCCCCCCCGTTCCCCCTCCCCGCCTCTCTCTCTCACAAACACCTACACACTCTCCCCCCCCCTCTCTCTCTCTCTCTCTCTCTCATGTTGCACCATCGTTGTTATTACCTACTTTCTTCCATCGACGGATTATTTTCAGTGGGATTTCAATATAATTACATGTACAGTGGAACTTGGTTATAACGAGATGCAGTGTTCAAAAAAAAAATGTTCCGTTATACCCAAGGTCTCGCTATTCGAGTAAAAAGGCCCACAAAGGGCAAATAACAAGACAAGGGGTAAACCGACTTTTTTTTTTTAATTAACGTGATCTCCTACCTTGTTAAAGTTATGAAATATGGTACTGAGCTAAATGCGATGAGCATTTATATAATTATATAGTAAAAAGTGTGCTGCATCATATGACATTTCAAAGTTATTATTATTAGATTATAATATATAACGCAAGACAGTAAACAGCTCTTTTGTAGGAACTACATACATTTCATGCAGTTTCGAGAAGGAAGTTTTATCAATTCTTTTCAACACTGCCGAAAAATACATCTTCCTGTAGACAGCACTGAGATTTGAGACCTTGCAAAATTTGGGCCCAGTGGGTCCAAAGGGCAAAAATCTTGGTCCCCGAATCCTGAGGGGGATTTTATTAATCAAACTACGTGTAATAATTTTTCTATGTAATAAAGCTATGAAGCCTCACAGTGAACAGCAGTATAAACAAAATTTGCTTTCCACTACTCTTTTGAACAATTTCCTTTCTAATGCAAACATTGCAAATTAGAGGATAATTAATCTTCACGTGAAGAACCCTTAACTGATCTAAGTTTTACGAAACGAATGAATGTCATTCACTCTTTACTCACTACACTTACTGCCCTGCGCATATGCTGCTGCAAACTTTTCTTTTCTCCGCTACGCTCTGCCCCCTCCCCCCCCCCCCCCTTTTATTTCCTTCCACACCTTTAAAATAAAAATGTTGCTTATTAGGTAGTAGGGATGAGCTAAGGTGGACTTTTTACTATCTATAGTGAGATGAGCTTGGAAAGCTGATCGGTCGGTTGGTTCAGAGACTGGAAGATACTCTTGTGAGTCTTGGCTGGTATAGAAAACTAGGCAGTATTTATTTTTCATGAAACAAAATAGAGAAATTTCAAATAATGGATTTCTTTTTTTTATTTTTTTTATTGTGCCTTCCATCAATACTGCTAACTTTTCAACTCCAATGTTTCGATATCTTTAAATCAATTAAAGTGATACTTTGTCGTGAAGGAGTTTCATCCACAGTTCTTGAAAAGCAGACCTGGTATAATTTAACCAGGGTTAAAATAAAAGCAAAGGAACAAGTTTGGTCGAAGGTGTGATTAGATTTATGTGTAATTAATATTTTCAGGTGAGTTCATTCAAGAAAGATTTGGAGGAAGTCTTCAACATCCCAGCCAGCAGTATAAAGATCTACTGGCATCACGATTTTAATCATGGGGCTGAAATGCCCAACAGTGGAACTCTGGAGAGTTTGTGTGTGAAGGGCGGAAACATATTAAAGATTAGAGATGGCAGAAAAACATACTGTCATTGATATGTTATATAATCAAAAGGTAAACTACCAGTTCATTTTTCTGATGTAGATTTTTTTGTTGTTGCTGTTTTTGACTTGGATCTGTGGTAAGTCAGGTGTAAGAAATAAACTACTTAATTCTAAAATTATAAATCTGATAATTATTGTTATTGTTCTTTTTAATTGAAATGAGTTAAATTTTATTCTGTATATGTGTAAAAATATCTTTCTCTGGAACACAATGGAAGTCCCCCCCCCCGCACCCCCCCCCCCCCAATTTATTCTAATCAAACCTTTCCCTCTTTCTGTCATTTAATCAGATTTTTCTCCCTTCTGTAAAATTAATCTTCCTAAGCCTGTGTGAGTTGTGCCATAGATCATCAATTTTCCTTTGAAGATTTCAATTTTACATTACATGTATTGATGTCAAATACATTCATTCGGTATCAATGCTGAAAAGTGCTTGGGGTGAAAAATACAATAACCTAGCTGGATACCTGAGTCAAAAATCGCTAAAAAGAAAAAGTTGTATGTATACATGTAGCCAAGCCTCGCATTAGAAATGATACCCAAACGATACAATGAAATGTAAACTTAAAAAAAGGGAAGACAGAAGGGGAAAAAAAAGAAAAAAGAAAAATATATCAAAGTGAAAGTTAAAGTACTTAAAGAACAGAAAAGAACATTATAGCACAAGGAGGTATGCGACCAGTGGTTGTATTGTGCTGTGTTGTTCTTCTTTCCTGTTATTTTAATCAATCCTTAGTACATTGTATGTCCTGCCTTCTAGCTTGATTGAAATAGTGAAACTGATTTTTAAAAAAGGTCATCCTCAGTCCAGTAAATTGTACTTCATCTATTATTATAAAAGTGAACTTTGGAGGCTTTGTTAGCCTACTCCTTCGTTAATAATTAGCCCACCCGCTTCAAATTTTACAGACGTCGACAATATCTACATACCCAGGTTTTCCTCACATAAAACATACGAAAACTCCTGTCCCCGAATTTATCAAAATAGATTTTTTCGGTCATTCGCCATTTTGAGTGAGCCGGAAGAATGATACCATTGTCAATGAACCGGAAGGGCGATCTGATTTTCAAAACGAGCACGGTTTGACGCGCCAACTGTGTGAAATTGTGGTGTAACAGTAAGTTCTATTTGTCACAGCATGGAATCCAAATGCCGTTTTAATGTAGCCTAGATCTAGATAATTATACGGTTGCGCTTAGGACATGGAAAATTTGCAAGATCTATCTTGCGCGGGTCGACGAGTTAAATATATGACACTTATGCGTTTTTAGTTGTTGGTTTTTTTCTAATCCTATGACCAAAACAACTCAGTATTTTAGGCTTAACTTTTATCTGTGGTATATGTATAAATTGTATGCATACATATATTATATATTTATATACTGTGGGATGAAGAAAGAGCCCATTTACCGAGGGCCGCATGGTAAACTGTTGTAATGAAATGGGGAAAAAAATATATTTCTCATGTTTGTAGCCCTTGAGACTAATGACAGCCTGCATAATTATTGTGCTAACAGTTGCGGGTTTAATTCTGAAAATGAAGGGCTAAAGTTAAAGAAAGTTTTTTTTTTCTTGTTTTATTTTTTTAAATACCATTACTCTTATGTCTTACAAAAAAAGTTATTCAGGTTTTTCCTTCTCCTGAAAAATGTGTAAAATCTGAGATATGACAGTTTACTATGCAGCCCTGGATATTATCTATCTCAATTTGTTTGTAATTTTGATATTGTTTTGTGTACTGGTAGAGCTATATGCAAAGAGTTTATTTATATTATTTGTATGTATCTTGACACACGATTTATTTTGGGTTAAATTTTAAGAACTTGGAGTGCTTGATCTTTTTCTTTGTTCACTGAATTTTGAAGCTCAAACAAATTTTAAAAAATACATCTACAAAAAGGACTTATGTGAAAAAAAAAAATCTAAATAAAAAGATATAAGTCACATTTTGTTTTTTGTTCACTTTCATTTTTATTATTGCTGGATATTGCACACATGAAATAAATACGTTCATACATCAGTGACATCAAAAATTCAAAATACATCATGTACACTATTTAGTACCTGTCAATTCGCTTACAGAAAAATTCACAATACACGATGCATTGGGAAACGAACGAACTCTATTGGACCATACACTGATGTATCAGTGTTGTGAGGGTCCCCCAAAAGCACTCCTCTGATAACTTATCACTGTCTTTAAATACATGCTGCACACTTATTTAGTTAAAATGTAAATGTTAATAAACATAATGTTATGACAGAATAACTTCAGGCCTGCCCTGCATGTTCTGATTGTGTATCTTCCACAGCAATAAGCTGTTAACCCTCTTGCGCCCAGTGTATCATATTTGAAATAGCTCACCTCGAGGCAAAATGCTCCATCTTTTGATAAACTTACTCTTCCAATTTTATTGTCAAGTAATATTTTCAATTATCAATACCTGTATGTATTTTTTTACAATAATCGGACAAGTAACTTCAGCATATTTTTCAGAAGTTCTGGAATTGGACATTTTTGTGTGGGCACTACAGGGTTAATCATTGCATCATAACAAATGTACCACTGTGGAATGAAGTAAATTAAATACAATATGTAAGTCAATGGTTCACTAATAGCTAGAAGAAATGAATAATGGTCCAGAAGGGGAATTGATTGTGGTATGGAAATTGTTTTAACTACGTGAACTTCAGTATTGGAATTTACTCGCGGGCTGTTGCCAGGGAACCACAGTTTGATTACAAAGCAGAAGAGAGAAAACAATGAGCTGTATTCGCTGTTCAACTCAGGCTTATTATGTAACATACCAACCCCCACCCCACCCCACCCCTCACAACAGCCTTCAATGAATTATCAAAGCAAGTCTAAAACATGCGCCTATCTCCACACTCAAGACAGAAATTATCAACTCATAAAAATACACCAATGCAAGCTGCAGTTTCATTATTTACCAATACATTATCCCAGTCCACTGGATAAAAAAATAATACACATTACTGACCGACATTAGAAATATTACAACTGTGATTACTGCATAATACATGTACATAAACATTTTACACCTCCAAATTGCACGTTCATTTATACAAAATACATATAAACATCAAATCTTTGTTTTGATTTTAATAGGTTGATTGGTATACAGTTGCATTTTCCTGTATATTCCTGTCATTTGAGATACACGAAGTGACTTGATCTGGTTCATTCCACTAGCTATCTGAAGTCCGAAGTGGAATCACATCAGCAAGTTATATTTGTGAACCTTCTTTTGCCCAGACACAGATGCCTTTTCAACAAACAAAAAAAACCAACAAAAAACGAAAACAAAGGAACATAAAATGCCTGCTTTTTAATTATAGTGATATACAGTTTGTATTACAATATTTAGTTTTATGTTGTTTTTTTTCTGTAAACTTACATTGTTAGATTATATGGGGTGATTTAAAAAAACAACAAACTGCCCCAACATTGACACCAAATATCTCGCAATTCTTTTGATGAATCCGTGAGAAATTTTGGTAGAGTTATGCCCATTATATGTGTAATGCTATGTTAAAATTTCATCAAGATGTAATTATTCCTTTTAAAATACTTTAGATTAAGTGAGTGTCTGTCAAAAATTAATAAAACAAGCCAGCTGATCAAGAACGATGAAGATTTTAACGCAAATTCAGCTATCCAGCGCACAACAGTTGAATATTTTTTCTCCAATTTTTTTTATCAAATCATCCGATATAATAAGAATTATATAAAAAATGTCTCTTAGACCATGATTACATAGGACGGCACGAGATGCGCATGATAAAAAAGTGGTAACAATGGTTACAGTATTGATGGGTAGAAGTAATGTGTTGTGTCTAACGCAGTTCAGCCAAAAAATGGAGATGGAGCCTTATCATTCTAAAAGGACGAAATATGAATAGATCTGTGACTTGAGCGTTCTTCTAAATCAAGCCAGATACGCCAACGCCAATAAGCAGAAGTCAAACAAAAGTACTGCAATATGAAAAGTCAGGTGAGTGAGCATGCACATTATGAGCTGTCATTAAAGTTCATGAGAGACGCGCAGTCAGCAACTCCTTCAGGTTCAGCTGATATGGATAAAGGAATGATAGATAATTGTGAGTACCTAGGGCAATTTGTCCGCTGATAAATCGTGACTTATTATTTTGTGCAACAGATTTGAGACAGAAAGAGAAAGTTTGTGTCAAACGTAATAACCAAAATAAGTTGTGAAAAAAGTCGCAACTAAGTCTGAAGAACATATCGTAAAGAGTGAATAACTGGTCTCACCTTAACCTTGCTACTGTCATAAGAGAGTTTTTTTGTTGTTTTGTTTTTTTCATTCCCTAGGTATCAGAGCCAATTAAATCAGCTTTCCAGAAAGGTATAATCTGTTGGGGTTTCTAAATCAAAAACATCCTCAATTCTAAATATGTAAGTGAAGACTGGCAGTTCCAACACCCCTGGAAGGATTTAGTAACTCCTTTCTGACAGTAGGGTTAAACAGGATGTTCGTCTCTCCCACTTAAGCGGACAACAAAAAAGGGGGTTAACAATATAATATTATACTTTTTAAAGAAATGTTCACTGATCAGAGTTGTCGAAACTGCTTTCTTTTCCCTCTAGGGACCAATAAAAAAGTATTTTTTGATAAGGAAACATGCAAATTAATGTGTTCCGCAGGTTAAATTATTAGAAACAAAATTCACCGGGTATTACACCCATGTCTCCAATATAATGGGCGGACTAAAGGTGCCAGAAAGTATGTCAGGGGTGGCCAAACTGAGGCTCGCGAGCCACATGCTGCTCTTTGACCATCAATATGTGGCTCCTGGAAATATGTTGGCTGAGTTCATTTTTCATCACAGTTAATACATGTATAATATTTTTAATATTTCTTTTTCTGAGCTGTTCCCGTAATTCATACCCGTATTTATTACGTTCAGAATAGTTACAACAGTCATCAGTCAAGATTTTGAAAACATTTATCATACATAATATGTGTACTTTGTGATTACTGAAACTAGTGCAAATTAACGGTTACAAAACTGCACACATGAGTCAATATTGTTGCTTACATGTATTTCTTAATAACATTATGTATACTCTTTGCAACAATAAAAACGTGTGTGATTTGGGGATATCTTGTGGCTCTCGAATATCTGAAGTTTATCGTGTATATGGCTCTTACGTTAAGCAAGTTTGACCGTCCCTGATACATGTTCATGTCCTGGTGCATTCTAAAGTATGTACGTGCAACGATACGTCACTCAGCTGTTGTAACTGTAAGTCTATGATCACCAAATATAATGAAAAACAAGAGAACACCACCCCTTCTCTCATGACTTCCAAAGGGTTAAGTTTACTAAGACTGAATGGCCGAGGTCATAGTTGTGTACTAGAGATTTCAAATCAAATGTGAAGGACGGCGGTACTGTAAGTGACCACAAAATGTGGTGACGACACCAGTTTAGAGAAACAATTTTTGCGTCCGAACCGAGGTGCTTTTTTTTTTTTAAATCTTTTTTAATCTCCTTACCAAAGGTTGAAAAATTGTAATGTAGCACTGAGCAGGAGATAAACTATAGGTTATCTTTACCTTGACACAGTTATAAAGTTATTCAGACGCATTATTTCAAATAGTGGTGGCAAACTTGTTGGAGCCAAGCGGGCCTTTGTTTTTCCTGTTAAGCCGTGTTTTCATGCCTACGGAAAGGGAAGTGGCAACGGAAACGTTAAATATCCATCAAGAACAGTAGTAAAAAAAAAAAAATGTGTCCATGGCTTTTTCCTACCCATGACAACATTCTTTCTATATCACTATTTCAGGGCTTTTTGACGTTTCCATTTTTTGCTTTTTATTTGTCAGGTAATCGAGGCCAAGCATAGAAAAGAAAATGCGATCTCGCCTTTTACCCCATGCTGTGTTAGGCTTGCTTTAAGATGTTATTTTCATTTTTTTTTTTTTTTTTATCCAACCCTTTATCAATATAGCTCTTTCGAAAATTTTAGTTTGGTTTTTCAAGTGCAGAGCTAAGAAGTATAGAACTGTTGTGGAGCCAGTCTGGCAAAGACGAACGCCGCAGGTCTTAGACCAACTTCTAATATGTGGCTCCTGGAAATATGTTGGCTGAGTTCTTTTTCATCACAGTTAATACATGTATAATATTTTTAATATTTCTTTTTCTGAGCTGTTCCCGTAATTCATACCCGTATTTATTACGTTCAGAATAGAGAGTGATTTTGTAAACTATTCAAGCATTTTTAAGCTTGATATTTAGACTCAGAACGGCCAAATTAGAGGAAGGAAATCGTAGAAATTATTTTTTTTATTTGGTTGCCATGGAAAGGCCGCCATATTGAATTTTGCACCCCGAAAAATGCGTATTTTCAAAAGCCTAAGGCTTCTGTGTTTTTCAATGAAATCGTTTCAAATTTTATACACATGTACTATGGCCTAATGTGCATACCCGTAAGTATCAGTTCTCAGTTCTTCAGAATATATAATAGTTGTTTTTTTTCACAAATTTTTGAATGTTGCATTCAGCAAAATTGATATTTTTCACATTTTTCTATCACTCTCATATCATTTTCTCAAAAAGTATGTAAGATAAAGAAAAAATGATACTTTGCGTTATTTCACATACATTGAAAAAGATTCATGCCAAATTTCAAGTAAATCTGTCCATAAATAAAAAAAAAAGCCTTAGGGAAAAATGTTCTCAAAAAGTATATTTCGAGAAAATCGCATCTAAAGTTCTGCAATGATTTTTGGCCAGTTTCTATAGATACAATGTGCTCCTCAAAACATTCCTGGTTGATAGGCTTGACTGGCATCTTGGAATAATTAGCCACACGTTCGTATAACATATCCAAAAAAAAACTCCCGAAGAGGCGTAATTGTTCGGCAAATCGCACTCACCAATTAATTTGTTATTGTCTATCAGCTTGTTTACAATTATTGAGCGTAACGTAATTTCCCCTGCCCGACAGCAACCAATGAAAACGCTTCCTACCGCTGGATAACTTCCGCCGACCAATCACAGAGCTCAAAAAACACAAGCACGAGGTCGCGGTCACAGCGCGACCCCAAAGGTCAGATAAGTGGGTTGGGAAGCCACCGTTATCATAGGACATTAGGAGTGTGTTGGTCTATTTCCAGACAGTAGCAAGGAGAAAACGAAACGCAAGAGAGCTGTCATGCGTACTGGCGGTGGGCGACATGTTGAGGAAGGTCTCGATACCCAAGAATTACCTTCTAGGTTACTGTAAAGGCCTCAAAACTTCAGGTCAACTTGACTGTTTGGGGGACCAGTTTGGGTGATGTTTTAGGCACCCCCCATGTAGAAAAAGCTTAGCTTACATCAAATATATTGCAGTTTGGACCACATGAGCGATAAAATCATAGGCAGAAATAGTTGAGCTTGCCGAAAAGCAAATAATCGCAAATTCGATATTTTGACCCGAATTTTCTATTTCAGGACCCGCCCCCCCCCCCCCTTAAAGCACGTACATGTGAGACCGTATATAACACACCTTCAGTTTGTGAGGCTATGGCTTCTGAAAATCATAACAACTTCATCGAGCCATCTAGGTGTTTAGTGTAAACATGGGCAGATCTGGATTTGTAGAATTATTATCTTACAGAGAGAGTGAAAGAGAGAGAGAGAGATGGGGGAGGGGGGTGGGTTGGAGGCAGATTTTTCCCCCCAGACAACGCTGGTTGACTCAGCCGTTATTATACTAATCTTGTGTTGTCTTTCCACTGTCGCCTCGGTACATATGAGCTCAGCCTATCTTTCTAGTACTGTGAGAGGACACAAAAAGCAAGTAAAACTGTCGACTTTATTGTTGCGCAGACATTACTGAGGTGTCGGGATTTCCTCAGTCAACAGCCATCTCAGGGTTAACGCAAAAGATGGTTGGATTAACGCAAGTACGTTAAGTTAAAGTTTGGTTTATGAATACCATTTTTTCAATTTCTTGCGCTAACACCGGTTACCGAATTTTCTTAAGTTTACGCATTGATTAAGAATACGGTCACATGTCACAAGTGAACATTTTTATTTTCGTGGGGCAAATTATTTTTCAAGTACCGTTATCTGACTATGTTGTGTTGGCTCAGCTTTGTGGCACGAACTTCAGCACCAACTTACTGATTATGATTGTTGTGGCGTTGATGGCGTTAATAACGATGATACTGATGGTGTTCATGATGTTATTAATGATGATATTGATGACAACAGTGGTGGTAAAGTCAAAATGTGGTAAATATAAAATGTTGTGTGTAGGAAAGCGACCCCACAGATTTTTGGTAGCTTTTAATCAATTATAATAGTGATGGCAGTGGTGATGTATTGAGTTTGCTGCTGATGATATTGATAATTGAAGAGATGTTCGTGGTTGACATTGATGGAGCTAGTTTTGATGTCGAAGTGTAATTTATTGTATTTCATTAAGTGGCGGTAAGGAACAATGGAACGATCCAAACTTTGAAAAATGGTCAACTTTGAATTTTTTGGGTCATTCATCATGTCACATGTATGATTATGTTATCTACTGTTTGTTTCTCGATCTGCGACTCGTCGTGACGCGAAATGTGACTGGATGTGAAAAGGTCAGAATATTTACTGATTACAAAACAGTCAAGTGGGAAATTTTCAAATATTTTTTATTGCTAATGTGATTTAGTCACGTCTTTGGGAAAGATAATTTTATGAAATTTGTACTTTTAAATTGTTCTCATCTCTACTATGGTACAGTGCTATTATTATAACATAGTTTTAATTGCTGGTATTCAGGACTGCAGTCACAAACATTTCAAACATACACGCACACGCCTATCCATCGATATAAATACATAATATACATACAGACTTACCCACCGATACACACACAGACTCACACACATACACACCCATACGTGCACGGGCTCCACCCACACAAACGGACCGTAAGGAATTGTAGACTATTTTTACACATAGACGACGAATGCGTTTGATTTTTCGCCATCAGTGTTTAGCATCAACACACGTACTGTTCTTTCAGATACTGTTCCTAATATCCTAGTGTCTAGTGTTCTATGGCTGTAAATTGTCTCTTGGGGCCAGTTCTCGGTTATTGAACACTTTCGAATGTATCAAAGCTTCATGACAGATATTCGTGGGTTTTTTTTGTTTTTTTTTCCACTCTTCCACCATTTTAAATCTTGTTTTGTATGTGCATGTATCAGAAAATTGAATAAGCAAGGTAATATCTTGGCACGAGAAGTTTAAAGTGAATTAGATAGCAAACATCTAGTTTGAAAAAAAGAAAAAAACATTTTCATGGAAAAAATTGTCCTTGAGAGAAAGGACAACGAAAGCAATTTATGCTTACTATTCCATTGAGAACTAAAAGAGAGAGAGAGAGAGAAAAAAAAACGAGAGGGGAAGAGAAAGGGAGAGAGGGAGAGAAGAATATTATGGGGTCTGGGATACAAAGATATCAATTTAGAGGACATTTGAAATGTGTTGTGTTTTTTTTCTTAGTTTGCTTTAGTCACCTTCCATCCTGTTTTTGCACAGGCAGGGTTATCCCAGGTAATGTCGGGTATCTCCCCTAGTAGATCTAGTAACTAAAAATTGAGCCATCCGTGCATCCTGAAGTTGAGAGTATGACTTCACAGTTTAGGTGAACAATTCACTGATTGAAAGAATTTTCACGAAACCACCCACTTTACACAGTTTTTGGAGTTCAAAAATTAAGAACACGCGAGAAATAATAGCGAATTAAACATCAATCGTCCTATTCCATCAGATAATGACTCCAGAGACCCCTGCAGTCTGTGTATAGATGACGATATTGACTTTACACGCCCTCCTCAGACCTATAGCTATATTATGACAGTGTTTTGAAGCTGTCAGTTTCTTTTGATTTTTCATCTTTGCCGACTGGTCACTGCTCTTCTGTTCTAGATTTCTCCTGAAGTGCATGTCATTGTTATCATTTGTTAGGAATAGTGCTACAGATGTTTTTCTTCGCTTTTACTCTTCCCGCTTCATTTCCCGAAAGAGAGAATTTGATCATTTCTGTCTAAGAATAGTTTAGGAATCTTACTGTGTGTTGTGTGCGCTGGCATTTGTCCAGATACGTTGGTTGAAGGTCTTAATTCAATATCATACTTAAGTGAAAAAATCTAAAATTAATTTATTGGGTAAAACATGTTCTTTGTTCACAGTTTGATTCTGAAAACTTCAATCCTTTCAATGTGCTTCACCCTAAACTAACAGTCCCGGGTTAGTGTGGTTTCCATAGAAGACAGAATACTGGTTACGCCTAGATGGATTTACTCATAGCAAAGTACTAACCCTTTCAGTTTTAAATTGCAAAAATGGTGTTCTTTAGCCATTTCGCCGTCACATTTAAACCTGGGCATGCGGTTGAATTTTTACTAAGAATACATCTGAACCACTTTCATTTGGTTGTCATCAGAATCGATGACAGACTGAACTTTCCGGGTATGAAACTTTTTTTTATTTTGTCACCTGAGATCTAATTATGGGAAATCAGACTCACGAAAAATGCAAGGATCAGCTGTGGTTGTTGCAGGGGCAAAATCAGACTATGGCTCGATTCCCTGGCAAATGAGACAAACATAGAATCCCGGCCCAAAACTGGAATCATCTATTTGATTTGAAGTGATTAAATGTAAGCAAGAAGAAATCTCTCTTTCAAGGGGGGGGGGGGGGAGAGAAAGAGAGGGTGGAGAGAGTGTGAGGAGGACAGACAAAGACACAGAGAGAGAGCTAGAGAGAGAGAGCAATGGTATCCGGGATACAAAGATATTAGAGAGCACAAAGGGAGGGAGTAAGAGACGGGGACGAAATAGTAAGCTCACTACTAAATCAGTAAACGTCACGGCCAGAACAGCCGTATCTTTTAATTAACTTATTTTCACACTACGGGTCCTTACAAAATACATGGATGTGACGTTTAAAGCTGATTTTCGACCAGCACTGTGTGAAGAAAGTTTTAGGAAAGGCGAAGAACGAAGGCGGGGTGAAGTAGGCACCGAGTGAAAGTTTCGATCACACTTTTTGATTCTACCGGTACTTGTCGAAAATGCGTCTCTGTTTTTTTTTTGCGGCTCAAAATTTTTTAGGCAGTGGCTAGGTTTACGGCAGATTACGCTCATACCCCAATAGAAAAAAACAAAGAAAGAAAGCCCTGCTGTACGAACGGGAGTAAAGCCGAACAAAGAAAAATGGTGAGTTGTATTCACCGGCTGCCGTAACCGTAGCCACTGCCAATTTTTTAATATAAATAATAGTCAAGACTGATTTTTGTTCAAAATGAATGTGTCCACGTAACTCTTCGTTAAAAACTGATGCAGTACACCAAGTTTCAAAAATTTTTATGGCGTAGTCGCGAAGTTTTAGCTGCTTACAGGTTCACCCTCTAGTTCAATTATAGTAAGACTAGATGAGCTACCGGGCATTGCCCAGAATAAACAATCATGTGATCCCCCCCCCCCCCACTCTCTCTAGTATAATAAAAGTAATAAACTACAGTCTTGTTTCAGATTTCATGCGCACCAGAACACTACGCACCACACTGAACGCTTGATACGGTTACTTTTTATGACATGCACGGTACTATATATTACGAAACAAACATGCAAATATGCAGATGTTACATAGCAATAAACATTGATATTTTTTAAAGATACATGCTTGAAGTAAACCACTTTTAATTATAGCCATCATCTTCCTTATCTCAATTGTCACCTTCCTGCTAAATTTAAGGCCTGAAGAGTGTATAGTTTGGTCAGATAGTCATGCCAAAGGTTGCGAGTTACTGAAATTAGTGAAATATATAAACTTTTTTTTTTCTTTACGTCAACTTCTCTCTACTCCACGCTATGACTTAACCGTAGGCAATTACCAACGGCGTATGGCTAAGATTAATTGGCCCTGTGGTGTGGTCTGGGTGCTAAGATTTTGGCCCTGTCGTGTGACCAAGATGGTCCTCTCGTGGCACTTACCGTTATCTTGTGCATTACGCTCAGCCTACTAGAAAATTATCGCGTGAGATAACTCGAATCCCATTCTCCGCCTGTCCAGGAGTACACCAGGTGAAGAAGACATTAAAAATGTTCATTTGTGTATGAGATATTAAACCCCAGTTCATGCTTGCCGGGAGACTGAGATAGACGGATACACATCGAGCTTGAGTTTATGGGTTGGCATTCTTCATTCACACAGGTAAGATCCCAAATTTCATGATGATCTGGATTTAGTCTACCATCCATTGGGCTTTGGAAAATAAGGATGTTCATCTACGAATGATAACGCGCTTTTTGTGTGCGATGAAGGAAAGACAGTATATTCATTAAGTACAGTGTAGATCTAGGAACTAATATGCACTAGTTTTGCAATTCACCCTTATGGTTGAACAAGCATAAAAGCTCGCTCCGCGCAGACCCCCGACCACTGCCATGCCACTTCACTTGCTGGGTGGGTGGGTGGGCGGGCGGGCGGGCAAGCAGGCAGGCAGGCAGGCAGGCAGGCAGGCAGGTAGGTAGGTAGGTAGGTAGGTAGGTAGGTAGGTAGGTAGGTAGATAGATAGATAGATAGATAGATAGATAGATAGATAGATAGATAGATAGATAGATAGATAGATAGATAGATAGATAGATAGATAGATAGATAGATAGATAGATAGATAGATAGATAGATAGATAGATAGATAGATAGATGGACAGACAGACAAAAGTTTCATTCTCTGTCTGGGAGATGGGGGGAGACAACAACAAAATCCTTATCCGAGAAGACTGGGTACTCGATCCTACAACCCCCCCCCCTCCCCACCCCACCTACCCACCCCCCCCTCCCCACAGGATCAGGAACACGAAAATATGAGAAAAACCCCAAACTTCCAACGTGCCCGCACCGGCCGGGTTCTGAACCCGGTACCCTTGGCATGAGAGGCGAACATCTTGCCTCTAGACCACCTTGTCCCCGTTTTCTACTCGCCGTGTCAATGCCTGTCCACCTGTCTGTACAATACCATCTCCCCATCGTCTCCCAATTTCCCAGTTACAAATTATGTGTCATTCTGTTTATTTTTTAATACGAATTTTACAGAACAAATTTTGCCCAGCTGGGTTCTCCTTTGATGAGCTTTTTGTCTCCGTGGGGTTTCGTGTCCCCCTCAAGGCTTTTGTCTGTATCCTGAGAAACATTGCCTCAAGACAGTAGAAATTGCATATGATCCATAATTTCATTCACGTTTCTGGTCAACTCAAAAAGCAGCAACAAATTAAAGTCACTAGAATATTGTGAATAATATTAATAATAAGGTGCTCATTAGAGAGACTGCACAGCTGTGTGAAAGAAATGGAGTTGTTCCTCAACCGCCTGCTGCAAGGATGGAATGGAACACCGTGGTCTGTGATCTATAGGCAAGGGGCTCGCCTCTCATGGCGATGGCATTGGGTTCAAATCCCGGTCGGTGCAGGCATGTTGGAATTTTAGGATTTTTCTCATATTTTACTGTCCCTGATCCTATAGGAGGTAGGATCGAGTACCTAGTCTTCTCAGATAAGGACGAAAATCTCGGAGTGCCCATGTGCACGTTGCGCACGTTAATGATACCTTGGCAGTTGGAAATCGAAAAGAGCAGGCCGAACAGGCCGCTGCCAGGAAGAAATTAAATAAAATTCATCTCTACCATTCCCCTCCCTCCTCCCTCATCTCTCCCCCCCCACCCCCCATCCCTCCGCAAAAAAAACACCCAACCCGCCGATCGGCCCTACACTGTGGCAACGACGAGCCTGCTCCGGTTGTAACTGGGCTGCAATGACACAAAGGCAAATTTCCCAATTGGGATTAAAGAACTATATAAAATACAAAATACAAAATTCTGTCATTTGTCAACACAAAGCATTTCTTTTTCTAAAACAGTACCATCTGTGCATTAGAATAGCAACCGCATGCATATACAGGTAACGGTATGGAAAATTGGAAGGCATTTTGTCCAGATCCGGTCGATGGTAAGTTGTTGATGTTAGTGCTTGAGTGGCTTACATGACCAGGGGCGATATGCATGGAAAAACGTATAAGTCTATACGCGTTTAGTCCCTAACTGCGGTTAGCTATACGCACACTATGCGCGTTTATCTTTTATCCGCTCTTGGTATGCACGAAGCACTAAACGGGTCCGTTTAACTAACAGCGCATAATCCAATGTTCTATATTTAGATATCGGGAAAACGTGTTTGACTCCAATATTTTTGTCAGTGCTCTACAGTGCGTTGTTTAAGCTATAGGCAAGATGGATCTACGAGTAAATCTAAAAGAGACAATATCGATGAACTGGCAGTTCAGAAACTGCAGTTGGCAAAAATAAATCAAGCCAAAGTTCAATTAGAGATGGACAAATTGACAGTGGAGAAAGAAAAATTACTCCTAGAGGTGGAAATGATAAAGGAACAAAAACTTCTTACAGGGATCAAAAGAACAAATGCCCAGCTTAAACAAGCAGTCTTGTATTTGAAATTGAGAAAGGGAGAGAGGGAAATGGGCGAGGATTGGGCTCCAGCTAATGTCACCCTTGACATCTTTGAACATCGCACACCCTAGTTTGTATGAATTTCATGTCATCTTTTGAAAATATGTTTCTAACAATTTGAAATAAAGTTGATAACAATATTGTTGTTTTTTTTATTAATCTTGAGTATTGGGTGTTGATTATTATTATTATTATTATTATCATTATTATTATTATTATTATTATTATTATTATGTCCAATTGTTTCAGGACCAAATTTATCATCTCCCCCTTTTTTGACACATACACATATGTTAGAAAGATAATGACCACCCCTTCCATCAATGATAAATATGCTCTGAAAATCTTATTAGTCTAACACAAAAGCTCGGAGGAAAATATAACATATTTTTAGAGTTCAAATACTTTACTCCACCACAATGGAAGAAAACCCAAGGTTATGCTAGGTAATATGTATGTGCTCAATCTCTCAGTGATTCAAAAATAGTTTGCAATCAGTCTACGTCTGGCAGCAGCTCCTGCAGCATTTCGGACCCGTTCAGTCAGTCTGGCACTGACAGCAGCCGATTCTTCCTGATCATAGGTATTGTCGTTGGGCTGTGAGGCAATGTCGAAAGTCATTTCATCATCGCTTTCATCACTGTCGGAGTCTGCAGAATGGACATTTAAGCGTCGACAACGATTATGTAGAGCAACACAAACCATAATTATCTTGTATGCCTTTGTGGGCTGTACTCGAAGACGTCGCAAACAATGCCACCGTCTTTTCAGAACACCAATTGATCTTTCAATTATTGATCTTGCCGAACTGTGCCTAGCATTATACGCCCTCTCATTAGCTGTTGTTGGATTTGCAAGCGGTGTGAACAGCCACTCACGTAACATGTAAGCACTGTCGCCAAGAATTATTCCATCAAGTGGCTTCTGAGCACTTTCAAATGCTTCAAAGAGAGGACTTTCACATAATATTCGTGCATCATGTACACTCCCGGGCCATTTAGAGATGCAGTGAATGAACACAAGGTCGGCATCGCAGATAAGCTGAAAAAAAATTAAATAGAATAGATTTAGACACCTCTCTCCCCCCTCTCTCTTTATTCACCCCCCTCTCTCTCTCTCTCTCTCTCTCTCTCTCTCTCTCTCCCTCCCTCTCCTCTCTCTCTCTCTCTCACACACACACGCAGACACACACAAACCAGACACAGACACACATACAATTTAGGCCTAAACTGAAACTAAAAACGTACCTGTACATTCATTGAATGATAGCCTTTTCTGTTTACAAATTCGTGTTCCTATTCATAAGGAGCTTGGATGAGAATCTGTGATCCGTCCACACAGCCCACTACATTGGGAAAAACCGTACTGGGTGAATATTTTCTTCTTTGTCTCATCTGCTTCCTCCTGATTTGGCCAGCGTATATGGCGATGGGCAGTTAGGAACAAAGCATTGATAACCCGCGTAACAGCCCTACTTACTGTAGCTTGATCTACCCCAATAAGTTCACCACACACGTCTTGAAAACTTGAAGAAGCAAAATATCGTAAAGTTACCAACACTTGAAGTAGTGGATTTGGAGAGTTCTTACGATTTGCAATAGTTATCACATCCGTGATTTCATTTGCAATATCCAAAATATCCAGTCGCCTAAATCTAAATTTTCTATAAAGTTCAATATCATCAAACACTTCGAAAGGGTGCGTTTTGTCCCTAAACACTCTGTCTCGTCTTTAAAGTCTTCTCTGTCTCAGTCTAAGAATATGTAAAGTCGCCATCTTCAGCCACTAACTAAACGCGTATAGCCGACTTAAACGCAGTGAGAACGTCCAATAAAGTTATACGGGTTTTGGAAATGAAGTCATGCTAACCGCTGCTTCGTGCATACGACTTTTTCGGGAATCCCTCACCTTATACGGAATTTTATACGCGGATAGGAGATAAACGCGTTTAGTCAGCTTCATGCATATCGGCCCAGGCAGAGTTTATGCAACTAAATAATTTTAAAAAACTAACATCTGTGATACCAATGTTTGTCTTGTTTCCTAAAAAATCATACTATTAATCTTTGCTTTGCATATTGAACATACCAAAACAAAACAAAATGAAATTCATCTTTCAAGAGATAGTTTATACAGCTAACCTTCAAAGCCAAATGAAGTTAGAATCTGATACATGTATGTAAAGTGGGGAAAACTCAAGCATTTGGATTTAATTGTATAGGCAATGTGAGAGGGGAGGGTAGATACAGGCTGCTGAAGTAGAACTCTTTTAGACATTCTGTCATGGAAAGTTCTTAAGGATCCTGCATGCCGTTGAAGCTGAGTGACCACCGAGTAAAACATTGTTTAGCAACAGAACTCAAGTTACTTAATTGAAAAAAAAGCCCTTCACATATTATTATTGATATGTTACTTTATTAGGGGAATGCTGTATGTAAAACTCAATGTGTGTCCTTTTTTCTTTTCCTTTACAGTTTCTCAGGAGCCAGAGTGGGGTTTGTATCTCGAGTTGCTTTTTATCTTCTACAGCTCACGGAGGTAACTTTTAGATCAGTTCCTGTATAAAACGATGGTTATCTAAAGTTTTAAAGAAAAAAAGCAGTGACTTCCGTATCCTTTACATCCTTTCCTTTTCAGTGCTAGTTTGGCGGCCAGGAGATGTTTTTGATGTAAAACTATTGGTTTTCTAAGCTTTTGGTTGGAATAACAGTCACTTTTTTTGGATATTTTGTTCTACATTTGGCTAATAATTCTTATGATTCTTCTTCCATTATATGAATGGGTTGGATATATATATATATATAGAGAGAGAGAGAGAGAGAGATTTTATATTGTAAGTTCAATTGAACAAAATCAATACAAATGTGCTCCACAGATGTGAGTGCCCTGAAAGTGATTTTCATCCCGGTTATGTTGAAATCTTTATCAAATTATACTTTATTTTAATTACTGTGAATATTTCATGTTCATTATACTGAATTCGTTTTTCTGAAGTTGTTCTTTGTCAAATTTCAGTGAAGCTGACACTGACTTTCATCAAGTTGAAAATTTGGCATGAACTTCCGAGTGGTTTGGAAATCGGAAGGGGAATGTCTGTTGACCCCTATGATTCTGTAAGAGGAGTTTTTCCGAGTCCACTACGTGAAATTCGTAATGCAAGGACCTTCATCAAGTTGAAAATTTTGCATGAACTGCCGAGTGGTTCGGAAGTCGAAAGGGAAATGACTGTTGACCCCCATCAGTCTGTAAGTGGAGTTTTTCTGAATCTATCATGCTTTACTCGTAATGCCCAGTTTCGTCTTTAATATCCACTGAAGCAGGGCTCTACAAATACAATTACTGTTGTTGTTGTTTTCGCCACTCTATAATCTCTGTGACTAATGTGTGTGTGTGTGTGTGTATAATATATATATATATATATATATATATATATAGTCTAGGTCAGGTCAGAAACATCTGCTACTGGTAACATGTAATCCAGTACAACCTGTTCCATGAACTGGTACGCTAGCATGGTATCAGTGGGCGTGCACCTGTCGGTGCAAACGGCCAGGGCGGAGGAGGTTTCATCTAACCCAACGGCCACATGCTAGGGCACAATGTGACCCTCAGTATTTGAGTCCTTCATATTTGCCCCCGGTAGCGGTGTGGTCATAGGCTTGTTTGCCTAAATCACAGACGAAGAATTGAGCAAACTTCCCGGACGCAGCTTCGAAGCTGGCGGCAGCAGGCCAGTGGTTGATTGATAGGGCAGATGGCAATATACCGTCACTCTGGCCTGGATATCGTGACACAGAGCATCCACCAGCATTGGTGTTCTTTGGTTTGGGTCTTTCACCCTAGTCAGTTGGGACTGCGAGGCTGTGGAGTAGCCTACAGGCAGCCGGTCAGGCAATATGACTGTCCCTCTGGCATCCTCCTGCACCTGGATACATTTCCAGTCGTCTTGACCTTGTCTTGCCACTTGGATAAGTTGTGTCCAGGCGAGAGAGTGAGTCTGATGTTTGCGCAGCTCTTTTTCACTAAAAACAAACTCTTTGCGCCAGTCTTAACACTCACCTCGTCTTCTTTCATCTTTGCATTCGTCTTCTTTCCTCTCAAAATTCCAACGGCGATGGGCGAGTGCGGTGGCAGCAGGTTTGGATAGACTGGAAGCTGTTAGCACAGACCTACACGTTGGTGGCTGTGGGCTATGGTCGCTTCATCGTCGATTGAAGTGGAGGCGTGGGGAGGCAGCACCCACAGTAGCTGAGCAGCCTTATTTAAGGATAGCACTGCTCACCTCAACTGAGGAAGGGGCTAGAAAAGGTGCCCTAAAGAAAGCCCACTTCACATCACCCTGACTGGTATACCGCGACCAGTGGGGATCCCTTTTTGCGGTCGAAACAAAAAGAAATTCAGCTTACTCAGGCTAGGAGCCTGGAATATACGCACACTACAGGACAACTCAAACAACCCGGAAAGACGCACTGCACTTATTGCCATTGAGCTCAGCAGGTACAACCTGGACATAGCGGCACTCAGTGAGACCAGACTCCCTGATAGTGGCCAACTCAAAGAGCTCAGTGGTGGATGTTACGATTTGGGGTATGCCCTCAAATGTTACGGGGTGGTATATTATGGAATTTAGGTGTTCGACTGCATTTAATAAATATCGAGAGGTTTTACAAATTACTCTGCCATCCCATGCCACATACACTAATAACAATTTCGAGTAAGTTATATCAAGGACCTTGTAGGGCCACAAATTTATTACTTAAAATTCCTAACAATTTCGTCTATCTTACATATTAAAAAGACAACAGCAGCATCAAATGAAAATACTATAATACATAACTAGAAGTCTCCTCTAGATACTTAAAAGATTAGAAAATCCATATCATTCTGACTCATTCACAGTTTACTTAGTAATTATTTATCTTCAGAAATATATCTGCCTACTATCTCACAAATAATATTCTTATGTCTCAGACGACAATATTAACTCAGTAAATTACTTATAAAGGATCAAACCGTCAAGACACACTGACGTAGTTAAGATAGATCTAGATCTGCTCTACGATGGGCTGGCAATCCCCAGCCTCATCCAGACACATCAATTACAATTTACAAATGTGTATACCAGTCACTCATTCTAGATCTTAATTGCAAGTAAAAACATTATAGTCTTGCATCCTTTGGTAGCACTTCTACTGGAAAATTAGGGTCAGATTCACGTCATCGTCGACGCACTGTCTCGAAACTTACGATTGGTTCCCTGAAACGATATCAGGGAACTGGAGAAAATAGCTGTGGGCAAATTCCATTGTCTATCAAGGACATAAACATGTCTTTAACAGTCTTATGATTCTCTCAGGCCGAATCTAGCCGACGCCCTCGCAGAAGGAAAGGATCTGCATGGAGTGGAGTAAACCTAAAGATGGCTTCGCTTATATCTTCTGCAACCCCCAGCCAACTGCTCAAATTTGATTGGTGCATCCATTTCGAGCTCAGCTCGCAGTCTATTAATAGTAACAGACAAAGTTAAATTAGTATGTCAAAAGCTTTCGCAAAGTCTCTCCACCCTCTACGTTTTATGTACGAATTTATTCACTCCTTATTCGCCCCGTCTTCCCTTGCTAAAGTACACCCAAACCACGGGGTCAAAAACTGCACCGTCACTGTTAATTTATCCATTCGTTCTATCTTGCCCCACCTTCTTTCCATCTCTAAGAAAAAGCGTTTCAAAAACAAACCGTCCACGGGAATAGTTCAAGGACGTTTGCACTGGCCAAAATCAATGATGACATGAAATAAACAAAGCGTGACCCAGCACGGCAATTCAAATCCTAACCCTGACATATCCCCCACCCCAGTGAAAATTTTAAGAAAAATTTACACGATAAGATCCAAGAAATCCCACAGTTATTGTGGTAGGGGCTTAAGTAGTACTGTAGAAAGATGAGCCTTAAGCTTGAGAAAAAAAATCTAACTAAGAACGTGCATATTGGATGGACAAAAAGCATACAATTATTGATGCCACGTTCTATAGAATTTATCCTATTTAAACATTCTTACTGCACACAATCAAAATTCTGAGAACATTTATAACAATAATGAGTATATCACTGTATAGTGCTGGGTTAAAGTATAACTATTATCAAATAATGAAGCCTTACTGAAGGAATAGGCTTATAATTATATAGTCAACACACCCAATTGCTCCTTATATACACATTCACACACAATATATTGTTAATTAAAATACTGTGGTATCCAATGGCAGCAGTAGCTCTGGTAGCTTGGTTTGCCATGTCTCCATCTCATTGACCCGCTGACAAGGGCGTCAGGTTTGCCAGAAGTTCAGGTCACAGTCAGGAATGTCGCTGGTGGAAAGAGGATATTCACAAAAAAGGATTGTAAAAATGGTTCATAAAGTAATGAACAAGATAAATGTGAATCCATCCACCGTCTAGAATTGAGGGGGACAAGCACTATCCAACCCCAATACAAGACACAACACTCTTTAATGGGAAATTAAATGAGACGTGACAAAATATCAGCTTGGGAATTGTCACCGCCCGGGATAGCCCGGATAAGAAACCGGTATTCCTGGAGTGCAAGACTCCACCTCGTTAATCGAGCATTTTTAGCCCTGTTAGTCTTTAAGAATAACAACGGACGATGGTCCGTTTCAATTATAAACTCGGACATGAGTAGATATCGCGAAAATGCGTTTACAGCAAAAATGATAGCGAGGCACTCTCGCTCGATAATTGCATAGCGGCATTCCCTATCTAGCAACTTGCGGCTGGCGTATAGACATGGCCGCAAGGTATCGTCTCGTTCCTGTAATAACACAGCTCCCAATCCCTTGTCCGACGCATCAGTGCGGACAATAAATATTTGGTTAATATCTGGAAGTATGAGAATGGGGGAAGTGGAAAACAATTGTTGAACGGTACGAAGTGTATCAGCACATTCGGTTGTCCATTTCACTTTATTAGGAAAATTATTTCTTGTGAGGTCCGACAACGGAGCTGTAAGCGAAGAAAAATTTGGAATGAATTTCCTATAATAGTTAAGAAAGCCCAATAAACTACGAACTTCTTTCTTAGTTCGAGGTGGTTGGAGCTTTAAGATGGTAGTTATCTTCTTGTCATCAGGAGTCTGACCGCCGTGGGCAATTGTATGGCCCAGAAAATTAATTTTATTATATCCTAAAAACACCTTACTGGGTTTCGCCGTAAGGCCAGCTCGACGAAGAGCAATAAAAACTTGTCGTAGGGCTGCGAGGTGGCCCGACCAATCGGTTTCATAAATACAAATGTCGTCAAAATACGACAATACGGAATTCATACCCTGGAGCAATATTGTCATCATACGGGCGAAAGTAGCAGGGGCTGTAACTAACCCGAAAGGCATATAGCGCCACTGCATAAGACCCAACGGAGTCTGAAAAGCGGTATATTGCTTGCTATTCTCATCAAGCGGAATTTGCCAATAGCCTTTGGAAAGATCAATTTTAGAAAAAATCGTTGCCCTGGCTAACTGAGCAAAAAGATTCTCCTGGTTGGGAATCGGTTCAGCGTCATATATCGTAACCTCATTAAGTTTACGATAGTCAATACAAAAACGCACGGTATCATCTTTTTTTTTCACTAAGACGATGGGTGAGTTATATGGACTCGTTGATCGCTCTATCACTCCTAGGTGAAACATGTTACGTACCTCGGTTATTATAGTCTCTTGTGCGTGCAGCGGACGCGGATATGGTTTAACAAAGACCGGTATATCCGTCTTTAATCTTATAACATGCTGTACCAAAGAAGTATTACCTGGTAGATCAGTAAAGACTGTAGTAAACTCGTCAAGCAAGTCTCTTAAATCTTGTCTTTGCGATTCAGATAAATCTGGATTTATATTTACATCCGAAGTGTTTTCAGAAGATCGAAGTGCGGGGATTGATTTCTCTATCTTAATAGGATCATCATCGTCAACTGAAACCAAGGCCGCATTGGCCTGAACAATTACATTTCGGCGATTATTCTGTCGATTATCATCGTCGGACAGGTACTGCTTTAACATATTTATATGGAAGACTTTGTCCTGTCCTCGAATCTTGATAAGATAATTTACTCGAGAAAGTCTCTTTAGAACTTTAAAAGGTCCCTTCCATGTAAGAAGGAGTTTATTTTTGGTCTCCGGAAGGAGAACAAGAGTTTGGTCTCCGACGGTCAAGGTTCGCAATCGGCTACCTTGATCACGATATTGTTTATAAAGACTCGCATGCGCAGCTGAAGATTTTTGTGCGAGCTGACATGCGTTAAGTATTCGATGGCGCAAGTCTACAACGTATTGATATGCAGACCGCGTATCATTGTCGTCGGTGTCTGATCCGGCGAATAAATCATGGAGTATGGCCATTGGACCACGCGGCTTGCGACCATACAATAATTCGAAGGGGGAAAAACCCGTCGATGCGTTCGGCAGTTCTCGGTATGCAAGAAGAATAGCGGGGAGTTGTCGATCCCAATCACTCGGTTTGTCGGCCGAAACTCGTGCAAGCATACTTTTCATGGTAGCATTCCAACGTTCACAGCAGCCATTAGACTGTGGGTGGTATGGAGATGTCAACCTTTGTTTAATCCCGACCAATTCCAAGACTTTCTTAAAAAGCTCAGAGGTAAACTGTGGACCTCTGTCTGATAAAATTTCAACCGGAAACCCAAGACGCGAAAAAATAGTAATAAGGGCTTCAGCGACATGATCAGCTGAAATGTCTTTTAGCGGAATGGCCTCTGGCCAACGGGTTGCGTAGTCAATGACAGAAAGTATAAAACGATGTCCTCTGTCTGACTTGTGTAGGGGTCCAACTATATCTACGGCAACGCGCTCAAATGGTCTGGAGACCATAGGCATCTCCTGCAGAGGAGCTCGCGATGCTCTTCCTTTAGGAGTACGTCTCTGACATACGTCACATGTTGATACGAACCGGTTTACATCTGCGTAAATACTGGGCCAAAAAAATTGCGATAGTATTCGAGACTTAGTTCTGGCCTTTCCCTGGTGACCTGCCAAGGAAGTGTCATGCGCGAGACGAATAATGTCGCGACGAAAAGATCTTGGTACCACAAGTTGCATAATGGCCTCTCGCTTATTCCGAAAATTACGATATAATAAGTCATCTTTAATAAGAAACTTAGAGGTATCCGGTGCGGTAGGATCAACCTTAGCAAACAAATGTTTCAATGTGGGATCTGAATGTTGCTCATCATGAAATGCACTAGACGTTATGTTCACTTCAATAGTAGGATTACTCAATGGACTGTCTGCTCGTCGACTCGATTGTAGGCGTGTTGTCGCACAAGCAACACTCTCCTCCTCAGTCCAAATTTCCAAGTTACCGATAGGAAACTTATTTACTTGAGGTACATTCCCTATGACATTCCCTATGATTATATCAGCCACCGGATTAGGCAGTACACATGCAGTAACAATACCTGTGAGAAAAGGTGTATCAATATAAACTTCTGCAAGACGGAATCGCTCCACAGATCCGCCAAACGTAATACAAGTTACATCCTTGTCCAAAAATTGTGTTGGACGGACTAGTGACTGTCGAACGCCGATAGTCGTGCATCCGGAGTCACGTAGAACAGAAGCGCGAATCGCGTTCACGCGGCCCTGGTAGAATGTTAATTCACCCAGTTCATGTAGGGCGGACATGACTGGAATAGATTTTGATTGCGATGAAGATTTAGAATGACCGTCAGTCTCATAAGGTGTAGATTTAACCGAGCAGGCATTTGCTGCTTCCATTTTCGCGTTACAAAATCTTTGTATGTGGCCTACCCTATTACACCTAAAACATATAGTACGATTAGGATCGTTTCCACGATAAGGAAGACTCTGTGGTCTATTATAATTATGAGTATCATCAAAATGCACTCGTCGCGGCGGTCCCTGAGGCCGGTTATATTGTTGGCCTGGATAGTTGCCACGATAATATGGGCGAGGCTCGTAAAAAGAATAACTCTGGTATCCTCGACGCGGGGATACATTACCTCGATTCGGGAAATCTCTCTGTCTAATAAAAGGCGGCTCTGATTGAGAGCGCGGATTTGGGGCCTGACGACGAGTCGGCCTTGAACGATCGTGTCCGGTTGGCGCTCCTTTGCCTACGTTGGCATAACACGGTGTTGTGGTTGAAGGCTTTGCCAAAGGACGATTTGGGTGGGCGGACGCATACCGTTCCGCGCACGATGTGATTTCTTCAGAGGATGTCGGTGCCCTCTCTTTAAGGTGGGCAACCAAATCGGAATGACATGCCGTATAGATTTGGTCCTTTAAGACCAAATCGTAAAGTTGGGAATAATTTCCGGTAGTTACGTTCGCGAGCTCAATCCAGCGATCTAAATAATGTTTCAGCCGATTCACATAAGTTGAAAAATTTTCAGATGGCTCAGGTTTACATGAGCGAAATCTTTGATGAAAGCCATCCTCGGTATGCTGGAATCGCTTAAGCAGTGCTGTTTTAAGCTTGTCATAATCATTGGCATCCTCTACTTTGAGGCTATGAAATACTTCTAAAGCCTTACCTGTTAATAAATTAGACAGGCATGAACTGTACATCGCCTGCTGCCATCCGACGCATTTAGCGTGTAGCTCGAACCGATGTAAATATGCGTCGATCCGGTCGAGTTTTTCATTAAATGTAGGCAGTTTTGGTTTCTTAGCATACGTATTGCTGGCAGTAGTGGGTGTTACAAGCGATTGTTGCTCTAACTTTTTCATTGCGAGTTCATGCTCTCTTTTTTCTTTCTCTACGGCCTCTTTTTCTCTCTCTCTTGCTTCTTTTTCTCGTTCTCTTTCTCTTTCCTTTTCTCTCTCTACCTCTTTTTCTCTTTCTCTTTCTCTTGCTTCTTTTCGATCCTCGCGCTCTCGGTCTTGTTGTACTTGTCGTTCGCACCACGCGGCGCGTTCTTCTTCTGGTATGCCCAGAACTTTGGCAGATTCAAAGTATTTAAGAAACTCAGCCATGATATGTTAAAGTCTGTAAATAGTAAGTATTTACCTACTATTAAGGGATATCGCGGTATCAATTATATTATATGAACAGTTATTGACTGTTAATATTAATTCAGTGTCTTATGTTAGCACTGCTTCGCGAAAAGAATGTTCTATCTCTCTCTATAAATTACAGGCAGTATCACTTAAACTGCAAAAACTTTATCTCTCTCTATAAATTACAGGCAGTATCACTTAAACTGCAAAAACTTTATCTCTCTCTCTCTCTCTCTGAATATGAATTCTAGTAAGGCAGTGCCGTCTATCCGTTGCTCCCACTGCAATAAAATATTATATATCGCCTTTACTGCGATAAATTAATGTCTTGAGTGATCACTCTCAAAATTTATGTCTCTCTCAACGCGACGAACCAGTGTCCTCTGTTATCACTGTGAAAAATGAATCGCTCTCTCAATGCGATGAATCAAAAATATATCTCTCTCTCAACACGACAAATTTGAAATATCTCTCTCTTCTCAAAACGCGGACACGCAGTGTCTCCTGTTACCACTGCAAAATTATTCTCTCTAGATCTATCTTCAACGTGAAATTGTCACGTGAACAAAAATTTATTATATCTCTCTCTCATATGTCAATACCAGATTACAATTCAACGTGGTTTTAGCACGTGAAACACCTCAGGCATATATTGTAAACATATCAATGTTAGTATAGTAGTTTAAAGTTTATAATAAGCAAAAAGAAATACAATAAACAGGACGCTATACTGACAAGTAAAACGAACGATAACAGACCCTACAAGTCCTAACTTATATTACAGACAGCTTAAGAAAAAGACAGGAGAGACATCTTCCTAAAGAAAGGGAGGAAGTAAAAGAAACGCCACAGTCTATACGAATAATGGATCCCTAAAAGAACTATTCACAGAGAAGCAAATCCCCCCGAGTTATTATAAATAGCCACCAAGGCACTCCAATATCCTTCGTAATGGCAAAGAAGATATGCTAAACTATGATCCCAACCAACCTCCCGCACTTAAACTAAACATATAGTAAATAGTAAAATGGCCTGGAAAACACACACAGAGCGGAAAGTACGTCGCCCTCCTCAAGACTGTTAGATAGATGATTCACTTATCTTTCTTTTTGAGGAATTCAGATGGTAATTATCCTTAATCCATAGCTCCAAGCCCAAAACTGTATTTCTGTCTGAGGTAGATCTGTAAGGTGAAGATTGTCTCCCTCGCCGGTGTCCACGGGTCAATGGGATGTTGAATTCACCATATGAAATTGAAACACGATATTAAATTAGTACAAATTGCCTAAAATCTATAATTAAAAGGACCTGCAAACATAATATTACAGGAGTACAATATCAAATAATGGAATAAAAATACAATAGGTTTTAAATAATTTACTAAAATGGCATGGTGTTATTAAAGTTCTTTTAAGGGTCCCTCTCCAGTGTTACGATTTGGGGTATGCCCTCAAATGTTACGGGGTGGTATATTATGGAATTTAGGTGTTCGACTGCATTTAATAAATATCGAGAGGTTTTACAAATTACTCTGCCATCCCATGCCACATACACTAATAACAATTTCGAGTAAGTTATATCAAGGACCTTGTAGGGCCACAAATTTATTACTTAAAATTCCTAACAATTTCGTCTATCTTACATATTAAAAAGACAACAGCAGCATCAAATGAAAATACTATAATACATAACTAGAAGTCTCCTCTAGATACTTAAAAGATTAGAAAATCCATATCATTCTGACTCATTCACAGTTTACTTAGTAATTATTTATCTTCAGAAATATATCTGCCTACTATCTCACAAATAATATTCTTATGTCTCAGACGACAATATTAACTCAGTAAATTACTTATAAAGGATCAAACCGTCAAGACACACTGACGTAGTTAAGATAGATCTAGATCTGCTCTACGATGGGCTGGCAATCCCCAGCCTCATCCAGACACATCAATTACAATTTACAAATGTGTATACCAGTCACTCATTCTAGATCTTAATTGCAAGTAAAAACATTATAGTCTTGCATCCTTTGGTAGCACTTCCACTGGAAAATTAGGGTCAGATTCACGTCATCGTCGACGCACTGTCTCGAAACTTACGATTGGTTCCCTGAAACGATATCAGGGAACTGGAGAAAATAGCTGTGGGCAAATTCCATTGTCTATCAAGGACATAAACATGTCTTTAACAGTCTTATGATTCTCTCAGGCCGAATCTAGCCGACGCCCTCGCAGAAGGAAAGGATCTGCATGGAGTGGAGTAAACCTAAAGATGGCTTCGCTTATATCTTCTGCAACCCCCAGCCAACTGCTCAAATTTGATTGGTGCATCCATTTCGAGCTCAGCTCGCAGTCTATTAATAGTAACAGACAAAGTTAAATTAGTATGTCAAAAGCTTTCGCAAAGTCTCTCCACCCTCTACGTTTTATGTACGAATTTATTCACTCCTTATTCGCCCCGTCTTCCCTTGCTAAAGTACACCCAAACCACGGGGTCAAAAACTGCACCGTCACTGTTAATTTATCCATTCGTTCTATCTTGCCCCACCTTCTTTCCATCTCTAAGAAAAAGCGTTTCAAAAACAAACCGTCCACGGGAATAGTTCAAGGACGTTTGCACTGGCCAAAATCAATGATGACATGAAATAAACAAAGCGTGACCCAGCACGGCAATTCAAATCCTAACCCTGACAGTGGAAAGGCAAGGGTGCAGTCGAACCGAGACAGCATGGTGTTGGGTTTGCAATTAAAAATGACCTTGTCAGAAACTTGCAGTCCATGCCAATTGAAATAAATGACAGGCTAATGACACTCAGGATCCCAGTTGGGAAAAGCCAGTCAGCCACCCTCATTAGCGCATATGCGCCCACCATGACAAACCCAGATGAAGCCAAAGACAAGTTCTATTCTGATCTAGAATCTGTCATATGCTCTGTCCCGGCAGCTGATAAGCTGATTCTCTTGGGGGACTTCAATGCTAGGGTTGGCTCAGAAATCTCAGCGTGACCAAATGTTTTGGGCCCTCATGGAGTTGGTTCATGCAATAACAATGGGTTGCGCTTACTTACTTTGTGCGCTGAATTTGGCCTGTTCATTACCAACACAAATTTTAGTCTCCCCGTGAGAAACAGAACGTCATGGATGCATCCCCGCTCAAAGCAGTGGCATCTCATAGACTATGTCATTGTGAGGAAGACTGACAGAAAGTATGTCCTTGTAACAAAGGCGATGTGTGGTGCCGAGTGTGGAACTGACCACAGACTCATTGTTTGCAAGCTCAGACTAACATTGAGGCGCAATAGACCCTCAAGGGAAAGCGCCACCTAAACGCCTAAATGTTTCAAAACTCTGCTCAGCTGAGAAACAGAGCGAGCTCTCCTCAGAACTCTCCTCAAAATTGGATTGCGTGACTTTTGACCCTGAGAACATTGAACAGAGCTGGACTGACCTAAATACGACTGTACACTCTTGCGCCAGCAGCACAGTTGGTTTTCCTGTCCGAAAGCACCAGGACTGGTTCAATGATAATGATAATGAAATCAAAGTGCTCATCAAAGAAAAAAATAGTCTCATCCAAACTCACTGCAGTGACCCCTCTTCCACAGCAAAAGCTGATGCACTGCGTGCATGTAAGGGTGTACTCCAGAAGAAGCTGAGGAAAATGAAAAATGACTGGCTAGAAGAGCGAATAAGAGAAACTCAGAAATATGCCGACACAAACAACACTAGAAAGTTCTTTGAGAGCCTCCGAGCTGTGTTTGGACCATCCCGCTCTGGCACTACGCCACTTCTTGCGTCAGATGGTTCAACACGCATTGTTGAATTGAATGCCATAGTTCAGCGTTCGGCAGAACATTTCGGAGGTGTGCTAAATCGGCCATCAAATATAAATACTGAGCCCATTGACCGCCTCCCTCAGACTCCTATTAATTCAGCTCTTGCCAAGCCATTCACAGCAAATGAGACCCGGACTGCCACAAATCAGATGTCCTTTAACAAATCACCAGGCGTGGATTCAATTCCTGCTGAGGTGTATGCCTTCGGTGGAGAAAAGCTTATTGAAAGGCTGACCGAGTTGTTCAATCATATGTTGAAAGCAGGGAAGCTGCCACAGGACTTCAAAGATGCTTCAATCATCCATCTGTACAAAAACAAAGGGGACAGCCAAGTCTGTGACAACCATCGGGGAATCTCTCTACTTTCAATTGCTGGCAAAATATTGGCAAGAATGCTTCTGAATCGCCTTCTTGATCACCTCTCGTCAAATGACTTGCTTCCCGAGAGCCAATGTGGCTTTCGTAAAGAGAGGGGAACAGCGGATATGATCTTTGCTGCCAGACAGATTCAGGAAAAATGCATGGAACAAAATAAAGCGCTGTACATCACATTTGTTGACCTCACAAAAGCATTTGATACAGTGTGTCGTGAAGGCCTCTGGAAAATCTTGGCGAAGTTTGGGTGTCCACCCGAATTCATCACAATAGTGCGCCAGTTTCATGATGGCATGCAAGCTGCAGTCAAAAGTAACGGCAGTGTTTCAGGGCCCTTTGCTGTCACAAATGGGGGGGGGGGTAAAACGGGGTTGTGTCTTAGCCCCAACTCTGTTCAGCATCATGTTCTCTGCAATGCTACAAGAAGCCTTTAGCTCTCCTCCTCAAGGGGTAAGCATCAAGTACCGAACTGATGGCAGTCTATTCAACCTCAGGAGACTTCAGGCAAAAACCAAAACCAAAAGTACTCAAGTCTGTGACCTACTATTTGCTGATGATTGTGCACTTCTGGCACACGATGAGGATAGCATGCAAAACTGTGTTGATAAGTTCTCTAGTGCCTGTGACAACTTTGGCCTCACAATAAGCACAAAGAAGACGGAAGTGCTCCATCAGCCTACTCCAGACGACAAGTATCCTGTGACCCCAAATATCAAAGTCCATGACAGTCTTCTGAAGGTGTCGGAGAACTTCACCTATCTTGGCAGTACACTGTCTTCCACGGCTCGTGTTGATACTGAAATTCCCTCAAGAATCAGCAAAGCCAGCTCTGCATTTGGCAGGCTTCGAAAGAGAGTGTGGGATGTTGCCGGCATTCGCACAGACACTAAGCTGAAAGTGTACAATGCTGTGGTTCTTCCCACCCTACTCTATGGGGCTGAAACCTGGACAGTGTACCAATCGCATGCCAGAAAACTAAATCACTTTCATCTGGCCTGCCTTAGAAAGATCCTAAGGATCAAATGGCAGGATAAAATTCCAGACACTGAGGTCCTCAATCGTGCCAAGGAATTGAGCATCTTCTGCCACCTGAAAAAAATTCAGCTACATTGGGCAGGACATGTTGTCAGAATGCCCGACTCCAGACTCCCTAAGCAAATCTTCTTCTCTGAGCTCTCCAATGGAACGAGGAATGTTGGGGCCCCAAAGAGACGTTACAAAGACACTCTCAAGCAATCACTGAAGGCCTTTGCCATTGATGTGAGTGAGTGGGAAAAGCTCTCGGTTGATCGAGCAAATTGGAGGACGGCCCTTACCAGAGGCAGCAAAGCATGGGAAGCTGACAGAGTCCAGCAGGCTATCAAAAAAAGAGAACGGCGCAAGAAAAGGCCCAGTGGTACTGAACCAACGGAGCACTCTTGTCACTTATGCGGAAGGGTCTGCAGGGCAAAAATAGGACTTATCAGTCACATGAGAAGCCATAAGTCATGAAAGAACAGTCTTTCCATTCTGTCCTCTGTGTCCTTTACTTCTCTTTATTGTCCATGTGTTGAAATTCTCAACAATTTCTGTTCTTTATTCCTCTGGTGTTGTTAAGGTCATCATCATACCTGATGGACGAACTATTATATAGTGCTAACATGGCATCGGACTTGATCATAGGAAAAATATAATACATGTACTATAGTCTGATTCAAGGTAAATGAACCAAAATTTCTGATGATGTCTTAAAAGTGAACGTACCCATAGAGCCCAAATTCTGCATGGACTCCCATCTCACACGAAATGCAAAATCATCTCACTCTCCATGCCAGTGGAATGGTCGATTGCAGTTTCAAGCCACTGTTGTGCAGGTGACACCCCTCTCCCCCAACCTTGGTTCGTAAGTTCTATTGGGTTTAGAGCACAGTGATATGGTGGCAGTCTGAAGACATCATGTACATGCTGAAGGACGGTGATATTACTGGCATAATATACGTTATCTGACAGATTCTTGTTTAATCTACCTCTCATATTTCTCCTCCATAGTAAACAACTTCAGCTCCATGAACATATTGCAACACCATCAAACGGAAATCGCTGCACACAACTTTGAATAATGTGTCCATAAAAGCTATAAAATATGGTACTTAAACAACATAACTAAATGCTATGAGTATTTATATAATTATATAGGAAATAAGAGTACTGCATCATATGACGCTTCAACGTTATCATTACATGTATTATTACAAGTATTAGATTATAATATATAATGCAAGACAGTAAACAGCTCTTTTATAGGAAATATGTACATTTCATGCAGCTTAGGGAAGGAAGTTTTATCAATTCTTTTCAACACTGCCGAAAAATACATCTGCCTGTACACAGATTTGATTCTTTGCAAAATTAGGGCCCAATGGGTCCAACGGGCAAAAATCTTGGTTCGCGAGTCCTGAAGGGGATTATAATAGTCATGATAATAATTTTTCTAATAATAAAGCTATGATGCCAGTGCTCTAAAGCGTCACCGTGAACAGCAGTATGTACAAAATTTGCTTTCCACTACTCTTTTTTAACAATTTCCTTTCTAGTGAAAATTTAGGGAATAATTAGTCTTTATGTAAAGAACCCTTCACTGATCTGTTTTACGATATGAATGAATGCCATTCATTCTGTACTCAGTGCTCTGTGTTCACTAAACTTACTGCCCTGTGCACATGCTGCTGCAGACGTTTCTTTCTCCGCTGCGCTCTGTCCCTTCCCCCCCCCCCCTTTTTTTTTCCTTCCACACCCTTTATTTTTTTGTCTTAAATATTGTTGAGGTAGGAGGGATGAACTAAGGCGGCTATGTATAGTGGGATGAGCTTGGAAAGCTGATTGGTCGGTTGGTTCAGAGACTGGAAGATACTCTTGTGAGTGTTGGCTGGTATAGAAAACTAGGCCGTATTTATTTTTCATGAAGCAAAACAGCCAATTTAAAATAATGGATTTTTTTTTTTTATGTGTTCCATCAATCCTGCCGACTTTTCAACTCCAATGATTCGATATCATTAACTCAATTTAAGTGATATCTTGTCGTGAAGGAGTTTCATCCAAAGTTCTTGAAAAGCAGACTTTGTATAATTTAACCAGGGTTAAAATAAAAGCAAAGGAACAGGCATGGTCTTGTCGAAGGTGTGATTAAGTTTGTGTGTAATGAATATTTTCAGGTGAGTTCATTCAAGAAAGACTTGGAGGTTGTCTTCAACATCCCGGCCAGCAGTATAAAGATCTACTGGCATAACGATTTCAGACACGAGGCTGAAATGCCCAACAGTGGAACTCTGCGGAGTTTGTATGTGAAGAACGGAAACATATTAAAGATTAGAGATGATAGAAAAACATACAATCATTGATATGTTATATAATGAAAAGGTAAACTACCAGTTCATTTTTCTTATGTAGATTTTTTTAGTTGTTGCTGTTTTTGACTTGATCTGTGATAAGTCAAGTGTAAGAAATAAACTACCTAATACTAAAATTAAAAATCCGATAATTGTTGTTATTGTTCTTTTTAAGTGAAATGAGTTAAATTTATTCTGTATATGTGTAAAAATATCTTTCTCTGGAACACAATGGAAGTACCACTCCTACCCCCCCCCCCCCGGCCCCCAAATGTATTGTGATCAAACCTTTCCCTCTTTCTATCATCTAATCAGTTTTTTTCTCCCATCTGTAAAATCAAACTTCCTAAGCCTGTGTGACTTGTGCCATAGATCACCAATTTTCCTTTGAAGATTTCAATAAAACAATACATGTACTGATGTCAAATACATGTACATTCATCCGGTATCAATGCTGAAAAGTGCTTGGAGTGAAAAGTATAATAAACCAACTGGATACCCAAGTCAAAAATTGGCAAAAAGAAAAGGCTGTATGTAGCAAAGCCTCGCGTAAGAAGTGATATCCAAACGATACAATGAAATAGAAACTTCAAAAAAAGCAAAGACAAAAAATGTCGATATTTTGGCAAAGGTCTTCTTCAAGAAAAAAAAAATTAAAATGAAAGAAAATAACAATACAGCACAAGGAGATATGTGACCAGTTGTGGTGTTGTGCTGTGCTGTTCTTCTCTGTTCTTTCCTTTTATTTTGATAACATATTTTTGTTGTTTTTTCTTTTCTTTTTTCCTTGAAGAAGGCTGTTGCCGAAATGTCGACATTTTCTGTCTTCGCTTTTAGTTTGCGTTTCATTGTAATGTTTGGGTATTATTTCTTACACGAGGCTTTCCAACATACGACTTTTTCTTTTGGCCAATTTTTGACGGTTTTTCTTTAGTTTTTATAATAGCAGGATACCAGTCACTGCTAGGGATAAATTTGCTACTGGGTTATTACCACAGACTAATAAATTAACCAGACTGGAAACACGAGCTTCGGGCTGTGTCGTTTTTTACGGAATTTCCCGAGCGGCGGCCGTATAATCAACATTGCTGCCGCTCGGGAAATTCCGATTCTAGTTCTATCTGCAGTAGAAATTTCTTTTTATTTGTCAAGATTGGTTACATGTATTAATTTCTTGGTGCGGAACAAAACTTCCGCGTTCAGTAGGCGCGTCAAAATGGTGTCATTCAAAATTGTAGCTATGCTGAAGCGTCGGTCGTTACCGTAAACCTAATGTGGCGGATGGTTCATGATCTTTCGCTGTTTTGTGACGTCACACGATGGGATCATCCAGTCTGGTTAATTTATTAGTCTGTGGTTATTACTGTTACTAGCCTAACAGGCCAAGATACGATATCTTGCAAGTTTTCCTTAGTATCAAGCCCAGCTAGATCTAAATCCCATTAATAACGGCACTTAATAACGGGATTCGTCGCAAAGATTAATAGATCGTTTTGTTATACCACAATTCCTTGCAGAATACACAGATGGGATAAAAACTGACTTTCGGTCGGCACTGTGTAAAGAGAGGCGTAGTACGTAATTTCCGGTCAAACTTTTCGATTCTGCTCGACGAAAATGCGTCTCTCGTTTATGCGGTTTAAAAAATGGTGACTAGATAATATTAAAGACTGAATTTTGTCCAAAATGGGTTTGTCCACTTAACTGATCATCAAAAATTGAAGCAGTACATCAAGATTCATAATTTTTGGCCACTTAGTCGCAAAGTTTTAGTTACTTACGTGTTCACCCTCTTGTCCCATTGTAGCAATTAGATTGTGAATTTGCACGTAGCCTACTTCAGATCGTCCGAATCACGCCCATTTCTGTGGCCTCATATTGGTACCCGTATAAAAAGCTCTGTCACAGTCACTCCCATCACTGAAATCGGCGCAGTTTTGTAACTCCTAGTCGCGGTGCCGCGTGCAGTAGGAAGTTTCTTTAGAGAACATGCAGTCGGACTAAAATTGCTTAGTCTATAAAATTGGCATACATGCTTGTGCTTGATATATAGACTAACTTGGCACTAAAGATATTTGCTGGTAATTTTTACTCTGTCATGTTTTGTCTATAACCAAATAAAATTGCTGGCTTTTGTTGTTGTTTCTTTTTGGTAATATACAATGTCTAAAAATGAGTGGCACTTTTATTATTTTATGTCTTTGAAATCCAACCGAGGAGCTGATTTAATGTTGAATGTGACAAATTTTATCGTTAACACAGATCATCGCAGGGCCTAAAGAATTCAAAAGATGTAATGTAGTGACATAAGTGTCAGCCTTTATTGACCTTTTTTTTTATTGTAAATTTTGTACTGATGGATGTACAAGGGCAGCTTTATTGGCTGATGCGTACACATTTTTTTCCTTTAATTTTTAATTTTCTTTAAAGAATGATTAAGCCTCGATAAACTTTAAAAAAACACAACTTCAACCAACTAAAAATAATTTTTTTTTAATGCTAAAACCGTTTATGCCCATGTTTTTGTTTTTTTTTCATTATTATGTTTACTAGCCGACCAGAAGAAGATGAATTTTGTAAATACTGTGTACAGGCCCAGCTGTATAGATATACATGTACACACAAGGGTAAAAAGTATAGTATACGTGTATTATAATAAAAGCCATTCATAACAAATTCACTGGATTTTTACACTTCTCGAATAATTTCTTTGTAATGGCACCCGATCTGAATATAATATGTATGCTCCAGTATTAACAAAACAAACAAAAATGACTTTAAACCAATCTTAGTCAAATCCGCTTTTCAACATTAAAACATTTTAAGTAATAAAAATCATGTGCTCTGTCTTTCTATTTGGGTTATAGGTTTGTAGGACTTACTCACTAAAGGGTTTATTTTGGTCACCACACAATGGATATTGAAAAAAGACTAAGCCCGTGGTCAAGGTGAAATGTTTTCCTGTTTTACTCGTAAAATTCTCTTTTAGGCATATCATTGGCATTCTCTGCCCCTGTCTTTGAGAGAGTCTGAAAATTGTATGACTTTTAAATATCAGCTGAAGAGTCATCTTTTTACAGTCTGAATGTCCATTTTCCCCCCCTGATTATGCCCGTGTATTGTGTGTGTGATTTATATGATATAAATGTTGTAAAGCGCTTAGAGCCTGGCTGTTAACGGGATGAAGCGCTATATAAATGCTGTGTATTATTATTATTATTATTATTATTATTATTATTATGTACAGTGTTTTTCTACAAATAGGCCTACCGTAGTGCACTGTATGCATAATAATAAATATACATGTATCATGAAAAGGGACAATTGAACTCAAAATCACACAGTGAACATCATAAAACTTGTTTTCCAGTTTTGAAAACAGATAACTGATATGAAGGTATTGTTGGCTAGTCGTACCCATCCTGTATAAACTGATAAAAATCTGCAAACCATGTCCTGAAATCAATATACGTGTGAGTGGGAATTGTCCTCTTCAGAGATAACTTTAGCCTTATTGAGATTAAATTTTATCTGCCCTTGACCTGTGTATTTTTATGTATTCATGAAATGCAAGTTATGCGCGTCTGCAGCTAGGTTGAGGCATATCGAGTGGTTTCGGTCCATTTTCAGCCCTTGGTAGTTTTTCCAATTCCTACTTTCCTGTCATATTTTATCTTAATTCCCTGTCCAAAATTCTTTCAAACATAATATACACCTGTTCATTCTATGTCAATCAATCCTTCGTAAAGCTAATGTCCTGGCTTCGAGCTTGATTGAAATAGCGAAACTGATTTTTAAGAAGGTCATTCTCAGCCCAGTAAATTCTTTTTTTTTAATCCAATGGCCAAAACAGTTCAGAATTTTAGGCTTAACTTTTATCTGTGGTATATATTTCAACTGTATGCATACATATAATAATTATATATTTATATACAGTGGGATGAAGAAAGAGCCCATTTACCAAGGGCAGTATGGTAAACTGTTGTAATGAAACAGAAAAAAATATATTTCTCATGTTTGTAGCCCTTGAGACAAATGACAGCCTACATGTTGTGCTAACAGTCGGGGGTTAATTTCTGAAAATGAAGGGCTAAAGTTAAATAACGTTGTTTTTTTTCTTGTTTTTTTTTATTTCAAATATCACTACTCTTAAGTCTTACAAACAAAGTTATTCAGGTTTTTGCTTCTCCTGAAAAATGTGTAAAATCTGAGTTATGAAAGTTTACTATGCAGCCCTGGGTATTATCTATCTCAATTTGTTTTATAAATTTTGATATTGTTTTCTGTACTGGTAGAGCTATATCCAATGAGTTTATTTCTTTTATTTGTTCGTATCTTGACACACAATTTATTTTGGGTTGAATTTTAAGAACTTGGAGTGCTTGATCTTTTTCTTTGTTCACTGAATTTTGAAGCTCAAACAGCTTTTAAAAAATAAATCTACAAAAAGGACTTGCGTGAAAAAAAATCTAAATAAAAAGACATAAGTCACATTTTGTTTTTTGTTCACTTTTCATTTTTATTATTGCTGGCCATTGCACACATGAAATAAATACGTTCTTACATCAGTGACATCAAAACTTCAAAATACATCATGTACACTGTTTAGTACCTGTGTATTCACTTACAGAAAATTTCACAATACAAGATGCATTGGGAAACAAACAAACATAGGAATATGAGAATCCAGTAATCACATCACATACAATACAAATGGCTGTTTCTCTATACTGATAGTCTAAAGAGAATTGTCAGATGGTAACTCTTTCTATACCATTTGTCCATATATCAATCATAATTTGGACTCCACTGGACCATACACTGGTGTACATGTATCAGCGTTGTGAGGGTCCCTCTGGTGGACCATACGTTGATGTATCAGCATTGTGAGAATCCCTGAAAAGCAGTCCTCCAATAACTTATCACTGTCTTTAAATATTGCACATGATGCACACTTCATTTAGTTAAAATATAAATGTTAATAAAAATAATGTTACGATAGAATAACTTCAGGCCTGCCCTGCATGTTCTGATTGTGTATCTTCCACAGCAATAAGCTGTTAACCCTCTAGCGCCCTGTGTAACATATTTGAAATTGGTTACCTAGAGCCAAAATGCTCCATCTTTGATACACTTACTCTTCCAAATTTATGGTCAAGTAATATTTCCAATTATTAATACACGTATATATTTTTTTTACAATAATAGGACTATTCAAAATAAGTTCTGGAATTTGAAATTTTCGTCTGGGCACTACAGGGTTAATCATTGCATCATAACAAATTTACCACTGTGGAATGAAGTAAATTAAATACATGTAAATCAATGGTTCATTAATAGCTAGAAGAAATGAATAATGGCCCAGAAGGATTTGTGGTATGGAAATTGTTTTAACTACGTGAACTTCCGTATTGGAATTTACACTCTGGCTGTTGCTAGGCAACCACAGTTTGATTACAAAGCAGAATTGAGAGAACAATGAGCTGTTTCCACTGTTCAACTCAGGCTTACTATGTAACATACCACAGCCCCCCCCCCCCAATACACACACAACAGCCTTCAATGAATTATCAAAGCAAGTCTAAAACATGCGACTATCTTCACACTCAAGACAGAAATTATCAACTCATAAAAATACACCAATGCAAGCTGCAATTATTTCATTATTTACCAAAACATTATCCCAGTCCACTGGATAAAGAAATAACATGAACATCACTGACCGACATTAGAAATATTACAAATGTGATTACTGCGTGATACATGTACATAAACAGTTTACACCTTGAGATTGCACGTTCATTCATAATACATGATTTAACATCAAATCTTTGTTTTGGTTTTAATGGATTGATTGGTGTAGAGTTGCATTTTCCTGTATATTCCTGTCATTTGAGATACACGAAGTGACTTGATCTGGTTCATTCCGCCAGCTATCTAAAGTCCAAAGTGGAATTACATCAGCAAGTTATTTGTTAACCTTCTTTTGCCCAGACACAGGTGCCTTTTTTTTTTTTTTTAAAAGGAGCATAATATGTCTGCCTTTTAATCATGGTGATATACAGTTTGTACTAAAACATTGGGTTTTATGTACTTTTTTTTTCAGTAAACTTACATTGTTGGATTATTATATTATAATAATCATATAGAAAATGTCTCTTAGGCCATGATTACATAGGACGACACGAGATAAAAAAAGTGGTAACAATGTTTACAGTATTGGTGTATTAATATTATTATCCAGGGGTGAGAAATTTGAGTCTTTTGTATCATTCTCTGATGGTAACTATAATGTAGATTTCATGTTGTTGTAACTAATTCTTTTTTCTACAAAACTGTGTTGACCTTGTGAAAAATGGAATTGTTTGGAATGCGCCCCCCACCCCTCTCTCTCTCTCACTGCTCTGTTCTCTTGCTTTGTGATCCGTACGCAAGCATGCTCATGCATAATTATTATTTAGGAATGTGTAAACCTACATTATATGCTTTTCTATGTAAACAAAAACAAGTTTCATTGCTTAGCGTTAGCAGACGATGCCTAGACTAGGTCTAGTCTGAAAACGAAAGCAGCACATCGTAAGACATTGATAGCGCCAGTATCACCCGCTGTGACATTTCGTTACGCGGCGAGAGGCGAGGCAATGATGGCCTTCACCAAAGCTCTCGTTTTCTGCTTGCTGTGGCCTGTACAGCGGGTGTGAGTTTACGAGTTGGCATTCTTCATTCACACCGGTAAGATCCCAAATTTCATGATGATCTGGATTTAGTCTACCATCCATTAGGCTTTGAAAAATAAGGATGTTCATCAATGACTGATAAATCGCTTTAGTGTAGCCTACGTGCGATGAAGGAAAATTAATATATTCAGTATGTACAATGTAGAGCTAGGAGCTTTCCTGGCATAAGGTTTTAGTGCAGCACATATTTCTTGGTTTGTGCGGGGCACTCCCAAATTCCTGCAGTTTGTTGGGATAGGAAGGCGCCCGAGTTTCTCACGTAGTTTTCCGTCCTCTAGTTTGTTCTCAAATCGTTTATTGACTAGAGGCTCAAATTACTTATCGTAGGCCGGAGGTCCCAGTTCCTCCTCATTATTAAATGAAGAAGCAAGCTCTTTGTAGATATCCTCATCTACGTCACCTTGCTGCCCATTGTCATCTTCATTGATAGACGCTTCGTCTAAAATCTCATTTTCCAATTTTCCACCTCCTCATCAGAGGAAGAAATTGTACACCATCTCGTGGGAGGTGGCGTTGAGAAGGTAGTGGAATGTGTAACAGTCCTCTTTTTCGCACAGCCGGTGGCCTGCGTGATTTTTTTCTAAATCATTTATTTTGTCCATCGTTTTTTGGACATTAGAGCGTGCATTTCTGTCACGCTCACTGCTGGTGCGGTATCAGTACAGTTACCGTGCGGTTCTGTCTCATTTCCCCGGTGCGAAGACATTTCCATGTCATCAGGCATGATTAAGACTTATAATTGGTGAGGCTGATGAGATAGTAAGATTGTGGCGTACACAACAAATCCACAATATAGCGGTGGTATGTTACACCGAGTGAAAGACGGTTGGCTGAGGTAGAATAGATAGATAGATAGATAGATAGATAGATAGATAGATAGATAGATAGATAGATAGATAGATAGATAGATAGATAGATAGATAGATAGACAGACAGACAGATAGATAGATAGACAGACAGACAGACAGACAGATAGATAGATAGATAGATAGACAGTCAGACAGACAGACACAGACCGACAGACAGACAGATAGATAGATAGATAGATAGATAGATAGATAGATAGATAGATAGATAGATAGATAGATAGATAGATAGATAGATAGATAGATAGATAGATAGATAGATAGATAGACAAACAGATAAATAGATAGATAGATAGATAGATAGATAGATAGATAGATAAAAGTTTCATTCTCTATCTGGGAGATGGGGGAAAACAACAACAAAACACAGTAATTCGCCACAGTAAGCGACATTGTTTCCAAAAGCCCAGTTCAGTAAGATGTTAGAAATGTAACAAATGTAGATCATATTATAATACTGTAGAGCTAGAGGGTGAACATGTAAATATCTAAATCTCCGTAGAAATGCTCTGAGGCATTGGGCATAATGACTGTACGCTTATATTATAGGATAAGGGAAGCGCATATCCGTGCACACAATTCGATGACGTAGAACACACACCGGAATATTATATTACTCACCTTGTTAATTTGCATAGTTTTTAAAAATATGAATCGGCTTAGTACTAATAGCAAAACAATCCGGCTTCTGCTCGGAGATTAAGTGATCTGCACTAATAATATACGGTACTTGAGTGCATGTCGATCACCAATGGCTACCCTTTTCGCCTGATTAGTCAATCTGACTACCGCCCATTGATACAAACTGACTAGACCCTCACGCCCCCAGGTCCATCTGACTATTCCATGTGTTGTCGCTTTAAATTCGTGAACACCATACCAAGTTTTGTTTCAGCAAACCGACACAAGTCGCGCTTTTTGGTAAACATGTTGTACGGATATGCACTATCCATACCCATACAACATGTTGTAGGGATATATACACTTCCTAAGATAAGATAAGCTAAGATAACTTTATTATCCTCTTGACAGGAGATTTGTTGACACAGCATCGGTTTTACAGTACAACAGTAAAAATACAGTATCTAACTCACGCCATGTACCCCACACACGCACATTGCTCACACAACTTTACCAACAAATAAGAGCATAAGTCACACACACACTCACTGTCAGAGCAGTCTATCAGGAAAAGTGACAACAGCATACCACATCCCAAACACTACCACTTCGAATGGCGGATGGTAAAAAAGATCGTCTATAAGGCATAGTCCTGTACAACCTACATTTAGTGTGCCCATACATCGTTGTAGCAAGAAATAACGTGAAAGTGGTTTTGTAGGCAAGTGATGAAAAATCCTGAAATGTTTTGTTTTAGTTTGATAACATGAGGTAAATATTGATGTTTGTTATCATGATATGTATTCTATATTAAGTTATTTAAATTACATTTCATAATGTTTACTATTATAAATTATGTTTAATTTTGTTTGTTTTTTACTACGAATTTTGCAGTTGTGAATTTAGCCCAGTTGGGTTCTCGTTCACTGAGGTTTTTGTCTCCTTGGGGTTTCCTGTCCTTCTCAGGGCTTTTGTCTGTATCCTGAGAAACATTGCCTCAAGACAGAAGAAATTGCACATGATCCATAATTTCATTCACGTTTCCGGTCAACTCAAAAAGCAGCAACAAATTAAAGTCGGTAGAATATTGTAAATAATATTAATAATAAGGTGCTCAGTAGAGAGACTGCACAACTGTGTGAAAAGAAATGGGGTTGTTCTTTAAAGGCCTACAGCAAGGACTGAATGATTCTGTCATTTGTCAGTCACAAAGCATTTCTTTTTCTAAAACAGTTACATGTGTGCATTAGAAGAGTAGCGGTTCACATATAAATTAGATACATATAACAGTATGGGAAATTGGCAGTCATCTGAAGATTCGGGAAGTGGTAAGTTGTTGATGTTAGTGCTTGAGTGGCCTACATGACCAGGCAGAGTTTATGCAACTAACTAACTAAAAATACATCTGCCTTCATTTCTAAACTTCCTAAATCCTCATATGGTGAATACCAATGTTTGTACTGTTTCCTAATAAATCATACTATTAATCTTTGCTTTGCACATTGGACACACAGACAAACAAAAACAACACCTGATATCATCTTTCAAGAGATTGCTTACACAACTAACCTTCAAAGCAAAATGAAGTTAGAATCGTATATGTAAGGTGGGGAAAGCTCAAGTATTTGGATTTAATTGTATAGAGAATGTGAGAGGGTAGGAGAGATACAGGCTGCTGAAGTAGAACTCTTTTAGCCATTCTTTCATGGAGACTTTTTAAAGATCCTGCATGCAGTTGAAGCTGAGTGACCACTGAGTAGAGCATTGTTTAGCAACAGAACTCAAGTTGCTTAATCAAAAATTTTAAAAAGTCTTTTCACACAATATGTTACTTGATTAGGAGATTGCTGTAAATCTAAATTTTTTTTTTTCTTTTTACAGGTTCTCAGGAGCAACATGGTGTTATTCATTTTAAAAACCGTTTGTATCTCCATTTGCTTGATATCTTTTACAGTTCACGACGCTAACTTTCAGATCAGTTCCTGTTTAGGGTGATGGTTAGCTAATGTTTTAAAGAAAAAAAAAAGAAGTGACTCTCATATCCTTTATGTCCTTTCCTTTTTAGTGGTATTTTCGCGGCCAGCAGATATTTTTGATGTTAAACGAATGGTTTTCTAAGCTTTTGGTTGGAATGACAGTCACTTTTGGATATTTTGTTCTACATTTTGCTAATAATTCTTATAAGTTCAACTGAACAAAATCAATACAAATGTGTTCCACAGATATAAATGTCTTGAAAGTGATTTTCATCTCAGTTATGTTGAAATTTTTATCAAATGATACTTTATCTTAATCACTGAATATTTCATGTACATTATACTGTATTCGTTTTTCTGAAGTTGTTCTTTGTCATATTTCAGACTCAAAGACTTACATCAAGTTGAAAATTTTGCATGAACTGCCGAGTGGTTCGGAAGTCGAAAGGGAAATGACTGTTGACCCCTATCATTCTGTAAGTGGCGATTTTCTGAGTCCATCATGTTTTTCTTGTAATGCCCAGCTTTTTCTTACATTTTCGCTGTAGCAGGGCTCCACAAATGCAATTTCTGTTGTTGTTTTTTCATGTTGTTTTCGCCCCTCTACAATCTCTGTAAGTAATGTAAAAATATATAATATATATATTGTAGTGCTAACATTGCATCAGATTTGATCATACCAAAAATGTAATACAAGTACATGTACTATATTCACGAAATATCATAAAAACCACAGAAAAACTGTGGGGTCGCAGCAGGGCTGTAAGCAAAGTCAAAATTGGGCAAAAAGAAAAGGTTGTATGTTGCAAAGCCCCGCGTGAGAAATAATAATAATAATAATAATAATATATTGCATTTATATAGCGCCCAACCCCGTCGATGACAAGCTCTGGGCGCTTTAACAAACTCTTACACACACACACACACACGCATACACAAAAGAAATTCAAAAATATTTACTATTGTTGCTGCCGAAAAACACCTAGCCTAGTTTGTCTGAAAGAAATGGGTCTTCAGATGGCGTTTGAAAGAACCAATGTCATTAATTTCCCTGGTTGTCTTTGGAAGAGTGTTCCAGATGGTAGGGCCAAGAAATGAAAAGGACTTTTCTCCTACAGTGGACAGATTCATTTTAGGTACTTTCAATTTTGTAGTGTCGGATGATGATCTTAGTTGACGAGATGGAACATAGTAATCAGTTAAATCAACTAGGTACGATGGAGCAGTATTATTGACACATTTGTGACAAATGGATGACAATTTGTACATTATTCTTTTCTCGACTGGCAGCCAGTGCAAACTCTGCAGAAGTGGCAGTGCTGAATCTCTTTTCTTTTTCTTCAAAACAAGTCTCGCTGCATTGTTTTGAGCAATTTGGAGTTTTCTAATATTTTTTTGTGAAATTCCAGCCAAAAGGGAGTTGCAATAGTCAAGCTTTGAAAGTACAAAAGAATTTACTAAAACAGCCGCAGTTTCAGTTGAAATAAGATGTCTGATTTTACCAATTTTCCAGATTTCCATGTATAGAATACGAATGAGGTGACTAACCTGAGATGACATAGAAAGATTTGAATCAATGTAAACCCCTAGGTTTTTTACTTTTTTTGAAATTTCTATTGAATTAGTGCCAATTATCATCTCAGTTCTGTCCACTTCTTGCAGAACCCGCTCACGGCCTAATAAAATAACCTCAGTTTTATCCTCATTTAGTGCCAGTTTGTTTTGGTTCATCCAGCTTTTAATTTCTGTTATACAGTTTCCAGCCTGCTGCAGAAGGCTGTCAACATCGCATGGCAAGGCAGAACTGTAGAGCTGGGTATCATCAGCATAGAGATGATATTGTAAATTAAATTTCTTTATTTCATGTACAAGTGGAATAGTATAGATAGTAAACAAAATAGGACCAAGCACTGAGCCTTGTGGTACGCCATACTGAAGCGCATAAGAAAAAGATCTTATTTTGTTGGTTACAACAAATTGGTGGCGATTTGACAGGTAAGATTCGACCCATTTAAGGGCGACCCCTCTGATTCCAAACGATGTTTCTAGCCTTCTGAGCAGGATTTCGTGATCGATGGTGTCGAACGCTGCTGATAGATCCAACAAATTTAGCAGAGTAATATTTCCAGAATCTGCCTTTACTAATATGTCATTCATGATTCTTAATAGTGCAGTTTCAGTACTGTGGTTACTTCTGTAAGCAGATTGAAATGGTTCCAACAGGTCATTATTTCTCAAATGACACATTAGTTGTTGTAATATCACCTTTTCAAGGATTTTTGAAAGAAAAGGAAGGTTTGAGACGGGTCTATAATTTTTCAACATGTTTTGATCAAGAGTCGTTTTTTTCAAAAGTGGTGTTACCCAGGCTGTTTTAAAATAATCAGGGACAGACCCACTTAAAATAGAGTTGTTTATTATTTTTGTAATAGTTGGAACCAGTTCACCAATACAAGATCTAACCAAAAATGTAGGAATAGGATCGAGGTCACAACATTTTGATGGCGATGCCATGATGATAGATTTTACAGATTCATTCGACACAACACCAAAAGTGTCTATAGGATTTCCCTGAAACTCATCAAAATGATCAATGGCATCAAAACTGTCAAGATTTTCTCGGATAGTTGTAACTTTTTTATCAAAATAATCAGCAAAAACATTGGGCAACAAATTGTTCTCGTAAATTGTGGGTAGAGGTGTTTCCTTTCTTTTCCCTGTGAGTTCATCACAAATACTAAAAAGTTCCTTACAAGATGTAGAATTTTGAAGTTTAGTGACATAGAAGTCTTTTTTTGCAAGTTTCATAACACATTTCCATTTGTTCTTCTGGTGTTTGAAAATGTCCTTGTGGACTGTAAGACCTGTCTTTAACCATTTCCTTTCTGCTTTGCGACATTCTGCTTTGGCTGCTTTGACATCTAGGGTGTACCATGGAGCGAACGGTCTGTTGGAGATTGACCTGGTCTTGATAGGTGCATGTCGCTGTAGTAGATCTTGCTGGATGTTATTATAAGATGTGATGTCGCCTTCAAAGTTCTCGAGAGCATTGGCCATTTCCGTCTTGAAGGCATTGATGTCGATACCTTTTATGTCTCTGGACGACACAACTTTTTTGATGATATTTGGCTTTGCGAAATCAATATCGAGTACGATGGTTTTATGATCCGAAATGAGTTTTTCTAGGACGGCGGTGTTGGTGGAGGTGCTCAAGGTTTGTTTGATGATCACTAAATCTAAGATGTGACCAGCTCGATGAGTTGGACATTTGATTATCTGAGACATGTTGCATTGGTCGATAAGTTCTTTAAGTCGTTTTACTTCAGATGATGTTTCAGAATCAAAATGAAAATTAAGATCACCCAAAAGAACAGGGTATCCTTTCTCGCAGGTTAAGCGTGGTAGGAGAACTTCAAGTTCACTCAGAAAATTGGTTTTACTGCCTGATGCTCGATAAATGCAGACAAAATGAAAGACTTTGGTGCCAAGATCTAATGATAGCTCCATAATCTCAAATGTTTCAGGTTGGTAGCTAGTTTCCGGTTTAATAACAATTTTTGGTTCAAGTGATTTTCTGAAAATTACAGCGATCCCGCCTCCAAGACGATTTTTCCGAGGAAAAGATTTAATTTTGAAATTAGGAGGTGTCAGTTCATCTTCAATAATAGCATCACGCTCTTTCACTAACCATGTTTCAACGATAAACAGTAAATCTAGATTCTTTTCGTGAATGAGGTCCACAATGTCTTCAGTTTTATTTCTAGATGACTGAGCATTTAAATAACCAACTCTGATGTTACTGCACTGGTCACGTTCTACATCATCAGTGTCCACTTTGATTAAATTTGCTTTGCACACTTGTCTATATCCAGGGAGACAACCATGTCTACTGGTGATGTTTACTTTAATTCTCTGTTTGCCTCCCCTTCTTGAGCGTTTGGTTGCTGGTATTAAGTTAATTTTGTTGTTTCTTAATCTATGCATTACACTAGGTGGTACAATTGCTGTGTTCAAGGGTCTTAAAGCACACAGCTGGTCTCTTGAATAGGCCATTGTGGGATTACACAGTTGTTGACTGAAGGTGTTCATATTCACTTCACCAAGCACATCAGTGTGCACACCGGTCTCAGTGTGTAAGTGTTCACTTGTCAAAACAATGTTACCTGTACTAGCCATGAGTAGTGACAGGCCAAGAATAACACAAGCACAATGGTGGAAATTATTCCAACTTGAAGATCTTAAAATTGATCTGAGAATTTCTGACTTCAATTTCATAATTTTCACAATATTTTTTTACACATGAATTCACTGAAACCTAATAAACATGCTGGTATAAAAATCCAAAAGAAAGCCGATGTTGATCAGGAACAACAAGTAATAAAATGCAGAGCACAAAAAGGCTGCCAACCGGCGCACTGTGTCATACATTCAACTTCTGCAAATAAAACCCAAACAATACAAAGCAAACTAAAGAGAAGACAGAAAATACACAAATTTTCGGCTTTCGCCTTTGTCAAGTGAAAAAAACGAACAATAAAAGACTTCAACGGGAACGAAGTGAAATAGTTTACTTAGCTGCGAGTTCTTGCTTCGTTAGCAGCACCAAAGCACATGTTTGCTGACGTCTTGAAAGTGAAGGTACCCATAGAGCCCAAATTCTACATGAACTCCCATCTCACACGATATAATGCAAAATCTCTCCATGCCAGTGGAATGGTCGATTGCAGTTTCAAGCCACTGTTGTGTCTAGTGACATCCCTCTCCCCCAACCTTGATTCGACGATCCGTTGGTTCTATTGGGGTTTAAATCACAGTGATAATGTGGCAGTCTGAGGACATCATGTTCATGCTGAAAGACGGTGATATTACTGGCATAATATACGTTATCTGACTGATTCTTTTTGAACACACCTCTCATATTTCTCCTCCGGCCTTTCTGGCGGTTATTTCTTTGCAACATACACATTTTTTTCAAAGAGGTCTCCAACGCAATTTTTATAATGTCTCGGTCAAAAGTCATCCAGAAGCCTCCCAGCCCACTTCTCTCTCTCTCTCTCTCTCTCTCTCTCTCTCTCTCTCTCTCTCTCTCTCTCTCTCTCTCTCTCTCTCTCTCTCTCTCTCTCTCTCTCTCTCTCTCTCTCTCTCTCTCTCTCTCTCTCTCTCTCTCTCTCTCTCTCTCTCTCTCTCTCTCTCTCTCTCTCTCTCTCTCTCTCTCTCTCTCTCTCTCTCTCTGTGTGTGTAACCCCTTCATGTTGCACCAACACTGCTATTTCCTACCTTCTCCCATCGACGGATCATTTTCAATGGGATTTCAATATAATTACATGTACGGTGGAACTTGGTTATAACGAGATGCAGTGTTCTACAAAAAAAGTTTCGTTGTACCCAAGATATCGCTATTTCAGTAAAAAAAAAAAAAAAGGCCCCCAAAGGGTAAATAACAAGATAAGGGATAAACCGATTTTTTTTTTATTAGCATGATCTTCTGCCTTGTTAACACATGGTATACGTCATCATTCTCAAGTGACTGCATATATAGTGTGCTGTCACAGCACGTGTCAATAAAGAAAGAAAGCGTGACTGGCCTCAGCACGAGATTGGCTAGCGTAGGTGTTAGTAACAGACACAGCACAATACATGTTTGATTCCCTACACGGCTGCACTGTGGCGGCCGCCCCAACAATTTACTGTAAGCACTCGGAAAGAATTCTCTTGCTGTAGCGAGAATTTTTACGTCAAATGACGTTATTCAAGTAATTTATAACATAGCTTAATCTTATTATTAAAAAAAATATGGTGGGAGTACTTCATTGTGTTCCAATTTTCTTTTTATTATTTGCTCGACGCTGCAGCCTAAATAGCAGTATCAAAAATCATAAAATAATTTTTTTTAAATGTCAACTAATCCAGCTCAATCACCTTTGCATCGACCGATTGTGTTATTTCAAGTTTCGGGTATTTTTAAATAAAAAGTTGTAAAAATGTAAAATACATTCATCTTTATTTTAGGGGGTGTTAGTAACAGACAAAGCACAATGCATGTAAATGTCTGGCTCCCTACGCGGCTGTACTGTGGCGGCCACCCCCACAATTTACTATACGCACTCAGAATTAATTCTCTCGCTGTCACGAGTGTTTTAATTATCGTTGTCATTATTCAAGTAATTTATAATGCAGCTTAATATACCATTTTCTCGAGGTTGTCAAGGTTAGTTTTTAACACCGCCAGTGTCGTTATATATGATGATCCACTGTAGATAGATCTACTTGTTTGTTTCAAAGGCTTGTTGGTGGAGATGCAGTTAATTTTCCCTTACTTGTCACCCTCATGTGGCAGTTTCATGGTAAACAACTACAATTACCTGAACATATTGCAGCACCATCAAACAGAAAACGCCGCACACAACTTTTAATAATCTGGCCTCAAAAGCTGTGGATTATGGTACTAAAACAACTTAACTAAATGCGATGAGCATTTATACAATTATATATTAAATAAGAGTGCTGCATCATATAACACTTCAAAGTTATTATTATTATTATTAGATTATAATATATAATGCAAGAAAGTAAACAGCTCTTTTATAGGAAATACACACATTTCATGCAGCTTCGAGAAGGAAGTTTTATCAGTTCTTTTCAACACTGCCAAAAAATACATCTGCCTGTAGACAGCACTGAGATTTGAGTCCTCGCAAAATTTGGGCCCAGTGGGTCCAACGGAGAAAAATCTTGGTCCCCGAATCCTGAAGGGGATTATAATAATCAAAATAATAATTTTCTATAAAGCTATGATGTCAGTGCTATAAAGCATCACAATGAACAGCAGTATAAACAAAATTTGCTTTCCACCACTCTTTTGAACAATTTCCTTTCTAGTGCAAATATTGCAAATTTAGGGGATAAATCTTTCTCTAGAACACAATGGAAGTACCCCCTCCCCCCCCGCCCCCCCCCCCTCCCCGCCGCCGAAAAATGTATTGTGATCAAACCTTTCCTTCTTTCTATAATATTCAAATATTATTTGGGTTGTGAGTTGTGAACTGCGCCTAAGGCCGCCTTTAGATAGGGCTTCATTTTTCACTTTTCATTCTTAATTCATCACGAAGGAAACGAAAATGGCAATATAGAAAAAGAGAGGGACCTTCAGATAGAGATTCATTCTTCACTCTTCATTCTTCATCGATGAATAAGTGTATAGCCCTCCTGACAACAAGAATGAACTTGTTCATTTCTAGTGTGGAATGAAAAGAGGTGGTGCGTGGCTGCTTTCATTACAAACACATTTTTTGTCACAAAGTCAAAATCTGAGTTCAGAATCGAATTTCTCATTAAATTCTAGTGTATATATATTTATATGGCCCTTTTCGTCTTTGCAGACGGTCAGAGCAGCTTCTAAATGTCAATGTTGGAGTCGTGAGCAACTCCTCTCGTGGCTGATCAGGCCAATGTTTGAATTACACGGCCGCTGACAATATGAGCAGGACAAGTACTGTTGTGTGGTTGCTGGGTTAGCAGCTAGCTTCCTGTCCTGCCGTTTTTGTTCTTGTTTTGTCTGTTGTGACTGCTCGTACCTCCGAGCACCCCTCCTCACATCTCCTCTCCATGTGGTTCGGTCTACAGCAATGATTTCCCAGTCTTCTGGCAACTCGAAGTCACCTAGTGATGATTTGCACAGATCTTTAAATCGGAGCTGGGGTCTGCCTCTTGCTCTGTGACCCTCCCTCAGCTCGCCATACAGCACTTGTTTTGGGAGGCGGTGATCATCCATCCTTTCCACATGGCCTAACCAGCGAAGTCTCCTCATTCGTAAGATCGTTTGCACTGATAGAACTTGTGCCTTTCTCAATACATCTGTATTTGGGACCTTATCTTGCCACTTGATGTTGAAGATTTTCCGTAGGCATCTGAGATGAAACGTGTTCAGCCTTTTTTCTTGTTTTGAGTAGGTGGTCCAAGTCTCACATCCATATAAGAGGCTGGTGAACACACATGCTTGATAGACCAGAATCTTGGTCTTTGTTGTGAGCTGTTTATTGTTCCAGACCCTTTTGAACAGTTTTCCGAAAGTTGTGGCTGCTTTCCCGACTCTCATGTTAATTTCTTCATCTAGGGAGAGTGTTGCAGTGATTGTTGACCCCAGATATGTGAAAGATTCAGCATTTTTCAATTTATCTCCATTTAGGTAGATGCTTGGAGGTACACATGTTCCTTGTGCGACTATTTCTGTCTTCTTCACACTGATGATTAAAGAGAAGAGCTCGCATGCACGTGCTAGTGGTTTGATACTAAATACTATATGATTATTTGGTTTCAAAGTTTAAAGACCATGTGTATATGTGTTGGGAAAACCCCAACGGTCTAGAAAATGAAGAGTGAAAATTGAAAAGTGCATCATCATTGTAAACCATCAAGAAAATGAACAGTGAAAAGTGAAGAGTGAAAATGAAAAATGAAGCCCTATTGTCACGATTAAGGTTGATGGCCTTGTACGCCACGAGTGTAGAGGGGGTAAACTTAGTAGGGGAGAAGGGGAGTTTAAAGTTGTTAACGAGCATGAAAGATTACTATCACGAGGAAGGTCGGTGGCCTTGTGCGCCACGAGTCTAGAGGGGGTGAGCGTAGCAGGGGAAAACACGGTTTTTAACATTGTTGACGAGCGTGAAAAGATACACACGACTCGCTTTAAACTAGTCGCGTGTGCAAAAACCTCGGGAGTATAAATGGAGGAAAAGCTCGACACACGTGGTTCCCAAATTATTCAGTCCCAGAGGAAGACGTAGAGAGTAGCGGTCCGGGCGACAGGTGGAAGGTCGTGCCATGGGGACCAGAGGTGTTAGGTGTGTGAGGGATCTATGAAGTTCCCAAATTATTCAGTCCCAGAGGAAGACGCAGAGAGAAGCGGTCCGGGCGACAGGTGGAAGGTCGTGCCAGTGGGGACCAGAGGTGTTAGGTGTGTGAGGGATCTATGAGGTTCCCAAATTATTCATTCCCAGAGGAAGACGCAGAGAGAAGCGGTCCGGGCGACAGGTGGAAGGTCGTGCCAGTGGGGACCAGAAGTGTTAGGTGTGTGAGGGATCTATGATGTTCCCATTTATTTCCCAATAAGCAAAATTTATCGGTCCGGGCGACAAGTGGAAGGTCGTGCCATGGGGACCAGAAGTTAAGGAGTCCTGAGGATGGGAACCCTTCAGGAGCTCGTGATCTACGATGGCGGGTGTGAACCGTGTCACGATTAAGGTTGATGACCTTGTACGCCACGAGTATAGAGGGGGTAAACTTAGTAGGGGAGAAGGGGAGTTTTTAAGTTGTTGACTAGCATGAAAGATTACTATCACGAGGAAGGTCGGTGGCCTTGTGCGCCACGAGTCTAGGGGGGTGAGCTTAGCAGGGGAAAACACAGTTTTTAACATTGTTGACGAGCGTGGATAGATACACACGACTCGCTTTAAACTAGTCGCGTGTGCAAAAACCTCGGGAGTATAAGTAGAGGAGAAGCTCGACACACGTGGATCCCAAGTTATTCATTCCTAAAGGAAGACGCAGCGAGAAGTGGTCCGGGCGACAGGTGGAAGGTCGTGCCATGGGGACCAGGGGTGTTAAGTATGTGAGGGATCTATGAGGTTCCCAAGTTATTCATTCCTAAAGGAAGAAGAAGAATTTATCGGTCCGGGCGACAAGTGGAAGGTCGGCACAGTGGGGACCAGAAGTGTTAGGTGTGTGAGGGATCCATGATGTTCACATTTATTTCCCAATAAGAAGAATTTATCGGTCCGGGCGACCAGTGGAAGGTCGTGCCATGGGGACCAGAAGTTGAGGAGTTCTGATGATAGGATGGGAACCCATCAGAAGCTAGTGAATCTACGATGGCGGGTGTGAACCGTCGATGTGCTGTGTGTTTGCAGAAGAGGAGTCTTGAGGACGGGATGATAACCCCTCAAGGAGCTAGTAATCTACGATGGCGGGTGTGAACTGTGTGTTCTTATTTGTGTGAAGCCAGGGGCGTCTGTTTCCCCTTTTATCGTCGAAATTAAAGATCTAGAAAGGATTGTGTGAACTCTGGAGAAGTGAAACTGCATCAACGAGGAGGGCAGCTGTTGACAGAGACTGTTAAGTATACGTAGCTAAGTTTATAGACAGAGAGATTAGATCTAGATGTGAAACGGGGAATAGATAATAGCCATGATCCCCAAGAGTAAATTTGAAGTATCTCTGTTTTTGTGATTATGTATGTGATTATCATGAGTTGAATGTTTTGACATAAGTTTTGTCATGCATTTATAATTAAATATCGTTTAATTTAAATCTCACTCCATGTGTCCGTTGATCACTGGTCTGCTTGCTTGGCTTGTTAGCTGGGTTTGAAAGGTAAATAAGTTAGGTACTCATCACACACGTGGTCGTGACCATCTTCACGCACGTGATCGTGACAATTGGGGGCTCGTCCGGGATTTGAAATTGATATGAAATTTGAATTGATAGGATCTAACTCGTCCGGGATTTGATCGTAAATGAATAGGACGCATAGAATTAGTCCGTGATGTGAAATTGATATGAAATTGATTGAAACTGATTTGAATTGATATAAACTGTTAGGACGTGAATCGTCCGGGATCTGAAATTTGAATTAATTGGACGTGAATCGTCCGGGATCTAAACTGTTAGGACACAAACGAATGTTTTCCACGATTGTAGAAATAATTTTTGTTGTCAGACCAGCGATCATGGAGGTGACGATTAAGGCCTCTTTGCTGTGGTGGATGTTTTGTTGTCTGTGAGACGTAATGTTGAAAGTGTGGCATGAAAAGCCAGTTCAGGTTGTTAGGCTCTGAGGTAGCATATTGGTTGTGGATTAGATCACTTGGAATTGTATCAGGGAGAGCGGTTGAGAGATTTGGTTTTTATTTGAATGTCAAGATTTATTTGTGATATACCAAGGAAGGATGAAATTTTGGTATGACAGGAAGGCCAAGACAAGAGAAATAAGTATATTTTTGTAAAGATGGTGTTAATGACGGTAAAGGTCGGCCCTGTGCGGCGCAGAGCGACTGAAGGTCGTATTGGGAATGGATATCGGCGACATTAGGTCGGCCCAGTTAGGATGTGTGATATTGGCGATTACGTAGAGTCGTCTGATTTTTTGAGTAGGGGAGACTCAGCTAGGGAGGTAAAGCCTAGGTTGGAGATCGTCCCCATTATTTATTTTTGAGTAGGTGGAAAGAGGATAGTGTGCCTTTCCACAGGAGTGGCAGGGCCCGACCGATGTTTACTGTCTTTGACGCGAGGTCTCTCGGCTGGTAAATCGCTATTGTTGTGTGGAAGGTTGGGAGAACCTTTGGTGTGTCTGCGATGGAGTGTGTGAGGTCTCTCGGTTGGTAAATCGCTATTGTTGTGTGGAAGGTCGGGAGACCCTGCAATCTAGCGTATTTACGATGATGATTTTTTTTTTGTTGTTGAAAATTTTGTTAAATTGGAGTTTTGATGCTGCAGGAATACGATTTACATATTATACATGTGAAAGGGAGAGAGAAAGTGATGGCTGATTGCCTTTCCAGATGTCATTGATGCTATGTATGTGGATTATGTTTACCCTTCTTATTTGAATGAAATTTTGATGAAATGAATTTCTTGTAAAAATTTTGCTCTAGGGATCAAAATTTTGTTTTGTGGGAAGGAGGTGTCACGATTAAGGTTGATGACCTTGTACGCCACGAGTATAGAGGGGGTAAACTTAGTAGGGGAGAAGGGGAGTTTTTAAGTTGTTGACTAGCATGAAAGATTACTATCACGAGGAAGGTCGGTGGCCTTGTGCGCCACGAGTCTAGGGGGGTGAGCTTAGCAGGGGAAAACACGGTTTTAACATTGTTGACGAGCGTGGATAGATACACACGACTCGCTTTAAACTAGTCGCGTGTGCAAAAACCTCGGGAGTATAAGTAGAGGAGAAGCTCGACACACGTGGTTCCCAAGTTATTCATTCCTAAAGGAAGACGCAGCGAGAAGTGGTCCGGGCAACAGGTGGACGGTCGTGCCATGGGGACCAGGGGTGTTAAGTATGTGAGGGATCTATGAGGTTCCCAAGTTATTCATTCCTAAAGGAAGAAGAAGAATTTATCGGTCCGGGCGACAAGTGGAAGGTCGTGCCAGTGGGGACCAGAAGTGTTAGGTGTGTGAGGGATCCATGATGTTCACATTTATTTCCCAATAAGAAGAATTTATCGGTCCGGGCGACCAGTGGAAGGTCGTGCCATGGGGACCAGAAGTTGAGGAGTTCTGATGATAGGATGGGAACCCATCAGAAGCTTGTGAATCTACGATGGCGGGTGTGAACCGTCGATGTGCTGTGTGTTTGCAGAAGAAGAGTCTTGAGGACGGGATGATAACCCCTCAAGGAGCTAGTAATCTACGATGGCGGGTGTGAACTGTGTGTTCTTATTTGTGTGAAGCCAGGGGCGTCTGTTTCCCCTTTTATCGTCGAAATTAAAGATCTAGAAAGGATTGTGTGAACTCTGGAGAAGTGAAACTGCATCAACGAGGAGGGCAGCTGTTGACAGAGACTATTAAGTATACGTAGTTAAGTTTATAGACAGAGGGATTAGATCTAGATGTGAAACGGGGAATAGATAATAGCCATGATCCCCAAGAGTAAATTTGAAGTATCTCTGTTTTTGTGATTATGTATGTGATTATCATGAGTTGAATGTTTTGACATAAGTTTTGTCATGCATTTATAATTAAATATCGTTTAATTTAAATCTCACTCCATGTGTCCGTTGATCACTGGTCTGCTTGCTTGGCTTGTTAGCTGGGTTTGAAAGGTAAATAAGTTAGGTACTCATCACACACGTGGTCGTGACCGTCTTCACGCACGTGATCGTGACAACCGTCTGTGTGCTATTCGTTTGCAGAAGTTAAGGAGTCCTGAGGACGGCATGGAAACCCTTCAGGAGCTAGTGATCTACGATGGCGGGTGTGAACCGTCTGTGTGCTATTCGTTTGCAGTTTAAGGAATCCTGAGGACGGGATGAGAACCCTTCAGGAGCTAGTGATCTACGATGGCGGGTGTGAACTGTGTTTTCTTATTCGTGTGAAGCCAGGGGCGTCTGTTTCCCCTTTTATCGTTGAAGTTAGAGATCTAGTAAGGATCATTTGAACTCTGGAGACGTGAAACTGCATCAGCGAGGAGAGCAGCTGTCGACAGAGACTATTGAGTCTACATAATTAAGTTTATGGACAAAGGGGTTAGATCTAGATGTGAGTTGGGGAGTAGAGAATAGCCATGATCCCCAAGAGTGAATTTCAAATATCTCTGTTTTTGTGACTGTGTATTTGATTATTATGAATGTGATGTGTTGGCATAAGTTATTTGTCATGCATTTAGTATTAAATATCGTTTGATTTAAATTTCACTCCATGTGTCCGTTGATTGCTGGTCTGCTTGCTTGGCTTGTTAGCTGGGTTTGAAAGGAAAAATAAGTTAGGTGCACATCATACACGTGGTCGTGACAATCTTCACGCACGTGATCGTGACACTATCTAAAGGCAGCCTAACTGGCAGCGTTACAATTTTTTTGCTCTGAGATAGAGAGAGGCAGAGAGAGAGAGAGAGAATGAGCGAGACAGGGAGAGAGAAAGAAGCAGTGTAGTGTGTTGAGCGCTTCGCAGGCGCTCCATTCTGCTGTGTGGTTGACATGTTGTTTCTGTAAAGCGCATAGAGCATTTTAAAAATGGATATGCGCTATATAAATGCCATCCATTATTATTAATCTTTACGCTATGTAAAGAACCCTTCACTGATCTATGTTTTACGATATGACTGAATCAGTAAATGCCCTTCACTCTGTACTCAGTGCTCTGTGTTCCCTAAACTTACTGCCCTGTGCACATGCTGCTGCAGACGTTTCTTTTCTCCGCTGCGCTCTGTCCCTTCCCCCCCCCCCTTTTTTTTTTCCTTCCACACCCTTTATTTTTTGTGTTTTAAATATTGCTGAGGTAGTAGGGCTGAACCAAGGCGGAGTGGTTACTAATCTTCTATATATAATTGGGTAAAATTGGACGGCTGTACTCTATAGCTGAAAAAACTACTGAACGTAGAGCCATGAAAAAATTACTGAAAGTAGTTCAAAGACTGAGCAAGGTTTGTATCAATTCATTTTAATGATGCAACAACCTTAAAAATTTAGAAAAATAGAAAACAAAATGGGCCGTTCGAGGTTTTCCGATTCGTCATTTTTACAGCTCAGACAGGGCCGAGTGTAGTAAGATATTTTGGTAACTCGAAACTTTGGTCACCTAAAGCTCAGGAACCGCATCACACTCAGGCTTCAAACTTTGCACAACAGCATATTATCACTGTGAAATTAACATGGGCTATATTAGAAATTATGAAATGTTCAGGCTTCTACGTTTCGTTTTTCATTGTTTCGGCATCATTTTGATCTATTTCGAGTCATGGTTCGCCATTTTAAGGTTTCGTTATCACTTCCTGAGATGTGTTCGCTATCAAACACACTAACCCGTGTGCAAATCATGCTATTGTACGGGATGCGCAAGGTGTCAACTCACAAAGGCAGAGCAGTAAGACTCAATTAAAAACAAACAAACAAAAATAAAATAGACAAATAGGAACAGGCCAGATGAAGCAGGTCCATAATAACCACCCAGAACTGAAACTAATATTCAAACCGATTTATCCCGGGCAGGGCCGGGTGTCACAAATCCCAGACTGGGAGATGTAATAGTTTATGACAGGACGACAATCACGAACAAACAAGTTTAACACTTAACAAAACAATCCATCAGACTCACACATTTATTAAACATAATTATACATATAATAGCGCAATTACATATATTATATTATTGAAATGACTGCCGTACAACGGCCTTATTCTCACACACACGCTCCCTCGGATCCACAATCCGGTAGTTACTCCTAAAGGCACTTCGGCCTCAGCCTCTCCCCTCAGGGTCTTAATAGTACATTAATGATTCACTGGCACCGCAGTCTCTCAATATCACCTTCCTATTGTCATACACCTTAGCACTCCCCTAGCACCTCCGCAGGGCAATAACACATTAGTATTTCCATAGCCATCAACATGGCAACAACATAATATCAGTTCACGAGCCTATCAACAGGGCACAATATAGTATCTCATTCACTCTCATATCTACGTCCCTGTCCGTGGCCTGACTGCCACGACTTTATGTGCCTCTACTGTCCTGCACTGACAGCCTCACTTCTGGCCTATGTGTGGCCTCCGGCCCTATGCTGGCCTATCTCCTGTGCTCATCGAGGTGGCTCTGCGGCCCGTCCCCGACACCTACAAGAATAACAGTACATTGGTATAATACCCTACCATTTCTATTCACTCCACCTCTCCTTACAACCCATGAAACGTACACACACTAGTTCACCTTTCACTCACCACACATCTTACGGTAACACACTTCCATCGGAGTACACACTACTCACTCGCGCTACAAATCCATGAACTCACTTTCATCTATCGCTCGTGGCGCACATTGCTATATCCAATATCAAGGACTTCCACATTCCTCACATATACTTATTCACATCATGGTAATAGACGAATATAATATAATACATCAATCATAATAATCAATCAACATTCTACATACCAGTCATAACTGGGAAGACTCTCACTAGTCTTCTCGACTGCTTCCTTTTATCTCTGCCCGATGGGCTATTATTCATAGGTCCGCTCCCTAGGACCTTCTAACTTGCAGTGATAGTTATACAGCGCTTTCGCCTCCTTCAGACCCCCCACTCATGACCTGCACGACTTTCTCACTTGTCTCCGTGCGTTAATTTCACTCTCCTCTCCCCCCGTAATTATTAACTATCGCTCACTCCACTCGTGACATCATCCCCCACCCCAAAAAAATTAATGCAATTAATTTCAAATCGCATCAAGATGACTGTCAACGAGTGAGCCTGAGCAATACCTACATTAAAAAAAAATGACCTAGCAGCTCCCCTAGTATATAAAATACCGAAATCAGGGGAAAATATGGGGATCAATATGGCCTGAAATATGCATATATGTGTCACATCATGAATAGCTAACTAACCACAATACTTAATACAGAATCAAAAACCATTCAACCTATCAACCATTCTTCATATCATATTTATAATGTCAATATTTTAAAGACGACTTATTCACACAGATCCTGTCAATGTTCCTGTCCTCCGATGTATAAGCTCCTGAAATCTTCCCCTAGGCTCGACTAAGGTAGTCGGCGATATGATTGCTGGTTCCTGGAATTGGTTGAATAACGAAGGTGTACGGCTGTAAAGCCAATGCCCATCTAGACAAGCGTGGGCTGGACGAACGATTCTTCGACAAAAATGTCAGTGGCTTGTGGTCTGTCTGGATACAAAATTCTCGTCCCATGAGATAACGTCCTAGTTTCTGGACGGACCAGACAATGGCAAGACACTCACGCTCTATCACAGAATACTTTCTTTCTCTCTGCAATAACTTCCTACTGACATAACATACAGGATGGAGACATTCGTTCTTCTCCTGTAGAAGACAAGCGCCGACACCAGAGTCCGACGCATCCGTTCTGAGGATAAAATTAGATCGAAAATCGGGTAATATCAGAATGGGTGACGATGATAACGCTGTCACCAAATTATCAAATGCTGTCTGACATTCAGACGTCCACTGGACCTTATCGGGTTGTCCCTTCTTAGTAAGGTCAGTAAGAGAAGATGACAAGGAGGAAAAATTTGGAATGAACTTTCTGTAATAATTTAAAATTCCCACTAAGCTTCTGACTTGTTTCTTTGTTTTAGGGATTTGCAACCCTACTAACTTGTCAATTTTTGTTTCTTCAGGTCTCTGAACACCTCTACCCACAATATGTCCTAAGAATACTATCTCTGGACATGCCAAATCCATCTTTGCGGGTTTAGCAGTTAACCCAAAATGACGTAATCGTTTAAAAATTACTGTTAGTGTCTGAATATGATCAGACCATGTCGACGTATGGCATGCTATATCGTCAAAGAATGACACGACATTAGGTATGTCCTTCAACACCAATCTCATTAATCGTGCAAACGTCGCTGGCGCGTTTACCAACCCAAATGGCATGACCTTAAATTGGAATAATCCAATGGGCGTCTGGAACGCCGTGTATTGTTTAGACTCCTCAGTAAGCGGGATTTCCCAATAACCTTTCGTTAAATCAATCTTGGAAAACCACGTGGACCCGGCTAATGAAGCTATTAATTCCTCCTGGAACGGAATAGGCTCCCTATCGCCTACCGTAATAGTGTTCAATCTTCGAAAATCAATACAGAACCGCACCGATCCATCAAGTTTTTTCACGAGGACGATGGGTGATGAATACGGCGATGTTGATGGTTCTATCACATCTAACTTCAACATTGACTCAACTTCCTTTATGACTCTATCTCTCGAAGAAAAAGGCAACGGATACGGTCTAAGAAATACTGGCTTATCCGAAGTCAACTTTATTTGGTGCTGGATCACCGTAGTGCGACCCGGCAAATCCGTAACAACATCCGGAAATGACGCTAACAGGGTCTCAAGTTCCCTACTCCTTGAACTGGTAAGGTCAGGGTTAATTTTTACGTCCCTGTAACCTTGTGTCGGAGTTAACTCCGGCAATTGAATTTGTAACTCCTCCTGCGCCTCGGTGTCGCTTACGTCACAGTCCAACTGGTCTACGACCCCCGTACAAGCAATAGAGAAGACAGTCTCCTCTGGTCTTGTCTGTGCACACAGATACTGTGGTCTCTCATAAAATCTCTGTAGCATATTAACATGGAAAACCTTACTCGTTCCATCAATGTGGATAGCGTAATCTACCTTTGAAACAACTCGCTCAATAACATAAGGACCTTTCCATGTCATCAATAACTTATTATGGTCCGTAGGTAACAACAACAGAACCTTGTCTCCTGGCTTAAAAATTCTCAGTTTGGAACCTCTATCTTTATAGTCTTTTGCTCTTTTCGAAGCGATACCAGAAGCTTCTTCCGCTATAGTGCGCGCTGAAGATAGTCTTTCTCTTAAATCAACAAGGTACTGAAACACCGAAATCTGCTCATCGTCTCCCGATGATGGCGACGTCATCATGTCCCGAAGAACATCAGTTGGGCCCCTGGGACTACGACCGTACATCATTTCGAACGGCGAGAATCCCGTTGACTCCTGCCGTACCTCTCTGTACGCGAATAACACCGCAGGGATATATCTATCCCAATCTTTAGGGCGATCCGCAGCTACCTTACGCAGCATCGACTTTAACGTCGAGTTCAATCTCTCGCACATGCCATTAGCCTGCGGATGATAAGGGGTGGTAGTGATGGGTTGTATACTGAATAATCGGAACAATTCCTTCATCATCTGCGACGTAAATTGCGCGCCCCTATCAGACAGAATTTGCTCTGGTATTCCTACCCTAGCGAAAATTGCAAACAATGCTTCCGCGACTGCCTCAGACGTTATGGTCCGCAGAGGAACCGCCTCTGGCCATCTCGTAGCATTACATATGACCGTTAAGAAAAATCGATTCCCCCTATCGGTCGCTGGGTGAATGGGGCCCACAAGGTCTATCGAGACCTTTTTAAACGGTTCCGAGACCGTGGGGATCTTCTGAAGAGGAGCCTGGGGTGTACGACCCTTATGCGTCGTCTTTTGGCACGCACTGCACGTCTTACAATAGACCTGTACATCTCTGTGGATCGATGGCCAGTAAAAATTTTTAAGAACCCTTTCTTTGGTTCTAGCTATCCCCATATGACCCGCTAATGGGACATCATGTGCCAAATGCAATACTGTTGCGATCAGCAACGCTGGCACAACGACCTGCTTTAAAATGGAGGACACCGTTACATACTTACGGAACAGAATGCCCGCCTGAACAATAAAGGAGGACGACCCGTTCTTATATCTCCTCGTTTTCTCGGTTCGCGCTTCCCCAAAACATGGGTTTAATGATGGGTCCTCCCTTTGTAATCTCGCCAAGCGCTCCGGCGTGATGTCTAGGTTGACCGCTGGCGTAGCCAAAGGTCTAATCTTGTCTTTATCCGCTACCCGTCGGCGTGTTTCGACCGCGGCGCAAAAGTCAATACCTTTTGATTGCGACCATGCTTGCACGTTCTCATCGGAAGGGGAACCTACCCGGGATACATTCCCAATGATGAGCTGGGCGCCTGGAAAACAACCAACGACTGCCTCGACTTCCCCGCTAAGGAAAGGTGTATCTATCATTATTCTTGCCATGGGTAATTTCTCAATGGCCCCCGAAAATTGGATGCACGGGACAGTCTCACCTGTAAGCTGTGAATCCCGAATGCAGTCCCTATGCACTCCCACAACGGTAGATCCTGTATCTCGTAAAACCGAGACCGGTTCGTCCCCAACAAACCCCGGATAAACCCTAAGACCACCTCCTGTATGACATGAATTTATGACGGGGATCTTTCTCCCACAAGGTAAAACACCGGAAGATAATAACTTCTCACAACTGGGACACTTAGAATACTGTCCGCCTCCGTTGTCCGATGTAACACACGCAGCCGCATGATGAAATTTATTTGGGGAACATGGACTGGAGCTACTGTCCACGTTCGCCGCTATCCTACCTGCCGGGCAGTTCACGCTGATGTGATCTGCTCTTCCGCAGTTCCAACACTTCGCGGCCCTACACTCGCGCGAAAAGTGACCCACGCGTCCGCAAGTCCAACACTCCGCTGCCTGTGCTGCTCTAGGCCTGGGTCCCCGTGACCCCTCGCGACCGGAACTAGAGTCCCTATGCCGTCGGTCATCGGCAAAGGTCACAACTCGCCCCCGGCCATTACCGCGACCTAGCCCTCCTGCTCGGTCAAACTTACCGGATCCATATGCCGGTGATTGGCGATAGCCCCTATGCTGCCCCTGGGCTTGCCCACTATAGGCACCACGCTGACGCGACCTGTCCCTGAGTCCTGCCGGCGACCCCTCGACAACGGCGACGTACCCAGCATCTTGGACGTACGCCCTGGCGACTGGTTTGGACGGATGCGCCGTACGGTATGCCTCCGCCAACTTAGACGCCTCCTGCACCGTCGCGGGTTCGTTCTCTTTCAGGAAAGCCACCAGATCTTTGTGGCACGACGCGTACAGCTGGTCACGGATCATTAGGTCTTTCAGTTTAGCGAAATCCGTGCCCACATGCGCCAAGTCTACCCAGTTCGCGAAATACTCCGTTAGTCTCGCGACGAAGGCAGCAAAGTCCTCCCTGGTATCTGCACGTGCTCGCTTAAACTGCTCCCGGAAATATTCCTCGGTACGCGCAAATCGGCGAAGCAGCAAAGCCTTCAGCTTATCGTAATCTTGCACGTCTTCGCGCTGTAGCTCTTTAAAGTAGGTTAACGCTCGCCCCTGCAATAGAGACGCCAGGTACGTGGCCCATAATTCCTTATTTTCCCCCCATTGCAATTGTGCGTTCAGTTCGAACCTGTAAAGGAAGGCGTCTATGTCGTCCTTCCGGTCGTCGAACGTAGGGAGCTTAATCCTAACGCCACCTTTATTGTGTACCTGCCGCTCAACTGTTTCTGTTGGCGCATTCTTTTTGAGTTCTAATTCCGCGATTCTTACTCGCGCGTCTGTCTCCCGCTCTTGAGCTTCTATCTCCTTTAACTTTAACTCCCTCTCCTGAGCCTGTTTCTCCTGTTGCTGATGCAACTCCTTTAACTTAAACTCCCTTTCCTCTTCCTTATCCTTAGCCTCTCTTTCTTGTTGCTGAGCCTTAGCCTCTCTTTCCTCTTGCTTATCCTTAGCCTCTCTCTCCTGCTCCTGAGCCTTAGCCTCTTTTTCTCGCTCTCTATCCTTAGCACGCTCATCGCGCAAATCCGCCTGCTGTTCTTTGATCCAGCCGCGTAGCTCCTCTCCCTCAAGGCCAAGTTCCTTACCCAACTTCATTAATTGTTGGAGTTCCGCCATTTCACAGATTTATGGTTATGGTATGTATTACCAAAACGGCTAACCTGTCGGTATGATCACTAACAACACGACCAGAGACCTGAGATCACACCAGATATAACCACACCTACTTGTATCCAATACAATTCAGAAATTTACCTTTACAGCACAACTAATTCTATATTCATAAAATGTACTGCACTATTAATAATAAAAAAGAGTAGAAAAGACAAGAATAAGGAAATTCAATAGAAGGACCACAAGTACGTCAAGGACAACGAACCAGACTAGGACAAAGACCTAAAAAAGAGAATATAATGGAAAAAACTGCAACCTAACTACGCCGATTACACTACAAGGTACGAACAAGAACAGAGTCTGAAAAAAAAGAACGTATCTATAGATAGGGAAGAGAGGGACAAGAGAAACGTCTTCCTAAAACAACGAGGAAGATAGAACGCTACAACTAAACAAAAATACAGGTCCCTACAGAACTGTTCACTGTGATGAACGAAGTTCCTAGATTAGCCCACCTCCCGAAGAGGACAAACTACGCTCACCACAGCAAACCCGCGCCACCGCCCGTATAATCAATTACAACGAAAACAGAAAAACAGCAGGAAAAGACAGAAGAAAAGACAGCCCTCAATCCAGGGCACAAAATTTTCACTTAACTTTCACCCTAGATTTCAATTTCTCCCTTTCCTCGGAGCTCTGGCTGCTCGTCTCCTCAGGCTGCACGCACACACTCTGGAAAGTTTAAATACAAATTAATACCTATTCATAGCAATACATGCATCAATATACATTCATTATTATACATAAATCATATCATGAAATGTCCATTCATCCAACGAACAAGACAGCACAATTACCTACTAACTAACTACAACTAAATATTACGAAAATGGACGAGTCACAATGGACGAGCCCCCAATGTCACAAATCCCAGACTGGGAGATGTAATAGTTTATGACAGGACGACAATCACGAACAAACAAGTTTAACACTTAACAAAACAATCCATCAGACTCACACATTTATTAAACATAATTATACATATAATAGCGCAATTACATATATTATATTATTGAAATGACTGCCGTACAACGGCCTTATTCTCACACACACGCTCCCTCGGATCCACAATCCGGTAGTTACTCCTAAAGGCACTTCGGCCTCAGCCTCTCCCCTCAGGGTCTTAATAGTACATTAATGATTCACTGGCACCGCAGTCTCTCAATATCACCTTCCTATTGTCATACACCTTAGCACTCCCCTAGCACCTCCGCAGGGCAATAACACATTAGTATTTCCATAGCCATCAACATGGCAACAACATAATATCAGTTCACGAGCCTATCAACAGGGCACAATATAGTATCTCATTCACTCTCATATCTACGTCCCTGTCCGTGGCCTGACTGCCACGACTTTATGTGCCTCTACTGTCCTGCACTGACAGCCTCACTTCTGGCCTATGTGTGGCCTCCGGCCCTATGCTGGCCTATCTCCTGTGCTCATCGAGGTGGCTCTGCGGCCCGTCCCCGACACCTACAAGAATAACAGTACATTGGTATAATACCCTACCATTTCTATTCACTCCACCTCTCCTTACAACCCATGAAACGTACACACACTAGTTCACCTTTCACTCACCACACATCTTACGGTAACACACTTCCATCGGAGTACACACTACTCACTCGCGCTACAAATCCATGAACTCACTTTCATCTATCGCTCGTGGCGCACATTGCTATATCCAATATCAAGGACTTCCACATTCCTCACATATACTTATTCACATCATGGTAATAGACGAATATAATATAATACATCAATCATAATAATCAATCAACATTCTACATACCAGTCATAACTGGGAAGACTCTCACTAGTCTTCTCGACTGCTTCCTTTTATCTCTGCCCGATGGGCTATTATTCATAGGTCCGCTCCCTAGGACCTTCTAACTTGCAGTGATAGTTATACAGCGCTTTCGCCTCCTTCAGACCCCCCACTCATGACCTGCACGACTTTCTCACTTGTCTCCGTGCGTTAATTTCACTCTCCTCTCCCCCCGTAATTATTAACTATCGCTCACTCCACTCGTGACACCGGGGACCTCAGCTAGTACTATATATAGTGTGATGAGCTTGGAAAGCTGATTGGTCGGCTGGTTCAGAGACTGGAAGATACTCTTGTGAGTGTTGGCTGGTATAGAAAACTAGGCAGTATTTATTTTTCATGAAGCAAAACAGCCAATTTAAAATAATGGATTTCTTTGCTTTTCATTTTTTAATGTGCCTACCACCAGTACTGCTAATGGCTCGATATCATTAAATCAATTAAAGTGATATCTTGTCGTGAAAGAGTTTCGCCCAAAGTTCTTGAAAAGCAGACTTTGTATATTTTAAAATAAAAGCAAAGGAACAAGCATGGTCTTGTCGAAGGCGTGATTAGATTTAGGAAGAGTATATCAGTGCAACATGTTGTATGGATATGGACAGTGCATATCCGTACAACATGTTTACCAAAAAGCGCGACTGGTGAAGGTTTGCTGAAACAAAACTTGGTATGGTGTTCACGAATATAAAACGTCAACACATGGAACAGTCAGATGGACCTGGGGGCGTGAGGGTCTAGTCAGTTTGTATCAATGGGCGGTAGACAGATTGACTAATCAGGCGAAAAGGGGCTGGGGTAGCCATTGGTGATCGACGCACACTCAAGTATTATTATTAGCGCAGATCAATTAATCTCCGAGCAGAAGTCGGATTGTTTTGCTACTAAGCCGATCCATATTTTTTTTAAACTATGCAAATTAACAAGGTCAGTAATATAGTATTCCGGTGTGTGTTCTAGGTCATCGAATTGTGTGCGTTGGACGGATATGCACTGTTCACATCATTAGATTTATGTATAATGAATATTTCCAGGTGAGTTCATTCAAAGAAGACCTGGAGGCCGTCTTCAACATCCCGGCCAGCAGTATAAAGATCTACTGGCATAACGATTTCAATCACGAGGCTGAATTACCCAACACTGGAACTTTGGAGAGTTTGTACGTGACGGGGGGAAGCATATTAAAGATTAGAGATGGCAGAAAAACATACAATCATTGATATGTTTGTGGTATGTGGTATTTTGGCATTCAGTATTTTGTCTTAAAGGAGCGCGTTCCAATCACAGTGCTTAACTGTGAGCGACAGTTAGACTGACCCGCCCCCAAGACCGTGGGAGGATGGGAAAGAATCGTATAAAACCCCGGGCCTGTCAAGCCCCAAGCACTGCGTCTCTTCCCCCAGTCGAGAGCAGGTGTGTGTGTTATTGAATAAACGTCTTTTGTGCCCTACAATAGACTTATATTCTTCTTTGACAGGTACGTGCTCTTTAATACTTATAATACTGTTCTTGCTGATTTTAAGATGATAATATCAGATGCTATCAGATATTTACGATGAGTGTAACTCTGTAAGCAATAGATGTATTTTCCTCATAAGTATATTAGACTCTGGAAGTTATGAAAGAGTTCTGTGGTTATGCTGTTTATATTGTTTTAGATACATGTAGCCTGCTGAAATGCCGTATACTATTAGCCTAACCGAGCAGAGTGTTTGCTCACAAATGTTATGTTATATCGACGACCACGATATTAGTGCGTACTGAATGTTTAGAAGTCTTTAGATAATATTGATCTCTCTCTCTCTCTCTCTCTCTCTCTCTCCTCTCTCTCTAATATGTTTAGTTTATTATCTTCACTCTTGATTTATTTACGTTTTAATATACATGTATTATTATTATGCTAGTCGTGTTAACTATGCCATGTGACATTACATGTATATTATTTGTTTTGTTGTTAATTGGTATACTGTTACACGACTGCGTCTCTTCCCCCAGTCGAGAGCAGGTGTGTGTGTTATTGAATAAACGTCTTTTGTGCCCTACAATAGACTTATATTCTTCTTTGACAGTGTGAGCAGTTTTACCGCCCTGGCATGAACCGAGTGAATGTTGCGGCCTAACCAGCCGCAGTAACAAGAGTGAAACCCACATGAATGGTTCATCTACACCATATCTACACCTTCACCCTCACCCTAACACCATCTTGTTACATGTTATATAATCAAAAGGTAAACTACCAGTTCATTTTTCTGATGTAGATTTTTTTGTTGTTGCTGTTTTTGACTTGATCTGTGATAAGTCAGGTGTAAGAAATAAACTACCTAATACTAAAATTAAAAATCCGATAATTGTTGTTATTGTTCTTGTTAAGTGAAATGAGTTAAATTTATTCTGTATATGTAAAAATATCTTTCTCTGGAACACAATGGAAGTACCACTCCTACCCCCCCCCCCCACCCCCATACCAAAATGTATTGTGATCAAACCTTTCCTTCTTTCCATCATTTAATCTGATTTTTTTCCCATCTGTAAAATTAATCTTCCTAAGCCTGTGTGAGTTGTGCCATAGGTCATCAATTTTCCTTTGAAGACTTCTGTAAAACAATACATGTACTGTTGTCAATATGCTGAAAAGTGCATTAAAGTGCAAAATACAATGATTTAGCTGGATACCTGAGCCAAAAATTGCCAAAAAGAAAAAGTTGTATGTATACATGTAGCAAAGCCTCGCGTTAGAAATTATACCCAAACGATACTATGAAACGCAAACTAAATGTGGTATGTGGTATTTTGGGATTCAGTATTTTGTCTTAAAGGAGCCTAGGAGCGTGTTCCAATCACAATGCTTAACTGTGAGCGACAGTTAGACTGACCCGCCCCCAAGACCGTGGGAGGATGGGAAAGAATCGTATAAAACCCCGGGCCTGTCAAGCCCCAAGCACTGCGTCTCTTCCCCCAGTCGAGAGCAGGTGTGTGTGTTATTGAATAAACGTCTTTTGTACCCTACAATAGACTTATATTCTTCTTTGACAGGTACGTGCTCTTTAATACTTATAATACTGTTCTTGCTGATTTTAAGATGATAATATCAGATGCTATCAGATATTTACGATGAGTGTGTCGCGATGTGGGTTACATGGGGATATTTCGACTGACACTCTTTCGAGGTCCGCTCCCACAATCGACGAACACACAAAAATAAATACTTGCACTCTAAAAACTAAATAAATCAATTGCTTTCAATTTTAGCAGAACTGTAGGGCAGTTTAATTACAGGAATTAATGTAACAAATATAATTATAAATATATATATCAATTCAAAGGCAACTGAATCTAACTAATGGAACTACAGCTTTTATAAAGACTAACGAATTCAATCTAACTACTTGCAGGTCATATGAGTTATATGGCAAATAGAATCCGCGCACGTGGCGACGGATCTAACAGTTTAAATTCTATTAATTCAATGAGACATGTTAGGATATGGACATTTCCTCTAGACACGCCATGGAGAATGCTTGTACAACCATGCGTTGTCTGGCGGTAGCTCTGAAACTGTCTTCAAAAGTAAGTAGAACGGTTCACTTTCATCTTACAAATTAGTATGGACTCTCACCATGCGGCCCTCACTAGGAGTGAGAGCGCTGGATGTAAACGCTGTGGGTTTATATCAAACCAAGTAGCTTAGGCTCTGGAGCTTTAAATCAGGCTCCTCACAATAGACTGCTCAACTGCGTCTCTATGTCCCTCATCTGGCTGAGGACTATCGCCGACCACCTCGTAAATGGATTGTCTACATGTGGCCCAGAACTAAGTTCTGTATGGCCTTAAATACTGGACTGCATCTGCAGCTTACCGTCTAATTCCTGGATTGTGATTGGTGCAACCACTTCTAGCTCAGCTGCCGAACTGAGTTATTTTAAGTAACAGCCCTACGCAACGACCTTGGGTCGACATCAAAGGTCGAATTACTTCAATACAATATAATATAAATTTTATAGCAATAAATTCTTAACATGTTCAAAACCCCGAGCTTTTACTCTGGATCACGGTTTTTCTGTACGTCAACAGACGTCTCAATAACATTTAATTCCTACTCACCCCTTCCCTCTTTACTAACCCTAGTTCAAAACACGAGATACAACAAGTGCTCAGTCATGCACACCTACGCTGTCCGTCTATCCTTCCCCACATCTTCTGTCTATCTATTATAAAAAAAACTGTTCAAAACAACTTGTTTACGAGACCAAGTTATGCTGGCTCGCACAATAATTACGTTTGTAAAAATTACTCACTCCTCTCTCACAAAAATTTAGTCAGTGGAAACATTTATGAATTAAATTTGTTCTTGACACATCCCCCACCCCAGTGAAAACTTAGGGTTTGAACGACATAACTGTCTACTAACGTTGCTATGTAATAGTACTTTGGAAAGGGCTATATAGTAAAAAATATATCGTTACTGAAAGTCGAAAAAAAATTCTAAGAACGTGCATTATTGATGGACAATAGCATATGTATGTTTATATGCGACGTTCTGTGATAATATATAATTATTGTAGCACTTAAGAATTAAAGTGATTAAATTCTCTCACACAGACATACTGTAAAGACTGAAATATTGAGCAACTAGCTCATCGCTTCACTGAGCGTAATTAATACATTCATAGAACATGAACGAACAATAGTTAATTAAAGTAATGGTATCCTGGCAGCAGTAGGTCTGGTCGCTCGGTTTGCCATTTTCTCATCTCATTGACCCACAGACAAAGGCGTCAAGGTTGTCTGAAACTCAGGTCACGGTCAGGATGGACGCTAGTGGAAAAAGGAATCACATGGAAATTTTGAGAAAGAATGTCCACAATTGGTAGGACAATATAATGTGAAACCATCCACGGTCTCCGAAAAAGGTGAAAAATGCTCAACCTCAATGTTTAACAGTCTGTATATAAAATAGGAACATATTCTGGTCTATCAATTACAAATTTCGCCATAGTTAAGCTGAAATAACAAACGCCCGACAAGATAATTAGCCTGACGTACTCTTTCAAAATCTGCGTAGCGCTCGTCTTGATTTAAGAATTATATAGCGCTTCTCGCATTCAACAATAATCTAAATCTCAATTAAATAACATTATACTTTAACCTATTTCTAATTATATCCAATCCGGGATAGATGAGGCGCCACAAGGCGATAGCAGTTAATTTAATGCGCCCTTTCCGTACGCAAGCCATGCACACGTCAAGTGTCACAGTCATCTCGGTATATAGTCGTAATCGGTTCAATTCAATATCTATATCGGGTATGTTCTTAGATAACTCATCCACCGGCCACATGGATAGTCACAATCATAATCGGTTATTCTTACTTGTCATATATAGTATTACGTTAGATGGTCCACGAACCGCGGAAAACCATAGTCATAATCGGTTGTATAAAAAAACAACTCCACTCTACTTCACAACTTCTTAAAACGCGACCACGCAGTGTCCTCTGTTACCACTGCAAAAAACACTGAAAAACGCGAACACGCAGTGTCCTCTGTTACCACTGCAAAATATCTCAAAACGCGAATACTCTCTTCCTTACATAACTAGTCGGTCTTACACTGCCCGTCGGTCTTACACTGCCTGCGGCCTTACACTGCCCAGAGGTCTTACACTGCATCTCGGCGTCTTACACTGCCTGTGGCCTTACACTGCCCAGAGGCCTTACACTGCCCTGTGGGGCTTACAATGCCTGTAAGAAGGTTCAACAATAACACGCGAATACGCAGTGTACTACGTTAGCACTGCCAAACTCAATTAATCGAAAAATACCAATATCATCCATCCCATGAGGCAATCTCATTATTGCTCTCCTCGGGTCGACGTCATACGCAGACGACTAAAAAAAGTATAATTCACATAGCTCTTATATCGACATCACCTCGATACTGATACAGACTCTTCCCATGAGACAAATTCATTGCTCTTCGGGCGGCGGCACCAGCCAACAATAAAATCAATACTCACTACATATCCCTATTCAAAAAAAATCACCTCCCTAAACAGTCTAATACTGCCCTCTCGGGAGCTCGTCAATATAAAGACGAGATCGGTTATACATAACGCTTAATAAGCTCCATAGAACTGGCAGTGTGCTAACTGCACGGGTTCCAACAATCCAATAAAATCGTTACTCTCAATAACCAGATCAAATTACTCAATCAATGTGTCAATGTAGACACATGAGTTACTTAGGTAAAATAAGAAACAAAGGAATGTACCAACACGATAATGATAAAGGTCTAATGAAAAAAAAAATACACCAAACACGACGCTAGACAAACAAGAAAAGACGAACGATAACAGACCCTACAAGTTCTGAATATAATTACAGATAGGTGAGAAGAGGACAAGAGAGACGTCTTCCTAAAACAACGAGGAAGATGGGAACGCTACAATCTAAACAAAGTGTACAGATCCCTATCAAAGTCCGTTCTCGCGAATGCGACTTCCCACAGTTTCAATACCCACTGGTGTTGCGAGACCGCACAATCTGTCGTCGAGACGGCAGAGTCTGCGACCAAGCCACCACTTTGGCAGGGGGGACCCGCAAACGTAAGAACGCCCTCGCCACCGCCCGTGAGTTCCTAAACACAGAAGAAAAGTATAAAAAGCCTGTAAAACACGAGGAGGAACAATCAACTCCCCAGACGCAGACAAAATTTTAGGATGGAATCACTTAACTTTCAAGGAACTGGTGGAGATTCCTTTAGCCTTTGCGTACACCACAGTCAGTCTTTTTTGTCTTTCACCGTTCAGTTATGTTGAAATCTCCTTGGCCTCGATCCTCGGGTCAATGGGAGAGCCGGAAATATGTGGAACAAATAATGAAAGAAAGCAGTATACAAACTAAATAATAAATAATTTTAAACTAGCTCAACGTGCGAGACCACGTGAGCACTGAAACTGAAAAGAAACAAAAGTTAATCAAAGAGAAAAACGATATATATGGCCTTTAGCGTCTTTACAGACGGTCTTAGCAGCTAGAATATTCACTTTCACTTTGACTGACAGCTTCTCTCGTGGCTTATTCTACCAATGTTTGACCCGAGAGTGCGATGGCAGTGATTGCAGGTCAGTCTTTTGGGTTCACTTTGGCGAGTGTTTTCATTCCGCCTCTGTCGTTTTGTCAGGTATGTTTCTTTTGCCTTGAAGTCTATTGCGAGCGTGCCACTGCGCAATTTTTGTCTCCATCTGCTTCGATCATTTGCAAGGTTCTCCCATTCATTGGGGTCGATGTTGAATGCTTTCATCGTGACCTTGCAAGTGTCTTTGAATCGCAGATGTGGCCTACCTCTGGGTCGGTTGCCAGTAGCAAGTTCCCCGTAGAGAATTTGTCTGGGGATGCGATCATTTTCCATGCGGTGGAGATGTCCAAGCCACCGCAGTCTTTTTTTGCCTAGGAGAGCCTGAGTTGATGGAATGTTGGCTCGGCTCAGAACTTCGATATTTGAGATCCTGTCTTGCCACTTGATCTTGAGAATTTTGCGTAGGCAGCGCAGGTGGAAGGAGTTGAGGGATCTTTCATGTTTGGAGTAGGTGGTCCATGTCTCTGAGCCATACAGCAGGGTGCTTAGGACGCAAGTTTGGTACACGAGTACCTTTGTTTTGATGGTCAGCTTGCTATTGTTCCACACCCTTTTTGAGAGTTTGCCAAAAGCTGTGGCCGCCTTTCCTATTCTGGCATTTATTTCAGTTGTTATGTCTGTGCTACCACTGATGGTTGAGCCTAGGTAGCAGAATTTTCCCACTTGCTCCAGAGGAGAGCCATTCAGCATGATTGGGTTGGGGTTTCTCAAGCCTTGTGTCAAAACTACAGTTTTTGAGACACTGATCTTTAGCATGAATTTGTCACAGGCTTTGGCAAGGCTATTGATGAGAGCCTGGAGCGTGGTTTCATCGTGGGCCACGATTGCAGCATCATCTGCGAAGAGGAGCTCTTGTAACATAAAATGCTCTGTACGAGATTTTGCTTTTAGTCTGGCAACATTAAAAATGGAGCCGTCCACTCTGGTGTTAATAAGTACTCCACCTGAACATTGACCAAAGGCATTCTTGAGTAGGGCTGCAAAATATATACCAAATAAGGTAGGAGCAAGAACACATCCCTGCTTCACACCGCTGTTTACAGCAAATGAATTGGATGTGCAGCCCTCAAAGTTGACACATGCCCTCATGTCAGTGTGGAAGGATGCAATAAGTTTTAGCAATGTTGGTGGACAGCCTATGGATTTAAGGACTGCATACAGGCCAGATCGGCTTACGGTGTCGAAAGCCTTTGTTAGGTCCACAAAGCATGTTATAAGCGGCCTGTTTTGTTCTTTACATTTTTCTTGGATTTGCCGAAGTGCAAATATCATGTCAATAGTTGATCGTTTGCTTCGAAAGCCACATTGTGTTTCTGGTAAGACTTTTTCCGCCAGTTGTTGAAGGCGGCAGAGAATGACGCGAGCAAAAGCCTTTCCAGTAATGCTGAGGAGGGATATGCCTCGATAGTTGTTGCAGTCGCCTTTGTCTCCTTTGTTCTTGTAAAGTGTGACAATTTTGGCGTCTCTCATATCATGTGGTATCACGCCTTCTTTCCAACACTGCAGTAACAGATTATACAGGTGTGGTAATAGTGGGCCTTTTAGGTCTTTTAATACCTCTGCAGGAATGTTGTCACTTCCTGTGGCTTTTCCAGCAGACAGGTGGTCGATTGCATTGGAAAGCTCGACTAAGGAAGGTTCAGCGTCAAGTTCGGCCATTATTGGCAGTTTTTGGAGGTGTTCCTCAAAATCTGGTGGAATATTTTTCTCAGTTGAATACAACAGAGAGTAATGCTCTACCCACCTATTCAGTTGTTCATTTTTATCTGTGATGGGTTCACCATTTACAGACTTAAGTGGGGCGCTTTTGGTGATGATTGGCCCAAGAGCTACTTTCATCTGTCTAAAGGCGGTTTTCATATCTCCCTTTTCATTTGCCTCTTGTATGCTGTTACACAAGTCTGTCCAGTATTTGTTGGCGCAACGTCTTACCTCCAGCTGAAGTTTAGCTTTTGCATTTTTCAAACAAGTTTTTGTACTCTGATTGCAATTTTTGTTATACTCATTGAAAGCAGATTTCTTTTGCTCAATGAGAGGTAGGAGAATTTCGCTGTTCTGGGCTACCCAGTCGTTGTTTGAAACTTTATGCTGTCCAAAAGACTTGATGGCACAGTCATGAATTTTTGAACTGAGAGTGTTCCATGTTTCATCTACCGAGTCACATTGGGTGACATTATCCATGCTTTCAGCAAATAACTTTTCAAATGACTTTCTATTTGATTCATCTCTGATTGCTGTTACATTGATCTTAGGGATTGAAGGGGCTTTTGATCTGTATATTTTCTTGGCCGAAATTTTGATTTTGCTGACTACCAGTGCATGGTCGGTGTCACAGTCAGCACTGTGGAGGGAACGAGTTATTTTTATACAGCCCAAACTCTTCCTCCTTGAGAGAATAAGATCTAATTGATGCCAATGGCCAGACCTGGGATGGCGCCATGATGTTCTTTGGCATCTCTTAAGGTCAAAGTACGTGTTTGTAACACATAATGAGTTTACGGAGCATAGCTCCAGAAGGCGCTGCCCGTTTTCGTTGATGTTGCCAATGCCGAAGTGCCCAATGCACTTTGGCCATGCGGAGTGATCTGCTCCCACTCGAGCGTTAAAGTCACCCAGAATTAGCAGGCCTTCGGTGAGAGGGATGTTGTGGAGAGTCCTCTGCAATGCCTCGTAGAAAATGTCTTTGGTTTCGTCAGAGGAGGTAAGTGTTGGGGCATAGACACAGATAATGTTGGTAAAACCAGACCGGGTGTTCAGTCTGAGTGTCATGATGCGTTCTGACACTCCAATTGGAGTTGCGATCGAATTGATAAGGGAGTTTTTTACGGCGAAGCCCACGCCGTGGATTCTCGGCTGTTCGCTGCTAAGGCCCTGCCAGAAGAAGGTGTAGTTTTCTTCTTTGACTGACCCGGAGTCGGGAAGTCGAGTTTCTTGAAGGGCAGCGATGTCGATGTTTAGTAGCTGAAGTTCTCGATCAATAATTTGGGATTTCCTGATGGAGTCAATATCAGTGAGATCTTGCTGTTGCAAGCCTGGGCGCATTGTTCTGACGTTCCAGGTACCAAGTTTTAGTATTTTTCTGTTTTTGCCAGGTGCACACTTTACGTCAGCTTTTCGACTTTTGGTCTAGCTCCAACCACCTTATGAAGCAGGCTGACGTGGCGGAACAACACCCAACTGCCTGGGGGCTGCCCAGGTTACGGCGGGCGGTAGTTGATCAATGCAGCTGAAAAGCCGCTCCCACCGACAGAGGGGACCCCTGGCGCTCATCCGTACGCCAAATGGATTGAGCTTATCACCGGTAACTGCCACCTCCCGTGTTGTGCCCATCCGTAACGGATGGCTGGAGTGTCCTCTCCAAATCGGAAATGGGTGGGCTTAGAGAGGAGAGACAGACGCTTGCCAAGCCCGAGCAAACGCCTCCTCGTTTTGCTGCCTTGCCTGGGCTATTTTTAAGAGATGGTGCTTTGCCCAGAGGCACCACCCCTCTCTCTGCCATTCTAGTTAAACCCAAGGGAGAGACCAGGTCAATACATTTGGAACTAGTCCGGCTGCAGGAGATGCTGGAAGCCAGTTTGATGCAGTTCTCCCTGACAACCACCTTCGGGTCTCCACTCCTGATTTTCTGTCTGGGTTTACTCCCATAGCCTTTGCTATCATAGCAACACACAAGGCAGTGTGGTATTTGTATTCAGGGTTACCTTCCCCTAGTCTTCCTCTCTCCCGAGATGACCCACAAGACAATGGGGGTGACAGTAGCAGGCTGTATTGTGTACTGTCATACAATAGCAGAAAACTCTGGCCTGACAAAAGTAGTCATTTTAGTAATTATGAGAAATCCCCAATGACAATTAGAATAGATCTAGATCTAGATTTAGATCTAGATCTAGAGCTACTTAGCCCTTTGAGTCTTAATGCTAATTACCACATGCGGAAGGAGTTCCGTACTCGAGCGCCAAAGACCAGAAACTAACTAAAAGAGATGATACATAGCTACCCCGGGGGCTTTCCCTGATATGTCAGTCTGACCACTGCCCAGACAAACATCGGCCTACGGCCTCGATGATACAAACTGACTAGACCCCCACGTCGTTACTTATCAATCTGACAATCTGACAAAGTGGCGCTCGAGTAAGGTACTCCTCCCCCACATGCAGTATCACCAAGTCGAGGACCAATCTAAATTAGGTAACAAGAATCGAAAACTGGGGAACCCGATCTCTTGAGTCTAGACATGATTTAGGCTCTAGATCTATGTCTATTTATTGTGTGTAATCTAGATCTAGATCTAGATTCTAGATAGTAAAATTCTTTGGAAAAACGATATACTCTAATCTAAATAAACTATAAACTAAACAATGGTGTGTAGTGTCCCCTCCAGTGTCGCGATGTGGGTTACATGGGGATATTTCGACTGACACTCTTTCGAGGTCCGCTCCCACAATCGACGAACACACAAAAATAAATACTTGCACTCTAAAAACTAAATAAATCAATTGCTTTCAATTTTAGCAGAACTGTAGGGCAGTTTAATTACAGGAATTAATGTAACAAATATAATTATAAATATATATATCAATTCAAAGGCAACTGCATCTAACTAATGGAACTACAGCTTTTATAAAGACTAACGAATTCAATCTAACTACTTGCAGGTCATATGAGTTATATGGCAAATAGAATCCGCGCACGTGGCGACGGATCTAACAGTTTAAATTCTATTAATTCAATGAGACATGTTAGGATATGGACATTTCCTCTAGACACGCCATGGAGAATGCTTGTACAACCATGCGTTGTCTGGCGGTAGCTCTGAAACTGTCTTCAAAAGTAAGTAGAACGGTTCACTTTCATCTTACAAATTAGTATGGACTCTCACCATGCGGCCCTCACTAGGAGTGAGAGCGCTGGATGTAAACGCTGTGGGTTTATATCAAACCAAGTAGCTTAGGCTCTGGAGCTTTAAATCAGGCTCCTCACAATAGACTGCTCAACTGCGTCTCTATGTCCCTCATCTGGCTGAGGACTATCGCCGACCACCTCGTAAATGGATTGTCTACATGTGGCCCAGAACTAAGTTCTGTATGGCCTTAAATACTGGACTGCATCTGCAGCTTACCGTCTAATTCCTGGATTGTGATTGGTGCAACCACTTCTAGCTCAGCTGCCGAACTGAGTTATTTTAAGTAACAGCCCTACGCAACGACCTTGGGTCGACATCAAAGGTCGAATTACTTCAATACAATATAATATAAATTTTATAGCAATAAATTCTTAACATGTTCAAAACCCCGAGCTTTTACTCTGGATCACGGTTTTTCTGTACGTCAACAGACGTCTCAATAACATTTAATTCCTACTCACCCCTTCCCTCTTTACTAACCCTAGTTCAAAACACGAGATACAACAAGTGCTCAGTCATGCACACCTACGCTGTCCGTCTATCCTTCCCCACATCTTCTGTCTATCTATTATAAAAAAAACTGTTCAAAACAACTTGTTTACGAGACCAAGTTATGCTGGCTCGCACAATAATTACGTTTGTAAAAATTACTCACTGCTCTCTCACAAAAATTTAGTCAGTGGAAACATTTATGAATTAAATCTGTTCTTGACAGAGTGTAACTCTGTAAGCAATAGATGTATTTTCCTCATAAATATATTAGACTCTGGAAGTTATGAAAGAGTTCTGTGGTTATGCTGTTTATATTGTTTTAGATGCATGTAGCCTACTGAAATGCCGTATAATATTAGTCTAACCGAGCAGAGTGTTTGCTCACAAATGTTATGTTATATCGACGACCACGATATTAGTGCGTACTGAATGTTTAGAAGTCTTTGGATAATATTGTTCTCTCTTTCTCTCTCTCTTTTTCTCTCTGATATCGCACATCTCATGTTGTGTTTATTATATTCACTCTTGATTTATTTACGTTTTATACATATGTATTATTATTATGCTAGTCGTGTTAACTATGCCATGTGACATTACATGTAGCCTATATATTTGTCTTGTTGTTAATTGGTATACTGTTACACGACTGCGTCTCTTCCCCCAGTCGAGAGCAGGTGTGTGTGTTATTGAATAAACGTCTTTTGTGCCCTACAATAGACTTATATTCTTCTTTGACAGTGTGAGCAGTTTTACCGCCCTGGCACGAACCGAGTGAATGTTGCGGCCTAACCAGCCGCAGTAACAAGAGTGAAACCCCCATCAATGGTTCATCTACACCACACCTTCACCCCCACCAGCCACATCTTGTTACAATTTATGGCGCCGAACGTGGGGCGGTAACTGACTGTCAATCGAAAGCTGAAAGAGGACACAGCTTGGGACTGTGTTATGACTTGTATGACGAGGCATCGTGACCGGAATGACCACGTGTGAGTATCGCCGGTGCGCTGGCCTGAGAGCTGCAGCGAAGACTACGAGACTGGCGACCCACCCAGGGATTCGCCGCTGACCTCGAGACTGGCGACCCACCCAGGGATTCGCCGCTGAATGGGCCCCAACCTTGGCAGTCAGAGTACTATGGTAGGCCTCGGCCCCAACGTGTGTTGCAACGTTGTGACTTTGTGTTGAACTGTAGTGTTGTGGTCAGTAATTTAACTGTCTGTGTTTGTGTTACTACCTGTTATTAGTGTTAATATGTGAATTGTTGCTAGAGGTTATCTCGGACGAATATTAGCCGATTTCAGACCATTCTTTACACAGAAAAAACGGACGAGAAGGACTGATCACCCCTGTCGTTTGGATTTCGTCTGCGGTGGCCTCAGCTGTTTAACATGTCTAATTTTTATTTGTATTAGTTTGCTTCTTTTGCTGAGCATTTTTATATATTTTTATATATTCATTGTATTATTCAATGCCATTACTTTATGCATTTAGCTATCTGTGCGACCCTAAACCCTTAATAGGTTGTAATTTTCAGCTATCTCTATTTATCTGTTTCCTGACTTCCCGTGCAGCGATGCAGTAATTAGCACTTCATGAATAGTATTGTTTCTTCTGGTTGGTGTGGTTTTCCACCCCTTCTGGCCTTTCCCTTTTCTTATACTTTAGTTTAGCGTTTGCACCGAGTGACCTTTCTGTCCCTCCTGCAGTTTCTGGCACATTGTCGTTAGTTAGTGTTCGTATGCGCGGAGATTTCGCACGGTCAGTATCAGTGGTAAAGACATTATCTGCTTTCCGGTGGTCTCCCGATTCTCTAGAGCACGAGCACCTTGACGGCTATAAATCAGATGCAATTAACGAGCATTCGTTTGGGTCCATCGTCCACACCACCCTCCATGGTCCGCTTAGTGTAGTAATGATGTCGTAGCAAGTCGTATTGTTTATGTCAAGATAACGCGGAGAGTGGGAAGTGTTTGCGTGACTGAGAAATTGATATTGGTCGAGATTCCTACAGTGAACGCCGTTGCGAATTAATTAAGTTGTTCGTCTTTATCTGAAATTACTTGACCCGGCGGTGAACATTAATTATACCGCCGTGTTTTCGTTCGTGCACTGTACCGTGACGCACTGACCGCCGTGCAACCGATACGCCCCCTCCCGTTTAACTTCGCGGTGTAGCTGGGAGCGTAGAAGTGTCTGCATTTAAGCATATTATTTCAATACTGTAAAGTTTTAATTGCTGGAGTTGTTTATTGATACTTTTCTGTCATAAATTGTGATTGATAGATGGCGTCCAGAAAGTCAGCAGTTGCCGCGGCAAAGGAAAACTCAGACCTTCAGTCCATTCTTGATTCAATAGATTTACTGAGGCCTGAGGATAGGGAAGAAGTCATTAAGAAGTTGCGGGGCCCTAAAGCTCCTTCGGGTTCTGCGACGGAAGAAAATGTCAATACAATGTATCAAATGAGGGCAGCTGAGCAGCCCAGATTGTCTGCTTTTTCGGGGGACGATGGGGTTTCGTCTCACTGTTCGTATTTGCAGTGGCGTTTGGAGGTTAAAGACCTCCAGAGGTCACAAACTTATCAAGACCGCATATTAGTTGCGGCAATGCGTCGTTCGCTGAAGGGCCTCCCTGCCGATCTTATTGTTCAGATGGGAGAGGAAGCAACGTGTGACGGAATATTACACAATTTAGACTCTTTATATGGCAATATTCTACCATCGGCCGATCTCCTCCAAAAGGTGGCAACAGCTGTACAGACACACGAGGAGTCTGTGACAGCGTGGGCTGTGCGTCTTCAATCATTAGTAGCCCAGATATCGCAAAAATCTCCACCGCTGATGACACCAGCGGGTGCGGCCGACATGTTGAGGTCGAGATTCTACCATGGTATGGTAGATCTCACCGTGCAACAGGCCATCAAGCACAAATACGACTCAAATTTAGATTTTGAGAAATTGTTAGTTGCCGCCCGCGTGGAGGAAGTAAGAAATAAAACCTCAGTCGCGGCATCGAGACCAACCGTCCAGAGTCTGGGACCTGTGACTGACAATGGTGCTGTACGTAGACTAGAGCGCCAGATGGGTAGTTTGGCAAAAGCAGTAGAGGGGTTGAAAATGAACGCTCGACCTCAGACTAGAATTAATGTTACAGAATCTAGATGCTATCGTTGCAATACATAGTTAAACTTGTTATGCCAAGCCCACATGCCAGCCAATGAAAACGACCGTTATAAGAGCCAGCAACCAATGGGATTCCACGAAAGGTGGAAGTAGACGCCATTTTTTTCCCCTCACAAACTATCACAACACATCACAGAGTAATACTACTGCCTTACAGTTAAAGTTACTTAAAGTCGCGATTTTGACGCAAACAGAGGACATAATGGTCCTCAGATGTGCCTGGGGTCAGTGTAACACTGACGTCAGGTATCCTGACAGGGAGCCTGGGGTAAAACTTCATAGATTTCCCGGGCCGAAACGGGAAAGGCTGCGATGCCTGCGCTGGGTCAAAGCCTGCTGTCGGCCTCACGAACAGTTAAATATCAGCAAGATTGACACAAACAAGGCCGTGTGTTCTAAGGTAAGCAAAATCCCTTTGCATTTCTCTCATTTACCATTGAAATATATCTGTAGGCCTAGTGCCATGACACTGAGTGACTGGCACTGCCTGTAGTCCAGCTGTGGCCATAATCTGATATGATGTGTGTGTGTAGCCTATGCACTGTTTCACTGTATTATGTGTAGACTTCGATAGGAGATCTAGACTAGGCTAAAAGTACTAGACTAGCCTTGATCTGATCTAGAGTTTAGATCTAGTCTAGGTGCTAGACTACCAGAGTCTATACCAGGTTTTCGAATACTGTTATCTGTTTCAGTGTTATTCTAGACTAGTTTAGTCGAGTTTTGGCTGTGTGTACCGGACTCAATCTAATGGGATGACATTCATGGGCCTGGACTATCTGTCTATCTCGCACTTTACCGACATTGTTAATGAGCCTGTTACAGTGTCTATGACTGTAATCTTTCGACTACTTGTACTGATATGTAATAAATGCTTTTGTTTGAGTTTGAATCATGGCATAAATAATTCTGCCGATGCACCCTTAGTATAAATAACTACAGTTACTTTTAGTTTCCAAGAAAAATTCAAACTTCATATCAACAGTCCGGACCAGGGCAAAAATAACTTATGATGTGACCACCAAGATCGACTGATAAATTTAATTGGTAATTTTTTTTACATGATGTAAATCTATTATCCAGTGCCAGCGATACTATGTGACAATTTTATGACTTCCTCTTCTTTCTTTCTCCTAGTACAGCATTTTGTTGGTGGAAGTGGTCCAACACAGGATTATCCTGACCCGCTGCCGGCAGACCCATACAAGTCTACCCAACCTCCCAAGCCAGTGAGGAAGGCGAGGAGAACTCTACACCCACCAGCCACCTCAAGTTTGGAATCGGGTGGTAAAGATAGGTAAAATATCTTATTGCTAGTAAATGTAGTCGTAGATCTATGATGGAGAAAACTCACAAATTTTCCCTCATGCTTTATAATGAACTGATTTCATAATATATATTAATGAAACTGTGGCTATTTTGCATTAAATATTTAATAAAATAATACCAGGCATTATGTAGTCTAACTATTGTAACTGCAGCAAACATATCACCAGTATCACAAATAGAAGTGTGAAATGTTTCATAATTATTGGCAATAAACTTTTTCCATGAGAGTTGTTTTCCTCACTTTGTTGTACCAGTACTAGACAGCATTCATCAGTGATGACACAATTATTTAATCACAAAACAAAAAATAAGCCAGAAACATGAATTTTAGTTTTGGGCATATTTTATTTGTGACTTTTACATCTGCAAATGAAAATCAACCAATGGCTGAGATAACATGGCAAAGTTAACCTATTTTGTTAATATTTCAGCTGTCAGCCCTTACAAGAGTTAGATCTACAACAAAGTACGTTTGAGAATACAGTTACAGAGGAAGAAAATGGATTCAGAAGCTGTACTACACAAACGGATGAGAAATGTAAGTTTACAGAGCTTTCAGACTGTGCTCACAAACCAAGACCCCAAGGGTGATACAATACCCACATTCACCCTTCCTATATATACCTGCATATTTTATTAACTCTTTATGCCCGGAGGGGTTTTTCAGTTTGACCGAGCCCTGCTTTTAGGGTCTCATTTTTCCAGTAGGGTCAAGTCGCAAAAACATGCATAACTTCATATTTCTAATAAAGCTATTGTAAAAATAGATATCAATTTCAGGGCTGAACTGCTTACAATAAAGGAGAAAATTACTTGTAAAGGACATAATACAAAAAAATGATAATGACCAAAACTGGTCAATACATGTCAGACTTACCAAAGAATCTCACAATTTCAAGATGTTATAATCCAATACACATGAAAAGTTTGTGCAGAAATGTCATGAAAAGGAGGGACAGCGCATTCTGGTAATGAGAACCTCTGTACAGGCATACATCCACAGTCAACTAAGTTTACAGTCCACTATATAACTCCATGTTTTTTTTTACTATAGAAAAAATCAGCTGGTCGCTAAAAAATGCTTTACAAGACACTCAAGTCACATGCCAAAGTGTAAATAGGAAGCTACAGGAAGTTTCAAATGCATTTTCGACCACGCTCGCCGCAAATACGATCAGTGTCGTAAAATAATAGAATGTCGCAAAGAAATAATGACTCTATTCTATGAAGAGTTAAGGCACACCAGCACAAGCACACATACAAAGGTCAAACGGTAACGAGAGACAAGATCATATACCGGTGACAGTAAGAGTAATGATGACACTCCCCAGAAGGAGATACGGGTCAAGCCAAATAGCCTATGCACTGAAAAGAAACTGAAATTATGGAGAAGTTGCATTTTTCTGGTTTGATATATAGGCCAGGGCATAGTTCTTGTAAAATGCTGCAAGCCTTTTTAAAAGGTCTTGCATGAATGGAATGTCAGGAAAAATTCGTTCAACATGAGTATCCTTCTGGGTAAAAACAATAAAATCACAGAAGTTCTGTCCAGTTATCATTAGCTGACCTTGGACCTGAGCATAGTACTCATGTGAAGTTTGCAGAGACTTACTCTGACTGTCCAAGTAAAAGTCAGTGACTTCTTTACAGGCTTCATCTATTGTTAGCATCCTGCATTTGTAGGGACATTTTATTTCAATAATTCCAGTCTGGCCATTGTCACACACAACGCCATCTGGACTTGCCCCAAGAAAACTAAAACTTGTACTGGTTACCAGACCTACATCATGAATATGTCGGTTAGGAAAAAGCCGCAAATATTCTTCTTTGGCATGCCTTTCCAAGGAGGCAGCTCCTGCAGCACCACAATAATTTAAAACTTTCCGCAGAAAGCTGTCGCTCGGTGGACTTTTCCTTTCGAGTATCAACCCAAAATTTGATGCAGTAATGCGGCCCCTCCTTTCCATGAACCATGTCTCACAAGCAGATTGGTCTCTTGTATTTATTTCAATCTGCTCAGCAGAAATGCTACAATCAGTAAGTTCTTCAAATTCAGAAGGGAGGGTAACTGGGCAGTCTTTCATTGCAGGTCCCTTGTAGGTGCAGTGTTGTTTTGCTGGCATCCGGGGAGGTTGAAATTGTTCAGCCTGTAGAGCAAAAATTAAATCTATAATCAAACTGCATTACATTAAATTCCGGTTAGTTCAACTGTGCTGGGGATTTAAGATAATGGTAGAGGAAACCGGGTCTTATCCAAAAAGTTGATAAAGAGAACGAGGGAACATAGACATGCCTCTAATAGGAGCTATGTGGAGTGCACTGCAGACATATTTATGTATAATAGTATGCACACTGCTTGACATATCTTTTCCTCCATGCAGGGATTTCAGCACTTGATGTTCTGGCCCTGACGGCTGAGAATGAGCAACTGAAGAGCAAAGTGCGGCAACAGCAGCATCTGCTAGAGGGCAAAGATGAAGAAATTTCTTTTCTTAAACAGGAAGCCATTGGGAAAATGGACTTTGGGGTCACTAAGGTCACCTGCAGTGAAACCAAATTGAAGGATTTGTTTAAGTTTTATACAGGAATCACATTTCTTCGTTTTTCTTTCCTACTTACATTTCTAGTGCCAAGTGGTACCATCAAATACTCTTGGAAAGGTGTTTGTGCTGATGCAAAGAAAATGTCCTTATGCGATGGCTTATTCCTGACACTGTGCAGAATGAGGCATAATTTTAAGCTGAAGGATTTGGCAATGCGCTTTAGGTTAAAGGAAACGTCTGCAAGTCATATATTTAGATGTTGGACTGATATTATGTTTAGGAAATTTTCTCAAATGCCCATATGGCCTAATCGAGATGCAATCATTGCAAATATGCCAGCAGAATACAGAAAAGACTTTCCCCGGTCACTCATCATCATTGATGGGACAGAATTACGTACTGAGAAGCCCTGTGCCCTTGGCATCCAGAGCCAAATGTACAGTGACTACAAAAGCAGTACTACATTAAAAGGACTTATTGGATGTGACCCCCGAGGTTCAGTTATATTCGTGTCTGAATTATTCACTGGGTCTATTTCCGACAAAGCAATAACCCATCAGTGTGGCTTTTATACAGTTATTGAACGTTTAAAATCTGCAGGATACATCAATGATGGAGATGCTGTCATGGCAGACAAGAGTTTTGAAATTCACGAAGAATTAGGAAAATTGGGTTTGTTTTTGAATATTCCACCAAAAGCATCATCTGCATCACAGATGTGTCCTGCAGATACAGCCCTTACACAGAAGATTGCAAAACATCGTGTACATATTGAGAGAGTTATTAGAAAGATTAAAAATTTCAAAATTGTTTCAGATAGGATCCCCACAACTTTATTCTGCCATGTAAATAAAATCTGGTTAAACTGTGCCTGTTTGACACTATTTCAGGATGTATTTGTTAGGGACAAGTCAAAGTAATAGGGTTTCTTCATGACTATGACTATGTACATGTCTTTGAACCGAAATTATTGTACTGGTGTATAGGTTCGTGACTACATGTGTGTGTTTGTATGAGTGCATGTATGTGTGCATGTATACTTGTGTATGTATGTGTTTGGGTGTATGCATGGGGATGTAAAGCGGTTCGAGCCCTGCGGGGGTGAAGCACTATATAAATTATGCAACTTATTAATATTATTATTATTATTATACTGCCCAATATTAGATGACTAGAAACAGTATCAAATTTACTGTTGTAAGTATTGCAAAGATACAGCCAGTTTTGCTTCTTCAGTGCCATATTTCAGGCTGATATAATTTACATTACATGTACCTGGTATGAGAATGGACAGCCCAGTGGTACTTGACCCATTGGTGTTACCACCCTGGGAATTGGAGGATCCCCAGGCTTAGGGAGAATGTACTCCAGTGGGGTGCCAGACATGTGTTTTTGTATTTCCTGCAGGTCCTGATCACTGACCTCTGGTAATCTGGAATGTAAAATACAAAACTTAAATGCTGTTGAGACTAATGATTTAGAAATTCACATTATGTACTGATCTGATGCATTCTGTTGATTTTTCAATGCAGTCGAATTACCTCATGCCAGTCTCTTTATACCTGATGCAAAACTGCACACCAATCACAATTTGTTATTGTTAAGATACAAACTCATTTGGCAAGTCCTTTGTACTGTGTATTTTAAGACAGGCCTGTACATGTATATAATATATTCCACAATATCCACATGACTGATTTAATAAATGCAAGGTTTCCATTGGAAGATTTAAAATGGGTTCATATTATTAAGAGTACATTTTTATACAACTAGCATGCACACCCGCTCATGTGCGGTGACTAAAAAATATGAGTTTACTTGTCGAAATGTTGCTCGGGGGATTTGCACTGCGAAGCATAGATATATAGATATATTTTTAAAAATAATTCACAAGCACCAAAAGCTTTTTGGTGTTTATGTACAAAATAAAAATCATTAATATGTACCAACTTGCTTGTGTATTATATGGTCATTCAAATGTGTGTGCGGTCTGAATGTTGTATGGGGTGGATGTTGCTTTTATGTGGCTGATTTCTTAGAAAGATTGAAATTCAATCAGTTTGATCAACAAAAATGAATGGTAGTGGTGAATATGTTAGACTGACCATGTTCCTCAGATATTAACAAATAGGATATGAACTTACTGGTCTGTCTCCATAGAGCAGATGATTGGTTGCCTTTTTCGGAGAGTCTCAGTGGCTCTAGCCACAACTACTCTGTTCAGTGGAACAGGCCTCAATTTTTCTCCTCGTGGCACATGCCACTGTTGTGGCATACTGGTGCAGCTGTTCAGTTGCGGCACTCTCTCGAAACCATGGAGCTTAAATGCTGCCAAGGTCTTAAGGAGGCCAACAATATGCGAACATTTTCCATTGCGTCTGAAATAATACAAACAAATATAACTAATATCATGAAAGTGAAATTAAAGTTACGCAAGTGGCTTGACTACAAGCAAAGAAAAATATATGGAGACTAGACAAAGTTCACAGAACAGCACAAAGAAATATCAGTTATTATTCACTGTGGTCCATTTATCAAGTGGCCTAGTTCCAATCTTTCTACAGTACCTAGCATAGGTAACGGTAGTTAAGTAGGAATAGAGACAGATCTGTCTGTAAGGTGAGCCTCTCTGCCTTCAAACATTTCCCATGGAAGCTCGCTGTCAATACTTGAACTGTGCAAATTCTATGAATAGAGACATACACATCTGTGAGCCTGTCTGCCTTCAAACATTTCCGATGGAAGCTTGCTCTCAATATTTGACGTGCAAAATCTAGCAAAATCTAGCACACCTTTCACTTTCACATCCATGGACCGGGCCTAGGCTATGAGTGTGACGGCCTAGATCTATGGAGATCTAGATCTAGCTAGAGCCGTAAAAGCTAGACTAGTCTAGTCTAGTACTGTAGCAGAGATTAACCGAACCTGTTTTGTCCTGAGAATAAGGTGAATTGTAAGGAAAAAGGACTTACCCGATTTTGCAGGAGCAAAAGCTTTCTGTCAGCTGTGCCGGGCCGATGGAAATGTTTAATTTGTGAGGCGGCTCCGATTTCCTCATCGACCGCCAGCACTTTGCCTGAACATCGATGATGGTGGTGCCGTCCTGGCCAGCAAATACCTTGACATCGTGAATGTAGCCTTGTACATAATAGTTTGTACCCTTTAGAAGGGTGTTTGAGGAAAGGTTGGTGCTGTCAGGCAAATACCCAACCCCTATGTTCTCTGGTACTGGCCCCAAATTATCCCCATCGAGCTGCCTTCCACTACTTTCAGCCATGTTTACTCCGTGCTTGTTTGTGAGGGGATACCAATTTGGCTCATCGGTGGCCAGATTTTTCCGCTTGAGTTTAACTATGTATAGGCCTGGCCATAAACAAACTCAGTGTCCTTTAAACGAACGGAGTCTGGGACGGCGGGGCGACTCCTAGACGGTTACAATCAAAGCCCTGTGCCTTTAGTTGGACGCGCTAGTGAGGTCTTCATTAGTATAGTCTGAATAATGTTCGTACAAAGGCATTACTGGACACTGGCTCTATGGTGTCGTGCCTTTCATATCAGTTTTGTGTACATAGAAATATTGACGTTCAACCCCTGTCCTCTGTCATGGAAATTTATGGGGCAGGTGGGGAAACTTTAAAGTATAAAGGTGTTTGTGAGATTAATGTGTCTTTGCCGTTTTGTTCCAAACCATTGAATGCGCTTTTCCTTGTAGTGCCTGACACGCAACATAACAAACGTGTCCCTGCCCTAATTGGTATGAATATTCTGCAGGAGCTTGTGCCACTATGTTCTCCAGCTGTTTCTCTTCCATCCGCATGGGAATTAACGCTGGGGGCGGTGATGTCCTATGTGTCGGCCGTAAAGAGTGATAGAAATCTTGGTTTTCTCTGTACTAATAGTCAAGAGACTTTGCGACCGGGTGAGTCGAAAATGATTGCGGGAAATTTATGTATGCCGGCTCTGACAGCCCCTATCACAGTCATACTAGAAGAATTCACCAATAATTTACCTGGCGGCATCAGAGTGAGCTCAGGGGTGATTGATCTTAAACCCATGAAATCAGTTAGTCAAGTAAATGTACTAGTTAGGAATACGTCAGCTCGTACGCTAACTATTCCTACGCGCACTAATGTTTGTTCCGTGCAAGTGGCGCAGATTCAGACAAAGTCAAATCAGATTGCAGAATATCCACACGTGTCTGATGTCACCGAAGCGATGTTACAGACCATACCATCTAATGTGACTGAGAGTGAGGCGCGTCAGTTAAAACAACTCTTAAAGAAATATAGCCATATCTTCTCGAACCATCATTTGGACTTGGGAAAAACTAATATCACGCAACACCATATAAAGCTAACAGATGAAACACCATTTAAAGATAGATACAGAAAGATTCCCCATGCGATGATTGAAGAAGTTAGGAAAGAGATAGCTGATATGTTGGCTCAAGACGTGATTCGTCCGTCACCAAGTTCGTTCAGTTCGAACTGCGTTCTAGTTCGAAAACCAGATGGAAGTTTACGAGTATGTATAGATTACCGAAAGCTAAACGCGAGAACAGTCGAGGATGCATATGCTATTCCAAGAATTGAAGACACCTTAGATGCGCTTCATGGATCCCAGTATTTTTCTTCACTTGACTTAAAAAGCGGATATTGGCAGATTGAAGTTGCGGAGGAAGATATTTCAAAAACTGCTTTCACGGTTGGGAATTTAGGTTTCTATGAATGTTGTCGTTTACCATTTGGCGTTACCAATGGGGTTGCGACTTTTCAGAGATGTATGGAAACATGTATGGGAGATTCGAATCTCAAAGACTGTCTTCTTTACTTAGATGATATCATCGTATTTAGTAGAACTTTTAAGGAGCACCTTCAGAAGTTGGAGACGATTTTCAGAAAATTGTCTGATGCGGGACTTAAACTAAAACCTTCTAAATGTAAATTTCTCCAGAGTGAATTGAAATATCTTGGACATGTAGTTTCCAAAGACGGCGTGTCTTGTGACCCAGAAAAAATAGAATGCGTGCAGAAATGGCCAGTTCCAAAGACACTTAAAGAACTCCAGAGTTTTCTAGGATTTGTAGGTTTTTATCGTCGTTTTGTACCAAGCTTTTCTTCTATTGCCAAACCCCTTCATAGGCTCCTACAGGACGTCGGGGGAAAGAGGGGCAGCACTAAACTAGTTTGGAGTGACGATCAACAGGCGGCATTTGATCAGTTAAAAGATCTTGTAGTTGACGCACCTGTTCTGGCTTATGCCGATTACTCTAAAGATTTCATTCTTCACACTGATGCTTCATCTGAGGCGATAGGTGCTGTTTTGTACCAGGAACAGGATGGCAAGAAACGTGTGATAGCGTTTGCAAGTAGAGGTCTTTCTAAGTCTGAGAGAAACTATCCTGCCCATAAACTTGAATTTCTCGCATTAAAATGGGCTGTTACTGAGAAATTTTATGACTATTTATATGGAAACAAATTCTGTGTGTACACTGATAATAACCCGCTGACTTATGTAATGACTTCAGCTAAGCTTGATGCTACTGGTCACAGATGGGTTGCGCACCTCTCGGAATTTGATTTCGAATTGAAGTACAAACCGGGAAAGTGTAATCGAGATGCGGATGGTTTGTCTCGGATTAAATGGCCATGCACTGTCCATAGTAATGTAATTCAAGCAGCCCTACAGGGTTCCACTGTTCACACACCCTTGAGTGATATTTTGGATAGTGGCACAGATTTAGGATATAGGGAAGCTGATGACATTCCTGACAATTCAGCTCTGTTTGAACAGGTTGACACAAAAATTGACTGGGCCAACGCTCAGCAATGTGACGGAAATATTAATGAAGTGATATCGTGCATAGAAGGGTCCGTATCAAAGTCGAAGTGCACTACGGGTGCAAGGCAACTTCTGAAAGAGGGAAGTAAGCTGAAAATGAAAGAAGGTGTATTGTATAGGCAATGTCATGAACATGATAATACCATCTTCCAGTTGGTGTTGCCTGTGGCTTTCCGCCAGAAAGCTTTGAAGGGAGTTCATGATGATTGTGGACACCTTGGAATTGATAAGACTGGATCTTTTACGTAGGCGATTCTTCTGGCCTGGCATGTCACAGGACGTGAAAAGATATATTGCTTCGTGTAAACGTTGTGTCTGCAGGAAGGCAGATACACATCAGCGGGCTCCTCTCGTAAGCATTACGACAAGTCAGCCTATGGAATTAGTTTGCATTGATTATCTGTCTCTTGAACCTTGCTCAGGAGGGATAGAAAATATACTTGTCATCACTGATCATTTCAGTAAATATGCACAAGCCATACCGACGCGTAATCAAACAGCACAAACAACTGCGAAAGTCTTGTTTGATAATTTTATTGTTCATTACGGTCTGCCCGCTAGACTTCATTCAGACCAAGGACGAGCCTTTGAAAGCGGAGTCATTCATTCTCTATGTCAGATCACAATATGTATTAAAAAGTCCAGAACAACACCTTACCATGCCCAAGGCAATGGTCAGACTGAGCGTTTCAACCGCACACTGCTGGACATGCTCGGCACTTTGGCTGATGAACACAAAGCCAATTGGAAAGCTTTTGTACCTCAAATGACACACGCTTACAACTGTACCCGACATGCTTCCACAGGCTATTCACCGTATTTTCTTATGTTCGGTCGCGAACCCAAACTTCCGATTGATCTTGAATTTGGTTTGTTAGAACAGTCGATGCCGGTGCCCTCTAAATCCTATCCTGATTATGTGAAAAATATCCAGGAACGTCTGGACTATGCTTATAGATCAGCTCTTAAAGCCTCCGAAAAAGCAAAGCACTCGCAGAAACAGTGTTATGACAGAAAGATTCAGGGAGCTGCTATTCAACCAGGTGATCAAGTTCTTGTTCGAAGACTTGCTTTCACTGGGAAACATAAACTCGCAGATAGATGGCATTCCGATGTTTATGTAGTATTGAAAAGACCTAATTTAGACATTCCTGTATATGTCGTGCAAAAGGCTGACGGCCAAGGTCCAAAAAAGACATTACACCGAAATTTGTTGCTACCCTTCACACCGAGAGAGGTTGGCGAGCAACCTGATAATGATAAGGTGACTGTTTTAAGTCGCGCCCCACGAAAATGCAATAGGTCCGTCGCGAATTTGCGAGAGCGACATGAGTCTTCTCCTTCAGATTCAGAGCAAAGTGTTTGCGTTATCGAACGGTCAGACTTAGAGACAAACGCAGTACGAATGTCAGGTACCGATGACCATCTCTCATCCAACCATGACATTAGTTCTCTGGCAGATTCTGAGTCCAGTGAGACTCCGGTGGAAATTCGGTCGCCTAGACGACGACGAAGGCCAAGATGAATGACATCTGGTGACTTCGTTATTTCACAACAATTAAGAACTTTAAGAGATAAAGTTCGGGACTCTTTTATTTTCCGTAAATTCCGTAGACATTAATGGTATGCATGATTCCAGTTGACTTGTCCGAGACCTCAGATGTGTCCTAAGGTTTCAGTTAGGTGGATTTGTTCATATTTCTTTCTTGTTTATTCCATTCTGAGCAAAAATCGGGACGATTTTTTGTGTTCAGGGGGGAGTATGTGGTATGTGGTATTTTTGGATTCAGTATTTTGTCTTAAAGGAGCCTAGGAGCGTGTTCCAATCACAATGCTTAACTGTGAGCGACAGTTAGACTGACCCGCCCCCAAGACCGTGGGAGGATGGGAAAGAATCGTATAAAACCCCGGGCCTGTCAAGCCCAAGCACTGCGTCTCTTCCCCCAGTCGAGAGCAGGTGTGTGTGTTATTGAATAAACGTCTTTTGTGCCCTACAATAGACTTATATTCTTCTTTGACAGGTACGTGCTCTTTAATACTTATAATACTGTTCTTGCTGATTTTAAGATGATAATATCAGATGCTATCAGATATTTACGATGAGTGTAACTCATGTAAGCAATAGATGTATTTTCCTCATAAATATATTAGACTCTGGAAGTTATGAAAGAGTTCTGTGGTTATGCTGTTTATATTGTTTTAGATGCATGTAGCCTACTGAAATGCCGTATAATATTAGCCTAACCGAGCAGAGTGTTTGCTCACAAATGTTATGTTATATCGACGACCACGATATTAGTGCGTACTGAATGTTTAGAAGTCTTTGGATAATATTGTTCTCTCTTTCTCTCTCTGATATCGCACATCTCATGTTGTGTTTATTATATTCACTCTTGATTTATTTACGTTTTATAATATGTATTATTATTATGCTAGTCGTGTTAACTATGCCATGTGACATTACATGTAGCCTATATATTTGTCTTGTTGTTAATTGGTATACTGTTACACGACTGCGTCTCTTCCCCCAGTCGAGAGCAGGTGTGTGTGTTATTGAATAAACGTCTTTTGTGCCCTACAATAGACTTATATTCTTCTTTGACAGTGTGAGCAGTTTTACCGCCCTGGCACGAACCGAGTGAATGTTGCGGCCTAACCAGCCGCAGTAACAAGAGTGAAACCCCCATCAATGGTTCATCTACACCACACCTTCACCCCCACCAGCCACATCTCGTTACAAAAAGCAATAGGTTGAACAAAAAAAAAAAAAAAGCAAAGACAGAAAGAAAAAAATAGCAAAAAAGAACAAAAATATATCAAAATGAAAGTAAAGAACAGAAAAGAACATTATAGCACAAGGACGTACGCGACCAGTGGTTGTATTGTGCTGTGTTGTTCTACTTTCCTGTTATTTTAATCAATCCTTAGTACATTGTATGTCCTGCCTTCAAGCTTGATTGAAATAGTGAAACTGATTTTTTAAAAAGGTCATCCTCAGTCCAGTAAATTCTACTTCATTAAATATTTTATATAATGACACTTATGCGTTTTTAGTTGTTGGTTTTTTCTAATCCTATGGCCAAAACAATTCAGAATTTTGGGCTTAACTTTTATCTGTGGTATAATTATGTATAAACTGTATGCATACATATATTATGTATTTATATACAGTATGGGATGAAGAAAGAGCCCATTTACCGAGGGCCGCATGGTAAACTGTTGTAATGAAGTAGGAAAAAAAAATATTTCTCATGTTTGTAGCCCTTGAGACTAATGACAGCCTACATGCTGTGCTAACATTCGAGGGTTAATATCTGAAAATGAAGGGCTAAAGTTAAATAACGTCTTTTTTTTTCCTTTTTTTTTTTTTAATATCATTACTCTTAAGTCTTACAAAGAAAGTTATTCAGGTTTTTGCTTCTCCTGAAAAATGTGTAAAATCTGAGTTATGACAGTTTTACTATGCAGCCCTGGATATTATCTATCTCAATTTGTTTGTAATTTTGATATTGCTTTGTGTACTGGTAGAGCTAGATGCAATGAGTTTATTTCTTTTATTTGTATGTATTTTGACACACGATTTATTTTGGGTTGAATTTTAAGAACTTGGAGTGCTTGATCTTTTTCTTTATTCACTGAATTTTGAAGCTCAAACAAATTTTTAAAAATAGATCTACAAAAAGGACTTGGATAAAAAAAAAAGCTAAATAAAAAGACATAAGTGACATTTTGTTTTTTGTTCATTTTTCATTTTTATTATTGCTGGCCATTGCACACATGAAATAAATACGTTCATACCTCAGTGACATCAAAAATTTAAAATACATCATGTACACTGTTTAGTACCTGTCAATTCACTTACAGAAAAACTCACAATACAAGATGCATTGGGAAACAAACAAACATAGGAATATGAGAATTCAGTAATCACATGCAAATAGCTGTTTCTCTATATTGATACTACACTGTAATGATAAGTCTAAAAAGAATTGTCAGATGGTAACTCTTTCTGTACCATTTGTCCATATATCAATCACAATTTCGACTATATTGGACCATACACTGATGTATCAGCATTGTGGGGGTCCCCCAAAAGCACCCCTCTGATTACTTATTACTCTTTAAATGAATGATGCACACTTCATTTAATTAAAATATAAATGTTAATAAAAATAATGTTATGATAGAATAACTTCAGGCCTGCCGTCCATGTTCTGATTGTGTATCTTCCACAGCAATAAGCTGTTAACCCTCTAGCACCCAGTGTACTACATTTGAAATAGGTCACCTGGAGCCAAAATGCTCCATCTTTGATACACTTACTATTCCAATTTTATTGTCAAGTAATATTTCCAAAAAAAAATTTTTTTTTTTTAGTATTTTTTTTACAAAAATAAGCTCAGCATATTATTTCAGCAGTTCTGGAATTAGAAATTTTTGTCTGGGCACTACAGGATCAATCATTATATCATAATAAATTTACCACTGTGGAATGAAGTAAATTAAATACATGTAAATCAATGATTTACTCAAAGTTAGAAGAAATGAATAATGGTCCAGAAAGGGAATTGATTGTGTTATGGAAATTGTTTTACCTACATGAACTTCCGTATTGGAATTTACACTCTGGCTGTTGCTAGGGAACCACAGTTTGATTACAAAGCAGAATAGAGAAAACAATGAGCTGTGTTCGCTGTTCAACTCAGGCTTACTATGTAACATACCACAGCCCCCCCCCCCCCCCCATACACACACAACAGCCTTCAATGAATTATCAAAGCAAGTCTAAAACATTCGACTATCTTCACACTCAAGACAGAAATTATCAACTCATAAAATTACACCAATGCAAGCTGCAGTTTCATTATTTACCAAAACATTATCCCAGTCCACTGGATAAAAAAAATAATATACACATCGCTGTTCGACATTAGAAATATTACAACTATGATTACTGCGCAATACATGTACACAAACATTTTACACCTTGAGATTGCACGTTCATTCACAATACATGAATTAACATCAAATCTTTGTTTTGATTTTAATGGGTTGTTTGGTATACAGTTGCATTTTCCTGTATATTCCTGTCATTTGAGATACACGAAGTGGCTTGATCTGGTTCAGTCCGCCAGCTATCTAAAGTCTGGAGTGGAATTACATCAGCAAGTTATTTGTTAACCTTCTTTTGCCCAGACACAGATGCCTTTTCAAAAAACAAAAAAAAAGGAGCATAACATGTCTGCCTTTTAATCATGGTGATACACATTTTGTACTAAAACATTTGGTTTTATGTACATGTACTTTTGTCCCAGTAAATTTACATTGTTGGATTATATGTATAATGACAATCATATAAAAAAATGTCTCTTACTGTTTTAGGCCATGATTACATAGGACGACACGAGATGCGCGTGATAAAAAAGATGGTTACAGTATTGATGGGTACACAGATCGACACGTAACACCAGAAATGCGTGAGACGACACGGATCAAGAAAGTGTGCATGTTCACTATTTTCAAAATGTGTCTTGAAAAAGTTGGGAGGTCCAGTGCACTGCACAGATAATGGATGACTACAGGAAAGTGGTGATTGAGCTCAATTGTCTTCAATTCGCTGTACGTCTTGTACGACATTCTTAGATAAATGAAGAAAAGCATCTCACCTTGATTACTCATCAGTGAACAAAAGTTTCGGTGAAATTCATCTTTTGTATTTCCCAACAAAAAAATGTTCTTCGCACTACATCTTGCGTCTCTTAATCGTTCTTTTGTTTCTAAGTAAAATTAGTACATGTAACAACAAGGTATGGTCATCAGTTGAGTCCATCTTGTCTGCATATGTACTGCTCAAATTGGCCATAATACTCTGTATGCGTGAGGGTGTCATGGGTGTGAGATCTATGTAAACTGGTGACATGAGGAGTGTGGTGACAAATGTATCGCCACATGTGTCGAGTGTCGTATGTCGTCCTATGTAATCAGGACCTTATGAAACAACCAAATAGTTCATGCCAAATATCATTTAAGTTTTCAAACATCAAGGCTTTGTCATGGACATTCAATATTCTAATAACCTTATGCTTGTACAAGGAAAGGGGCGGTGGCAAGATTTTGAGGTCAAGTATAAGTAAAGTGCACACTGCAAACATTAAGCAGTTCACTTGTGAGTAATTTTCTCTGAGGCACCCCGTATCTGTGTTGTACATACCTTTGATTATTGCATAAAACAGCAATAAGTATTTGAAATGAATGTCATGCACTGTGATCACACATTAAGTTCATCATACACTCTTTAAGTATAGCCACATATACACAGGAATGCACAAAAATAACATGATTTAACGACTCTGATTTTTTAAACCTGTTCTGATAAAGGACGATCAACCACACTGACGAAATCACAACTTCAGAAACCTACATACAATTTTGTGGTCTTAAATTAACAGCTTGCATTCCCAACAAAAAGATGCAATGCTTCAGAGAAATTACTCATATTTCACACTCATAGAACACTTTACATAATGCGCTCCAATTTCTTAAAAGAATATTATAAATTCCACTCCACAACCTGTCCCATGAAAGGAGACAATCAACTCAAAATCACAATGAACATCATAAAACTTGTTCCCAAGCAAATAACAAACATGAATGCATTGTTGGCAAGTGGTAGGCATCCTGTATGAACTCTGATAAAAACCTTTAAAAGAACAACCTGAAATAGGTGGGAATTGTCCCCCTCAGGGGTGACCTCAGCCTAATCAAAATTTTCATCTGGTCTCAGTTTGTGTTTGTTCATGTATTGATAATGTATTTATTAAATTAAATACAAAATATTCACGTTCACAGCTAGATTCGGGCCTGTTGAGTGGTTTCGGTCCATTTTCAATCCTATGAAGATTTTTCCAATTCAAAGCTATATTGTACCTGTACATGTATATATTGTACTTTATCTTCACTTTGTGTCCAAGTTCCTTAAAATATGTAGGCCTACACTGCACATGCTAATCAATCAGCATGCCCTAGCTTCTAACACGAAATATGAAATAATGAAATTGATTTTTGAAAAATGTCATCCTGTCCCGTAAATTCCACTTCATTAAATACAGATGGCACCCCCCCCCCCTCATTTTTTGGCCAAAACAAACATCAAGAGGACACATTCTTAGACTTAAGTTTTATCTCTGACATATACATATGTTGAAGATATATAATTCATATATATACAGTGTACATATATATATATGAATTTGCATTTGGTGTGATTGCCATCTCCTCAAAAATGGCAGATTTGGCATTCCTCCTCAATCACATAAAATCTGACAAAGATGATCAGACATATCATATCATTAAATCAATTGTGATAGCAAAAAAATAATAAAAATATGATGCAAGACAAGGTGACTCCAGATCTCATTGATCTGGCCAGATGCTGCCAATTACAGGTAAATTCATGCAGCTTAAAACCATCTTTTGTGTGGCACTGAATTTGGCTGGATATTGTTAGCTGTAAATAATTACTACACGTATCTTTATGATTATAACTCCGAACTGCCTGATGAGAAAATTGCGCTCATCTTCAAACCTGGTAAGGGTGGATAAAATTCCAACTTCCTACATGTTGTTTTACTGCACTCTTTATGTACTAGTTTTATAACAAACTTGTTGATTTCAATGTGACGTGTCTGACATGACACAAGAATTTGGATGTGAGTTCAAATTTGGCATGATAATAGCCAATGTGTATCTTTCACGTTTTTTAACTTTTTTTTCTGAATACTTTACCAAAGCCACATTTTCAGGACACAAGAGGTACAGATATTAGTAGAACGCTAGTCAGTCTCTTCAAAATGCAATCATCCTGGATCAACAAGTTTGAAATCCAGGGGAAAATGAAGAGATTCAAAATTTGGATTTATACACATATGCATCCGTGACAGACTTCTTCTTGTAGCACTGGCCTTATTGTTTTTTCATAATCCAAGAAAGTTTCACTTCAACTTTGGAGAAAACCCAGTCCCTCTATACAGTACTGGGCTCTGTTATTTTACAGTAATTTTTTATACATGCATCAGTGACGGACTTCTTGTGGTAGCACTGGCCTTATTGTTTTTCCATGAGTAAATCCAAAGAAGTTTCACTTCAACTTTGCAGAAAACCTGGTCTCTCTACATGGTACTGGGCTCTTTGTTGCTTTACAGTGAAAATCTTTTTCAAAATTTGAGAACAAGTTGGTCTGGAAGTCAGCATTTAATGGAAAAAGAGCCAAAATATTAAAATTCATGGGCCTAGTTTGGGTGCCATGAAACACACAATTTTTATGCAAAAATGTCTTCTAACTCTTGGCTCCATAATATCCTTGCCCATCTCACACACCGGCATATCAAAAATTTTCTTTTATTGCAAAGTTCTGGTCACTTTAATTAGCTTTGGTTGTAGCACGAACATTTCTGCTTATAACTTCAAAACTGTTAAAGATATCAGTACATCACTTTGTGAGAACTAGTTGGCCTGCTGTCTCTGGGAATTCACAAATGTGATGTTTGAAGTTGGGTTTAAATCACCAATGTGTAAATTGAGGAGCAATATGAAATTTCCTGTCATACATTTTAATATTTTTTAATAGTACTCAAAGACAACAAGTCTTTTTTTTTCTTCTTCTCAAAATGTCAGAACACTTTCTTCTGTTCAAGTCAGTTGTGGCTCAAAATCAACAAAAGTATTGAAAAGACCTTTTATAACATGCCTGTGTACACCTTTCCGTCTTTCTATGCACAATATGATATTTTGTCGAATTTAAGGCTCAGCAGTTAAAAGGTTTTCATGATTACACGGGAGGCCATACTTCCTTTGTAATAATTAATATGATGATATAGATCTCACCACAAGCAATGATAACATAGCCATAACCCAAAACCGTCAAGATCATTAACATGTTCGTACTTGAGATGGACAACCATATTATAGTATGATAATTTAATTTATCAATAATGTTCTTATTATCAAACCACAAATAAACAAAAAACTGCAAAGATATAACCCATACGATGCTGGATACACATAAACACATATAAATTTTATTTTTTAAAAATTCCATTCCATACATCTTTCTTTCACACATGGAAAGACAGTAACTGTGATCCAGGTCACTGACATCCAGATCATTGGTCAGGTCACTTGCGCTGTTATTCACCCCTCTTGAAAGACATAAGGTATTTGGCAAAGCAATCAGTGGGTGTCGACGATAATGTCACAAGAAAGACAATAATAAAATATTGCATGGTGAAAAAAAAATGACATTTGGCTGAAATGAAATGACACAAAAGGGGTAAAAAATATGACATTAATAACAATACCATCCCCTTTTTGAATGACAAGGTTCTAAAGTTACTTCCATCTACTTTTGAGAAATTGATGATTGAAGTTTCATGCGCTCACAGCTTTTAGAGAGGTAACTTTTTTCTCTTCAGTAGTACTTAACAAATTACACATCAAATCCACTTGATACTTGACACACAATGGAGAAAGCCAGTAGAAGTAGTGTGTGACTCAGTTCAGCCAAAAAGTGGAGATAGAACCTTGTCATTTTAAGGGGACAAGATGAAATTTCTGCAAAAATGAAGTTAAATTTTACTCTGCTCTTAATGACAACGATAATTTTGACAAAGGAAGATTTGAAGAAGTTCCACTAAACAAGAGTTGACATGAACAAAAAAATGAAGTGTTTTCACTTGTTCTATAAATGTATTATGAATTTACCACTGGCCCTATGATGAAAGCATACAAATGCAAAATGCTAGATTTTACGAAAGAGAAAAGAAATGCACACTGTATTTCTTTCACTACACCTTTTTGTAATTTATAAATACTAGTCAGCTTGCTGACTTACAGGGTTCACAGATGTGGTATCTTAAGTTGATTTACACAACCAACCATGTGTAAAGGGAGAAGAAAAACTTAACTCCCATTCACATTTTTCTATACTACTCAAACGAAAATGTGGCTCATATCAAATCGTAAATAAATGATATTATATTAAACAGAAATTTGTCCAAAATGAATATGTCCATGTAATTTATCGTAAAAAAATGGCAGGAGCACATGAAATTTTATAACTTTCGGTCACGCATTCACAAAGTTTTAGGTGCTTACATGTTCACCCTCTGGCTCCATTACAGTAGTATGAAACATTTGAAATACAGTACTGTACTCCCTCTTACTCAAGAGTCAGAGACATGTTGGTCTAGAGACCTCTCATGCCAAAGGTACCGGGTTCGATTCCAAGACATGTTGGAATTTTTGAGATTTTTCTCAAATTTTTCTGTTCCCCCTGATTCTATGGTAGGTAGGATCGAGCACCTGTCTTCTCAGATTAGGATGAAAAAAAAAACTCAGAGGGTCCATGGTGCACGTTAAAGATACCTTGGCAGTTGGAAGTCGCGAACAGCAGGCCTAATGAGGCCGCTGCCCGGGCAAAAAGAAAAAACTCATCCCTACCCCCCACCCCCCAACAAAAAAAAGACAAAAGCACAGATCAGCACTGCACAGTGGAGATGATGTATCTGCTCCAGTTGTAACTGGGCTGCAATGACACCAAGGCAAATTTCCCAAATGGGATCAAAGAAGTATACAAAATACAAATACAAAAAAAAATAAAAATAATAATAAATAAATAAATAAAATTCTTTCAAAGAGTTACCAGAATATTTAGCAAAATGCTGTCATCCTGTTGTGCGAATACATCTGTTTGATTTCATAACAGAGCCAGTAATACAAAACTAATGAATGCCACATTCTTTTCTGACATACTATACAGCATTTTCAAAATCAAACCTCTGTTCATCTCAAAAACCAACTTTCCTCGTTAAAACCATGCAATCAATGATGCTCATATCACTGAGTGTATCAGCAAGTCTCATGAAACTGCACTGGTTTAACCCCCTGAATGCCAACTGCGTGCTGTCAAGAATAATCGTTTGTGCGTTGGTCGTATTTGTTTAATACAATAAAGAACTCTGAATATTTGATAAATTTTGTTTTCAATTCAAAGTTCCCGTTTACATTTTGCAATAACCAAATTAATCACATGCAAAAGAGACAAAGAAGATAAATATTCATTGCAGTACTACTTTGGCATTGAAAAACTTAAACATTTTACAGAACAAATTTCTGACTTTCAATTTTTATTATCACAACGCTTGGCTCAGAAATGCTGAGATTTGAAATTTGTCACTGGAAAATTTTCCAATTCAAAGTTTACTTTGTGAAAACTGACAGAAGTTCTCCATTTGCACAAGACTAGCAGTAAAGATGAATTAAACGAAAAATTATAAAAACCACAGAAAAACTGTTGGGTCGCAGCAAAGGCGTACAACTTTTTCTTTTGGCCATTGTTGACTCTGATAAAGATGATGCAGAACAGGGGTTCCCAACTTGGGCGGAAATTTAACCTGAGGGGGTAGATTTCCTTACCGTTCCCTAAAACTGTGCAGTAGTAATTGGTTTTGACTACTTTTCAGGAGAAACAAAATACTGCTTTATTTTAGCACTACTGCTTTAGTGACGATGACTTTTTGAAAGTTTGCTATTCCATTATATTTCAGCTCAACCCTTTCAGAGCCACAGCCCTGGGACATAGTGGCAAAGTAAATTAACCAAAAATCTCTCCCGAAACTCATAGAAAAGAAACTATAATGCCTTCGTTCGTATTCGCATAATACTTTGTTATCTTTTGATGTTGTCACTGTTATCTGAACGTAACTCTTTGTGTGCCAGTCACCGATATATCGGTTCTTCCGCTGGTCACATTTGTGCCAGTCACCAATGTATTGGTGCACAAGAATGCTAAGCTATTTTGTGTCGGGGAAAAAGAAAGTCGACTTCTATTAATAGATGTTGCTGTAAAACAATAAGGTTAAAAAAAGTGCTTTACAACTTCCCCTGCAGCCTCTGTCAGTTAATTTTCTATGGGGGAAGTGTAAACTCATAACTGAACAACAGTAAAAATGATGAAAAAGGTTAGGAACCCCTGAAGGAGACCAGAACTTTAAACAGTGTATCTGAATGAATGAAAAAATATTTACAGGCACAACATAGATATCGTCGTTGCCGGTCGTTATCCGGTTTAATCCAAATTTGGACAAACAATTTTCATCAGAATTAAACTAAAAACAGCCTTCTCTATGTGCTCTGCACTTTCTGGTAAAATCTGGCAAACGAAAATGACCTAAATCATTTATTTCTCCAACCGAGGAAGTTTGCATTTTCTCTTTCCATGCTTCTGTTCTCGCACTACCTAGGACCAGCTGGCAGGCACAACAGTCTAGAAACTTTCAACAGTTCAAGTTCCTGATAACGTAAAGAAAAATTCATTTTCAGACATTTTCATTGGCCAAACTTTACCAAAAATTGCACAGCAAGCTATTTTTTAGTTAAATTCCGATAAAAATGTGGTTTGCCCAAATTTGGATTACATGCTGATAGCAACCAGCAACGACAATAAATGAGACGAAAAAGGATGGAAGAAAATTTTATGCATAGACAAAAAAACAAGTTAGAAACTTAATGCCAAAACGGGGATGTGAGTGAAACTCAGGCCAGGTTCATAGCTGACTTTCATGCTGAAAGCTGAGTGGTATACAAGCCCAGATATCTAGGAAGGTGATAACCCACATGTCTAGGCTTCACCGTAAGACTGGCTGAGTCAAGACTGACAAACATCACAGACTGAAAAGTTTCATTCATATGCATGATGAACACAAATCAAATTGTTGCTCCACCAACAGAGATGAACATTCTTATACAGCCATCACTGTTGCTATGGCAATGAATCAACGAAATGACTTTCAAAGTCCATTTTTACAATGATCATGCATTCATTGAACATTCCGTTTGAAAATTATCTGTTGAAATTTCCACATATGCCCGGGTATTTGCCATATTGTTGTATGTGTGTTTTTGCCTTTTCGAGAAGTTTGCTTGGCAAAAAGGCTAAATCACATAAAATATTAGGTCACAAACACATATCTCGAAAAGACTTCAAGCAATTGGAATGACATTTACCCTTAATATCAGGAGTGAAAGAGAGAACCACTTCCATGACAAAATCTCAAAATCGGCAAAATGTCCCATACAACAATATCGCAAATACCCCTTGATATGGCATCAAGGGTGCCAGCATGTTACCTCCACAAAGCTTGCAGACAGAAACTAGAAATTTGAAAAGCCAGCAAACTTTCTATCTTAGCTTAGAAACTAACTCGAGCCTTTTCACAACCAGTACAATACACTCATGTGTACACACTTAAAGTTTTGACTACCTGCCGTGCCCAATACCCAGCTGTTCCACAAATGAAAACATTTGGCAACAAGAAGTTTCACTAATGTTATTCCAGCGACGTACTATAGTACATGTATTCCCTCTTTGCAGTTCCCAAATGTCCACTGTGGGTAAAATAAAGGACTTGGTAAATAAATGGTCCGCAAATGGCTGACAACATATCGTCACTGCTCTACGCTAATGGCATCAGCCATTTTTTACACTTTTGAGATATTAAGAAAAAACTGTTGCTTTTCCTGTCATTTGGTAATTTATGCCATTCAGATTTTATTGTATTATTACATTTTCCTATTGGAATATTTCTTTTTCTATACCGGTAATAATACAGTGGAACCCGCAAGAAGTTTACTCGCTTGAAGCAGATTCCCGGTTAAAATCAATTCTTCTTCTCGGTACCGTTTTTTACCTTATTGTTTCTTTGTATTTCATTTCGGATGATGTCAACAACATTGGTACCGCAGTTCGCTTAACTCTTCATGTCCAGCGAGCCGAGTCATGCGGTGCAGTGCTGTAACCAAAAGACCGGCTTGCTCTGTGCCCATCGCATTTTTTTAAGGACAATTCAATATTTAGTGACCACAGTCCTAACTGCGGCAATTTCTATAAAAAATAGGCTTTTATAAGTTTGTTTACATCCGGTTTGGCCTAGTTTAACGAGTGTAGTGCCAGTTTTGACACCTTTTTGCACTTTAGTGAAGCCTGAGATTTTTGTTTACGGAAATCAGCTGATCAGTGTACAACAGCAGTTGAACAAGGGTTCCAACCATGGCCTCTGGTGTTGGAGAAAGGCCTTGTTGATTGGCAGCTCAGCAAGCAATAAATTACCCAAGCATTGGACAGACCTGACTCCGAGCTTTCATTCAGTGATGATGAAAGCTTGTATGATGATGATCAAGGATCTGGATCTAGTTCTGATTCTCAGTCTGGAACCTCTGACAATGATGATGAGACACCATTACTTCCCCAAGCAGGGCCCTTGCATTGCAAAAACCCAAGTACTCATCATCTAAAGGAAAGGGAAAAGGAAAAGCCACTAAAAGACCAATGCCTGTAGATCCAGATCACACTGGCGATGTACCGTCAGATGAAACAAGAGGCTGGCGACAGGTGCCCATGGACACAGCAAACAAAACCGCAAATAACTTTCGCAATGTACCTTTTCAAATTGAAGGTGTCAGAGCTGACCTCTCAGAAGGCTCTGCTTTCACCTGCCTTCAGCAAATTATTGGACAATGAAATTATTGACCATCTGATTCAGTCCATCAACGATTATGCAGCACTGAAGATGCAGATAAACAATCCACCTCGTCGCGGTTCTGTGTATGCGGACTGGAGCCCCATCAACCGAGAGGAATTTCTTCGATTTTTTGCGGCCCTGATTGTAATCGGATTGGACCCGAGACTATGCATCCGGGATTTTTTCAGGTAAAAACTGGCACACTGGTACACCCCCTGGGTCCACCAGAGTTTCCCAAGTCGTGATCGGTTCCTTGCATTTTACCATACGATGCTTCATGCAGGGGAAACTGATGCTCGTGGAAAAGATTGAGCCTCGCATGAACACTCTGATTTGCAAATTTCAAGCTGAATTCTAACCCTATGAGAACTTGAGCATAGATGAAATGATTGTAGGTTTCAAAAAGGACGATTCGCAAGCAAGCAATTCAATCAGGCAAAGCCCCTCAAATATCACATCAAGTGCTTTGGCCTTTGCGACAGTGCAACGGGGTGTGTGTACAATCTCCTGCTTTACTATGGCAAGAAAACCTCGTACATCCCTGAGTCAGACCCTGAAGACCTACAAGCTGTAGGTCAAACTCTGCTGGCTAACACTAGCAAAGACCACACAGTCTATGCAGACCGTTATTACACGTCTAGACCCCTCGTCGACTACCTTCTGTAAAAAAAAAACACACTTCACTGGCACTCTCCAGGTAAACCGGCAAGGTTTTCCGAAAGAGCTGAAGCACAAGGAGTCCCAGTGGTTTCTGAGTGAAGGAGATAAGGTACTGTGTGCAGCATGGAGGGACAAAAAGGGAAAGAAACCCACAATCATGGTTTCAACCAATTCCTCTGCGCAAATGAAAACAGTCACTGGACGGCAACAAAATACCACAGAAAAACCTGTAATGGTTTTGGAATACAACACAACCGTGAACAGCTATGATAGAGCAGGTCTAAACATGCTCTTCACGCTTTCTCCTCCAGATCAGCCCAGAGAGGAATTCCGAGACTTCAAGGACATGCTGCTTCAGCAAATTCAAGAGGTAGTTGTGGTTACTGAAACGGCTAATCCAGCCCAACCTGTACTTGTAGAAAGGCACAACAAAAAAAAGTCATGCTACAGCATTCTGGTAAAGACCGCAACTGCATCTACTGCAGCACCCCATAGAAAAGGCAACAGACCTCATTTATATGTACTGGTTGCAGTGATCACCTTCATCTCCACCCAAACACTTGCTTTTATGCTTACCACACAGCCAAGTAACTCAGAGTGCTCAGGAATTCAAATATTAATTCTCAGTTTTGGTTGTTCATATTGGATTTTGACCTACGAATGGATTATGCTGCATATCACTGCTTACATCACGTGGATTACTTTTTATTGATGATAGACCTCCTCTTGGATTATATGTTCGTCATGAAGCTGAAACTTCTCAAAGACGACTCAAAAGTCTTGAGCAAAACGGATGCCGCCAACAAGTATGGTGTTCATAAAAGTACCGTTTCAAAGATACTAAAACAACGTGAGCAGATCGAAGGAGCTTGCAATTCATTTGCATTCCAGCCCAAAAGAAAGCGGATGAGGACGAGTAAGGTAGAAGATGTCCACAACGTGCTTTATCCCTGGTTTAAGCAAGCTCGCGCAATGAGTGCACCGATCTCTGGCCCGGTCTTAATGGAAAAAGCAAATGATATTGCCACCGAAATGAATGTGGATTCTGTCGCTACCAATGGCTGGCTTGACCGGTTCAAAAAGCGACGCGAAATTGTTTTCAAGTCCGTATGAGGAGGATCTGCCTCTGTCGATTCATCATAAACCGATGACTGGCATCTCGGAGCAGTATGGACCTGACATCATATAAAATGCTGACGAAACCGGACTTTTTTTCAAGTGTCTTCCCGATCGAACCCTTGCCCTGAAAGGAGAGACATGCTCCGGTGGAAAGCTATCAAAGGAACATCTCACCGTTGTAGTTGCTGCCAACATAAGATTAAGAGGCTCAGAAAAGCTCCAGTTGTTTGTAATTGGGCACTCTCTCAACCCAAGATGTTTAAAAAATGTTAGATAATAGAAAGCTCCCGACTGACTATGACGCCAACAAGAAAGCATGGATGACATCAGTTCTCTTTCAGAAGTGGATAAGAAAGTTAGACATGCGTTTCAACCTTGAAGGCTGGCGAGTGGCAATGATCACTGATAATTGCCCTGCCCATCCACCAATCAAAGGACTGAAAGCCATAAAATTAAATTTGTTTTTCTTGCCTCCAAATATGACAAGCAAGCTCCAACCATGCAATCAGGGCATTAACCAGGCTCTGAAATGCAACTACTGTACCCAGGTACTACATAGGTACCTCGTTCACATTGAGAACCAGACAGCATCCAACTGTGACATTGACATGCCTCAAGATTCAAAGTTTTGAAGGAATTCAAAATTTCAGTACTGGATGCTCTCTACATACTGAGAACGTCATGTATGTGGAAAAATGATGCACCAAACCATTGCCCACTGGAGGATTTAAAGAGCAACATGGAACCACCACTGAAGGCAGTGATGATCCCCAACCAGACGATCAGACAACGGAGGGAGAAGACTTGTTTGATCGTCTGAAAGACATAATCCCAGCAGAGACATCAGATGAGGCATTCTGTGCTATGGATGACAGCCTTCCAACTTACATGGAGGCAACAATAGAAAGTACTGTTGATGAGGTTCAAATCAGCAGCACTTCTGAGCCTACTGCAGAAGATAAGAAAGAAGCTGAAGCTCACGGGGCTGAACAGGCACAACTTGTCACTTCACAAGAGGCACAATGTGCTCTTCACTTTCAAAAGATAAAATATGTTGAGGAGCAAGGAGTAGAGGAAATGATTGAAAGTGTCTGCTCATTGGAAGTGTTGCGGTATAAATGACTACTGTCAACAAAAAAAAATAAAATTCAAGATTTTTTTTTTTTAAATGTTACAAGCTAAACAGACAAGTTTGAAGTTCAAAAAAAAACCCAATAATCCCCCCCCCCCCCCCCTCCCCGGGTACATTGGAAACCATTGGCGGCAGACAAGGGACATGACTCACTGGAATACACAATACAAAATTTGTACCTCAGGGATTATATCTTATATCCCCTGAATGTAAGTCTCAATGGAAATCAACGCTTTTTTTTTTTTTGGTCCCAAGGCAAGTTCCACTGTAAATGATAGCCTTCTTACTCAGTATTGCCAGGAAAGCCAGTTGCCTATTGGCATAAATTTATTATACCCTTATCGTAGAGCAGTGACGATATTTCCAGCGCATTTAATGGGCCAGCACCTTGACTGTGGGAGGCAACCGGGCACCCATGTTTGGCATGCAAAAGGTTAAAAACAATGTTTGCCCTGAACCATTGGCTTGGCAACCCATGACATTTTACCTTTCATAAAATATGTTGGCAGACAGTAAGATAATCCTCAAAAACACAAATTTACTCACTATTTAGGAAAAATACATTCAATCAATAAAGTGTCAAAAATCTTCACATGACTAAAATCTCCCATTTTCAAATGGAAGTGTATATCCGTACAACATGTTTACCAAAAGCGCGACTGGTGAAGGTTTGCTGAAACAAAAAATTGGTATGGTGTTCACGAATTTAAAGTGACAACACATCTCCGAGCAGAAGTCGTATTGTTTTGCTACTAAGCCGATTCATATTTTTAAAAACTATGCAAATTAACTAGGTCAGTAATATAGTATTCCGGTGTGTGTTCTACGTCATCGAATTGTGTGCGTTGTACGGATATGCGCTTCCTTTTCAAATATTTTGCTTCACCAAAATTGTATTACACAAAAATTTTTTTAAAACTCCAATAATGTGATACACCACTATGTCGTAAAAACTTCTTTTTACTTTATGTCAAACTGTGCAGTTGAACACATACCCAGAGACATTCTGGACAGACAAAAGAGGTAATGCTTGTATGCTTATGTTGTCCGAGAGGTCTCCATTGCCCAGAATCAATGCCACTTTTAAAACAACTTAAAAAATTTGTGTTTACATTACTAATGAACACTTCTAAGGGTTCTGGTCTCTGTTTGCAATACAGCACCTCCAAATTTCACCAGTCACAAGAATAAATGAAACCAAACACTAAAAATCTATTTACCAGGCCATTTCCAGGGCTAATATGCTAAATTCCTGGACCACATAAATGCAAGAAAATGAAAGGTATAGGCATCAAACAGTTAGCATGATATCACATGATAACATTATCTGCACGACCGTGCAAAATACCAAGTGTTAGAAGAGACATTGTTTTATTTATTATTATATTTTGTTCAGATTCTTTCCCACTTTTCAAATGTTTTTTTAAAAGCTGAGGAGATTTCTAGAGCTAATTAATTATTTTCTGGGCTTTTTCTCAAATTTTTAACACCTTGTATACCTTGGATCCAGATTTCCTGGATTCCTCTACCTGCATTCCTCAGATGAAAATACTGAAATTCTAGCATTGAGGAAACTTATTCTATCTCATGATAATGAATTGTCAAACATTCACTAAAGCATAGCCAACCATGAAAAAGTTTTAACTGACTGGTTGATATTTTAGACATTCCAATAAGAATTCTACTCAAATCCTGTAATGACTATTCTAGAGACATAAGCAATATTCTAATGGCTTCACAGCATTAGGGATATATCTAATATGATTTGAATGCAATACTGCTTGAACTATGTTCCACTGCATAAATGCCATTTGGCCTTACAAGCTAATTCTAGCACGAGACTAAATGGGAGATTTTGAACATCTGTAAATATAATGTGACCCAATCATGACTAATCAAAGAACATTTGCACAATACACAAAACTGCTGCCTTAGAACGGTATTATTATACCTCTATTTTCTTCTCCAAAATTCATTCATGACATTCTACGACATGATCAAAATTTCCAATCCTATTGCACTGTTCTTTTCTTTTATACACAATTTTGAGGATAATTTCTGCAGACTAAATAAACCAGCTGACAACAGAGAATCATTGTCCAGCCTTTGAATCTGCTAAATTATGCAACCTTACTAGAAACCCCTGTTATTCAATTGTGCGATAAAGTTTAATCTAAGACAGCAGTAACTTAATCTCTTTCTTTCACTATAAATTACTTTTTCATGTTGCAACTTTCTCCTCCACAATGAAAGACAATAGAGGGTGGTTTTAAAAAAGCATCACACATTTCAAAGCTGGAACTGGTGTTTCTTCATTTGTAATGCCTACAGTATGAACACAAACACACGGATGCTGGGTTTGCCATTGCCGCTTATCCTGTCTGTTGTTCCGACTCAGCCGATGTCTGTGAAGACAACAAACACAGAAAAAAACATCATATGAAATGCCAAGTCTTATTTATGGAGGATATATCTTGCTATTTATCACCCAACTTTTTTTGTCCTATACTGTGCAAGCAGTTGATTCAGTTATACAAGAAGTTAATATCTTTACATTCATTCCACAATTACCAGTCATTTTTTTGGTGTTTTGAGATGAAATGCTCACCTTAATCAGACAATCATGTTGCACCATTCACTCTTTAATTTTGTTGATTTATGAGTTTTTAAATGAAGACTCACATCCACCTAAATCACCATTTTAGACTGTTCAGGGATGTAAACAGCGAACGACAAAATGGAAGGAAATTGTGCAGCATCACATGCCGCACAGAAAAAATTATAATTAAGATGTAGTGTAAATTAATCCCAACTGTTTTGAAAGAACAATGACTGATAGTGGTGGTAATTAAATTAAAATTATACAGTGGATGTACTTTTTATTAAGGGAAAGACAATAAGAAGAAATAATCTGACATGCTTTCACGGTTACAGACGGGCTGTACTTGATACAGATTCATTACACTTATAGTCTTACAGAAGAACTGATGATGAGTAGTTACCCAGAAGAAAACAAGCCCAGTGCATAACTGTCTTGGCTGAATTTCTTCAAAAAGAAGTTGCTACCAATCCCCGTTTGTGTCCATTCCCTATTGATCTAGACTTGGAGATCTTGATCTTGATCTCATCTTTTGCCACCTGAACTTTTTCAGAGTCACACCATCTGTGCCCATAGCATTTGGTCATAGAATCAAAAATTCATTTATTCTGGGAAAATATTTAAATCTCAATCTACAGCTAGCAAAGCTTTTTAGCATCATTCTGTGTCAGAAACCGCATGTGAAACATAGCTGCAGGCAGTGAGGCTACACTACTAGACCAACGGAAGTGAAAGGCAACAAAAAAAAAGGTGAAGATCATGATTAGACCTTTCTCGGTTTGCCAAATTTCAAAAGAACTGTCGACTGATTTGAGGACGACGGCCGGTGTTGGTGCTACAGGCGCAGGACGGTCAGCGATTGCGCCTCGGGCAGAAAGGGCCCAGTCAGCAATCGCGCTTTGGATGGAAAAATTACATCCCTGACTGTCTTTAGGGGAGCCTAGTCTAATTACAAAACCAAACAGAGAAAATACTGAGTTGTGTTCACCGTTCAGCTATAGCTGTCGACATAAAATACGACCCTTCTCTAACAACAGCTACCACTATATTCAAAATAAAAGTTTTCTTTCATTTTCAAAAAAAAAAAAACACCAAGACATGACTTAGGCAATTGTGAATGACCATGACGATATATTATGGTTAAAAATAAAAAGAGAAAGTTTTATTTTATAAAGCTTCATATCAAAAACAAACAGCTAGAAAACAGTATAATAAATTCTAAAAGAAGGAACATAAAATAATTTATGCAAAGTTTCTGCCTCTAAAGACCTTTATCAGGCTGAAGACCAAAATGAAAAAAAAAAAGAAACAGAAAAACAAACCAGTTTTATTTCTCATGTCGCACCTTGGACTTTCCACACAGCAATCTCATCAGCTTAGAAGCTTCATTAGTCACGTACACAGATGGGAACATAATGTGAACGGGAAACATACTGAAATACCAAAGAGAAATAAATACAAGGATAAGAAATGTGCTAATGTCTAAGGTCATTCTAAAAACATAAACAAAAAGAAGTGCATGCATAAAAAGTATAATCAGTCAACTGATGGAACCTCATTAACCCCAAGCCGCACGCTACTCATAAAGCCCGCTGACCGCATCAGTAACCTTACTCACAGGGAATATTATGCGGGTCGCACTCACCCTTGCCGATGTACGATGACCACACTACCGCCGTCCACGTGGCTTGGTTGTATTTGATCGGTATGAAAAGATTCACTGCTGTGGCTTATTAGGCTTTATAATGAATTAACCAGTGAGATCTTTGTCTCTACGTCTCTGACCAATGATTTGACTTACGATACCAAACTAACAGCTGTGATTTTTGTGAGAACGAAGCTTGATAACTAGTCATGTCCCCAAACAAATGGTTTCATACTAATGTGGACATTTGGGGGGCAAAGATCATTTCAGAGCTTGTTTCTAATTGATTCTCAGATGCAGACAACTCTGACGGTCAGCTTGGAAGAAAATGAGATAATATTTGCAACAGTTCGCATGTCGATGTTACACCTTTTGATAATGTGGGGAGAGCCTTTGAAAGCTTAGTCTTTGTGATTCCGACCAGTGGTTCACTGGTTAACATGTTCTTGACACAATGCCTTTGATTTACAGGAGATACAGTGAGGAATAAGACGGTAATTACATCTCAAAGAGGTCAGTGATCCTGAAACATGAAAACACACCTTCTGTGCTGCACAGTCAGCTTGACCCACCCATGTTTGCACACCCATTGCCACAAACATTTGGGAACCGGAAACCGTATTGTATATATACACCCAGCATAGGGTAAAGGTTTAAAACTAGCCATTGAAGCTATTGCTAGGGAACTGCTGTCTAACAACAAAGATAAACAGAGAAAATGCTGAGTTGTTTTCACTGCTCAGCTATAGCTCTCTATGTAAATTACACTTCCCTGATGACAGCCTTTGAGTTTAGTTCCAGCAGCCAACCGATGATACGTTATCACCTGATGTCAAAAAAAAAAAAAAAAAAAAGGCGCCAACTCAAATAAATTATAGCCTGACTGGCTACCAGAAGAGGGACAGCAAAGAATACATCTGACGTGATACTGCGTGTCGTAAGAGGCGACTAAAGGTGCAAAGGTCCTGGTCTCCCGAGAAGAGCCAGTTGGCGGTGGGCCAACTACCCACCCTGTAAAAATAAACCAGTTACAGAAACACAAGCAAATACTTTAAATCAGTCTTTTATCTTGGGAGAAGGGGGAGCATCTGCACCTGTAGATTCAATGAAGGACAATGGACAAAGCCGAAAGGACTCCACTGGCCTGACTGCTCCTTCATCAAACAAGTCACTCCGGATTGCGTCGTGGAATGTCCGCTCCATGTATGAAGCAGGAAAGAGTGCCCAGGTTACAATGGAGATGAGGCGATACAGACTGCACATACTTGGAGTTAGCGAGACCCGCTGGATACAGTCCGGACTGAAACAACTTAATTCTGGGGAAAAGATTTTGTATTCTGGAAGGGAGGACAAAAAGCATACAGAAGGAGTAGCGATCATCTTGAGCAAGCACGCCCAGAGGTCACTGAGGGGATGGGAACCCTACGGAAGGAGAATTATATTGGCATCATTTACTACAAAGAACAAGAACATCAACATGAACATTGTGCAGATATACGCCCCAACAAATGAAGCAACCGATGAGGACAAGGACGATTTCTACAACCAGCTTCAGGAAATAGTTGACACATTGCCAAGAAAAGATGTGAACATTATAATGGGAGACGCCAATGCCAAGATAGGACTGGACAATACAGGGTATGAAGACATTATGGGGTGCAATGGTTTGGGACAAATGAATGAGAATGGAGAGCGGTTTGCAAGTTTCTGCGCATTTAACAGCTATGTGATTGGAGGTTCAGTATTCCCACACAAGAGGATCCATAAGGCCACTTGGATTTCACCGGATGGAGTAACTGAAAACCAGATTGACCACTTTTGCATCACCCGACGATTCAGACGCTCACTGGAGGATGTCATAGTACAGAGAGGAGCTGATGTTGGATCTGACCATCACATGCTGCTGGCAAGACTCAAACTCCGCCTCAAGAAACAAGGTACCAGAGCAGGAACAAAGAGGAGAAAGTTTCAAGTGAGCCTTCTGGATGGAGACAAGAAGGAAGAGTTCCAGCTGACACTGAGGAATAGATTCAAACCCCTTGTTGACCTCGAAGAGACAGTAGATTTGGAGACTCACTGGGCTAAGGTAAAAGGAGTATTTACATCGACATGCCAGGATGTTCTTGGGGAAAAGAAAGTGGAACACAAGGAATGGATCAGTCAAAAATCACTGGACTTGATAAGGATAAGAAGAGACCTAAAAGAACAGGTAAATGCAAGTCGTACAAGAAGCTCAAGAGTTGGTAACCAGGAAGAGTACCGAGCATCAGCTAAAGAGGTCAAAAAATCAATTAAAAAAGACAAAGAGGAGTTTATAGGAATGTTAGCAGAGAAAGCAGAGAAGGCAGCAACAGGAGGACACATGAGGATCCTCTACCAGACTACAAAGACTCTTGCTGGAAAATATGGAAAACCTGAAGTTCCTGTCAAGGATTACAACAGGAAGGCTATTTTTGGAAAGGAAGCTCAGGCAAAAAGATGGATAGAACATTTTAACAGCCTCTTGAACAGACCTCCACCAAGCAACCCACCCGACATTCTACCCGCAAGAAATGATTTACCGATCAGTTGCGACCCTCCGACTAAAGCAGAGATTAATGATGCCATAAAGCAGTTAAATCGAGGCAAGGCAGCTGGACCAGATCAGATCCCACCAGAGGCGCTGAAGGCAGATGCTGCTGGGGCTGCAGAGGGTCTGCACTCACTATTCTCGAGGATTTGGACCGGAGGCAAGTTTCCAAAGGACTGGAAGGAAGGACACCTCGTGAAGCTTCCAAAAAAAGGGGACCTCAGCAATTGTAGTAACTACAGAGGAATTACACTTCTCTCCATCCCAGGAAAGGTTTTCAACCGGATTATTCTCAAGCGAATACAGAATGCAACAGACCCAAAACTTCGCGAGGAGCAAGCTGGTTTCAGGAGTAATCGATCAACCACCGACCAGATCGCCACGCTGAGAATCATAGTAGAGCAGTCGCTAGAGTGGAACTCCCAACTGATAGTGAACTTCCTTGACTACGAGAAGGCCTTTGATAGCATCGATAGAGAAACACTGTGGAGAATATTGAGACATTATGGAATCCCAGAGAAGATGGTGAACCTTATCAAGAGCATGTACGAGGGGACAAGTTGCAGAGTCGTACACGATGGCGAGCTTACTGACAGCTTTGATATCAAGACTGGGGTTAGGCAGGGTTGTTTGCTGTCCCCATTTCTGTTTGTCCTGGTGATTGATTGGCTTATGAAAGAAACCACCAGTGGAGGAAGAAATGGCATACAATGGACCCCATGGACACAGCTGGACGATCTAGATTTTGCAGATGACTTGGCACTATTGTCGCACACACACGACCAGATGCAAGCAAAGACTACAGCTCTAAACAAAATTTCAGAATCTATTGGATTGAGGATACATCCTGCGAAGTCGAAGGTCCTAAAAATTGTTGCACCCCCAAGCGCACAAGTCAGAGTAGGAGATCAACCACTGGAAGATGTAGAGTCCTTCTGCTATCTTGGTAGTATCATTGACAATAAGGGAGGAACAGAGGCAGAAGTCAAAGCACGAATTGGAAAGGCACAGGCAGCTTTCACGTCCTTAAGCAAGATTTGGAGAACCAAGGATATATCTCTAAAAACAAAGCTGAGGATATTCAACTCGAATGTGAAGTCAGTCCTGTTGTATGGATGTGAAACTTGGAATGCGTCCCAGGCCTGCATAAAGAGAATCCAAGTTTTCATCAACAGATGTTTGAGGAAGCTACTTAAGATCAGATGGACAGACAAGGTCAGCAATGAAATTGTATGGAAAAGAACAAGACAGAGCCCAGTCAGAGAGGAAATTGGTAGGAGGCGATGGAGATGGATCGGCCACACTCTCAGGAGGCCAGGAAACAGCATCACGAAGAAGGTATTGGATTGGAATCCCCAGGGCAAGAGATCAAGAGGAAGGCCGCGCGGAACGTGGAGAAGAGCCAGAGAAAATGATGTGCAACGAAGCGGAAAGACTTGGAATAATGTAAAGAGACTGGCCCATGATAGAGAGGGATGGAAAGTGTTTGTTGGTGGCCTATACCCTGATCCAGGGTGAGAAAGGCAATGATGATGATGATGACTGGCTACCATTCCTGGGTTTTTAACACCGAAATAGTCTTGGAAATCTTCAACACTGAAATATAGTCTTGAAAATCTTCAACACTGAAATATAGTCTTGAAAATCTTCAACACTGAAATAGTCTTGAAAATCTTCAACACTGAAATACAGTCGTGACAATCTTCAATTTCTCTCACCCAAAAAAATTACTTACAACCGAGGTCTTGGTGGATTTGCTGCCGTGGCTCCGAGTATACTGAACGGAAACAGCAAGGTGAAAGCCATAGTTCTGCAAAAAAGATCACATCACAGATTCATTCACATGACAATCATAATTTTTACTCTAGAATTCTTGAAATGTTGTGAAAATGACTCATACAAAAATATTCACTAGAAATAAAATGTCAGATGACAATCAGAGTTGGTGTGAGATCACAGAATCCATGTGGCCAAAACAAGAACACCATATGGAATAAAACACAGATGAAAATTGGAGAAATATAAAATAGAGGAGAAAATCTGATTGGCACACTGATGCCACTGCATAAAAGTAAAGTATGTTGCGATTTTGTGCCGTTTTGAATCATATCCACCTCTTGAATGCAAATAAAACAGAATACACTTTCATGTGTAGAATGCATTTCAAAATGGCCACAGTATTTCACTTACTATAACTTGGTTGTTCCACACCTATTGAACACAATAAACACATTATGATCTCAACTGAAATTTTTACCCAGCTGAGGAAACAAAATCTCACTTGAGCTGAAATCCTCTGAAAAACAGACAATTTTCCCCTATCAGGAAATATTTAATTAATTCAGTGGCTCCCCTAAGCCGCATTTTCTGGCTCAAGCCGCCGACATAGTCGAACCCTAAGCCGGATTTTGCAGCTCGAAATTAAGAACTTAATTTATGAAGCTACCAATTGTTGCAACGAAGTATACTTTCGTGCACGCACAAGGTTGGCTTTCCTGTTCCTTCCGCGAAATGTAAACAGTGGATGGCATGATGAAATTGATGGTTTTTATTGTTTTTTTGTTTTTTTTACTTCCTTATTGTGACATCATGAAATATCACTGTGTCGCCATATCTGTTATATGATTTTGATCTTAACTCAAAAAGTTTGGGAGATATCTTCATGAAATTTGAAGGTGAATTCATAATTGGATTACTGTTATTATTTCAAAAGTTGAATGGATAGGGATATAGAAGCGGTATGAGCATGGGGTAAGTTGAAAAATTTAGGTGTGAAAATCTGCTCTTGAATTTTTCGTTTCACTTTACTGTCCAGTTTATGTATCAAAAGTGTGCTAAATCATTCTGTCAATCCTTTTATCTTATTCTGCATTCAATTTCCAATAAATTGATATGTATATTGTATAGTCTAGCTCCATCCACAATAAACTTGTAGTGTATGATTTAGAAAGCCATATGCGGAATTTCGTTTGTCGCAAATTTATCTGGGGTCCAACAGTAACATTCCGTGGGGGAGTCAATGAGTTAAATGAAAATACTAGGAAAATAAAAATGTCTTGGATAGATATATATATAAGAAATTATAACTTGGACATGAAATATTTTGCCCAGTAGGGGAACCAAAATCTTACTTTAGCTGAAATCCTCTGAAAAAACAGACAATTTTCATATAAATATGAGAAAATATTCAATTAAATGAAAATACTCACACAAAAAAAAAAGCTTTGGGTAGATATGGTAAGAAATTATACCTCCAACACAAGAAAGATTGTCATCCTACCTGGTATAGAGAGATTCCCAGTAACCACTGGCCAGATGAATAGGAAGCCCAAAAGCAAAGTAGTATGGCCAGTTGTTCTCTATCTGAGCCACTCTTGTGTGTCCTTTTATACCTACAACACAAACAATATCATGCATGAGATCAGCCACTGCATTTCAACATAAGTTGATGAAATATACAAACCACAAAAAATTGTGGGGTCATGGCAAGGTTTGAAATAAAGACAAATGGCAAAAGGAAAAAAGTTGTATTATTTCTTATGCAAGGCTTTGCTACATGCAACCTTTTCTGTCACGTTTTATCTTTACTTCAATATAGGATAACATTATAAAACAGCATTTGCAAATCTGAATAATCTTGAGTAGGATTATTTCATTTCTTACATTTTTTGTTCAGTCCCCATCGCCTCGTTGCCACAAAAAGTACTGACACAATATTTTATTTCCGCTTCTTATAATAATTGAGATAAGGCTATAAGATGGTTTGATGAAGTGTATTCTATCATTCCTATGAATTTCGTGAAGGTATCTCATTTCTGGATAAAAAGTTCCAAAAGTTATACTCACACTTTAAAAACTATAAAACTTCAAATGCCATTTTCTCCAAACACACTTGACTTATGTGGAGATGGAATTAGGCAATATGAAGATGACAACCTAAGTAACAATCACTGAATTTCTGATGGGAGAGGGAAGTAATATGACATTCTTAAACCTGATACTTCATTGTTTGTTTGTTGTTTTTTTCCCCCTGTCATGAATAATTCAGAAACACTGAATAATAAAAGAAGATATTTCTTCATAAACTAAATTGTCCTATTTCATAGAAGCCTAAAACCCAACTGGGATTTGTTTTTCCTTAAAGTGAGTGCCTAAGAATACCTACCAAGTAATGCCCACTTGTACTCAAAAGCATACACAGCATAGAATAGAGAATAGTGCAACCACTCCATCAGTACAGCTACCCACGGCCAGGGAGTCAGTGCACACACTATAGCAGCCTGAAAGAAAATGTACATGTATGTCACTGACTGGCTGATAACAACAAATCACAACACTGAACTTGAGGCTAGAACTGGAAGATAAAACACAACAGCCAATTAAATGATAGACATGGCACTTTTCAGTTTTGACCATTTGTACTCAAACGATTGTGTAAAGAAATTTACATCCATCTTAAATGACAGTCACCATCCTGTTTTATCAAATTTCATGATCATCCAGGAGCAACAGAATAATATATATCAAGGCAAACAAAGAAAGATACAGAAGATCAATTTTGCCCTCCGCCATTTATCCAAACAAGACATTATTGATAGATATGTGTCATATTTCAATAAGGTTCAACGTAATTAGCCTGTTATTGAATTATGATACATATATGTTTATGTAATGATGTGTTAGATGTGTGCACCATGTATGTGCTCTTAAACACAATGAAAAAAATTTCCTTCATGGAGTAATAAAGTGATTCTTATTTTCAAATAACCACTTCAATGTGGGATATCTTATATCAAGGCAAACTGTAAAATATATGTGTTAAACACTAGTCAGTTGTAAGTGCATTGTAGCCCATAACTATTTGCAGTAGAGGCTAAAGAGAAAATCAAACATATGTATACCTGTACTAGAAAGAGCGTCTGATATATACTGCTGAATATAAATTCACTGATTGTGGCTCCTATTGACATGCTTTTTGGCTGACCGTAGAGTTGAAGAAACACTTTATCTGCTACTTCCTGAAAAGTAACAATATATATAATATAAACCATGTATAAACTCTGCCAATCCATTGTATGGTCAAAGATGTAGTGTCATAGGAGTAAACTGGAAAATCTTCATAGGTCTTATATGGACTGGAACCACTCAACAAGTCAAACTTAGCTGTAAACTTGCATGTCTCATACTTTTATGAACACATGATGATACAAATATAAACAAAGGTTTTAACAGTTGAGGGCTGACGAAAATCTCACTGGCCCTGGGGAAAATCACTCCCATCTCCATCTATGTGTTGAACTTGTTATACTCGAAGAAGCAAAGTAAAAAATGGACAGCCGGCCAGTTGGCAGGTCTGCATGCGTGAAGAATCGGAGCACCGCAATAAGTCACATCAGGAAGGAAAGGGTTAAAAGCTGGTATCCAGTTAACAAGAAGTTTTAAATATGTAATGCACATTTCTCATATGTATAATGCAAGTCTCAGCTCCCACAAATAGTACAGCAATAAAAAGTTCACATCATTTGTCGTCTGTCTCATGTACTGGCGTTTCAACAATTTTTCCCATTTTACAGGAACGCATTTGAACGTTTTTGGTAAGACTCAGATTTCTTCAACAGTGACAAGAAGGGGCAAAAACATTTCTGCTTACAATTTCAAAACTGCTCAAGATATCAAAACTGTCACTTTGTGAGAATATAGATCTCACCATGAGCAGTGATAAGGTAGCCATAACTCAAGACCAATAAAATCATTGACACATCAAAATGTGAGGTGGAAGACGATGTGCTGACTCACATTATTGTTAATGATACTGGTTAGTTTGATGACTGCCATGCTGGGGAACCACCACAAAAAGTGCAGGGTGAACGCAGACACAGCCAAACCTCGAGTGAGACTGTCACCTGTAGGGAAAAATTATATATACAAATTAGATTCATCATGGAAAAATTGAACTGGAATCCAAACAAAATATGAATATGTGGAACAATTCATTAAATCCATTTAAACATTTCTGCAATCCACACAAAAAATCAAATCTCTGTTGAATCTGGACAAATGTTCAACAATTTGTCAAGCCACACCACAGACATGAATAAAAATAGTCATGTGGATAAACTATAGAGATCTAAACCTCCATTAGTCAAAATGTTTAAAAAGGCCACCTACCACAATATTAACTCACTGATGCCCGACATCGCATGGGTGCAATTTTCTCACTGCGAAGGCAGCTGCCTGACATCGCGTATGTGCGATTCTACTATCAATATTCAATGAATAGCTCGTAAGGGTAATGTAATAGTGCGATGACTGTGGCGCGGATGAATTCTAGAGTCGTTTCCCTTTCACTGAGTACCCGGATGATCAGTCTTGCGTGAAAACTAACGAAGTTATGATCGTTTTTGTACTGCTATCTCCCCTTGCTCAAAATCCTACGGTCGTTCCGACTTCGAAGTACAAAAGTACAAAAAATGTGTAGATCTAGCTCTACACGGCCTTCTAATGATGCAGTAGCCTTTCAGGGTAGTAAACCAGATAGTGTGACAGCTACATGTAGACCTAAACACCAGCCTGGAGCCTCTACAGCCCAATATTTTAGTTCTTCTGACTCGGAAGATGATTCACATATTCACAACTCAAAACTATAAAAGATAACTCAATTCTGTTTGTGACATTATAAATTTTACTATAACATTTATATACATGTCAAACTGCAACACTAGCTTAAATAGTTTTTTTTTAATATTTTTTTTTAAATACCTTTGAAACGCTGGGTACCAGGGAATAGCTAGGGTAAAAATCCCGGGCATCAGTGAGTTAAATGAGTAAATGGCTTTCATCCTGAAATTTGGTGAGTATTTGTTTCAAAATCCCTACATATACTTGTCTTAAAATTAACATTTCATCTATTCTCTCAGTCTTGATAGCAAACAGGCAATCAATCTATAACTGGCTAACACCTGACATCATCATACAAACTGTTCTTAAATGTCTTATCAGGACAAAATTTATGAATAAGAAACGCTCAAACATAGTCAAGAACTTACAAAATGACAAGGACATAAGAACTTACCAAAGAAGCTGGCAATGTAAGAACATCCCATCTGTATTAGAAAGGTAATCTGAAAATATAATTGCACTGTAATTATCTACAAAAGAAAAAAGAAAAGAAAATCACACTTAGTACTACATACCGACTATGATGAAAACACACCATACATTCAGGCATATAAAATGTTGAAAGGGACCTGAATAAATTGAAAGTAATTGCGAATACCCCAAAATTTAACTCATTAATATTTAGTACCTTTTACCACTGAAGGACACAACTGCAAGCTTTCCTTTCGCCATTTCAAACAAATTCTAATGCGAGAGCTTCCAAATGACATATTAAAACACCTAACAGACAACCAATCCTCATGCAATGAGAACTCAGGGGTATCATACAGTATCAATCTATTTCATACACTCTTTCAATTATACCATTCACTGTCATTCAATGAATGGAGAAATAGCTCCACATTTATTATGTGTGCTAGTCTTGTTCTCCTACAAAAACAGAGCTCATTAAGCCATATAAAATGAATTGTTTCAGTAAACTTTTGAAGTGGTTTAAATTGTCACAGTCATTACGACGGACACCAGCAGGAATAGATTTTGTACAATTTGAGAGCCACAGAAATCATGTCTTTACAAATTTATATTTTTAATGTATAAGCAGTATGAAATCCATTCACATGAACAGGATTTAGTACAGTAGAATTTGGTAATAACGAGACATCGTCTTCCACCAAAAATGTGTCGTTATACCTGAGGTCTCACCATTCCAGAAAAGAGTACAAATAAGGAAGGCAAGGGATTAAAATACCTCACTATTGTTTTTATGGTTACCTCTCTTATTAGCATTATCCTGCATATCAATGTACATGTAATATCAAATTGACAGCACATCTCGGCCTTGATATCTATACTTTTTTTTGTCTTTTTGACATTCAATAATCAAAGAATGGGAACAGACTGGCCATGTGATTGTGACACAGGGATTGTAGACATATAGTCATGGTCACAAAGCCTGGTGTAGACAAAGAGCACATGCCACGCAGCTGTAAGTGACAATCAATGACCTTGCTACATGTAATAATTATCCCATATCACAGGTAGTGACCAGACAGTGCATGTGTCACAAAGATACACGTTTGTGAAGTTGTAGCCTACACAGTCTGCCCCACAGTTTGCCTCAGTGAATGATGAGTCATCACTTTGGACTGACTGCATGTGGTGTGCTATCACAGCACATGGGCAGTAGAGAGAGAAAGCATACCAGGCCTAAGTGAGAGATGGCCAGGTGGTGCCACAACTTGCAAGGCTGGTGTGGTGGGCATGTAGTAATAAACAAAGAACAATAATTTATTGTTTGACTTCCAACGTTGTTCTGAAGCCACTCCCGCCATTTGCCGTATGCACTCAAAATTAATTCTCTCACTATACCTAGCACTTTAATTATTGACTGCCATTATTCAAGTATTTCATTATATAGCTCATACAGCAGAAAAAACAGGGATTCTCGCTGTCGGTAAGGACTCATTATTAGCAGTGACGTTAAACATGATGGTTGACTGTAATATAAGACACAAAAAGTGCATGGGGGAAACCTCACTTAATTTTATTGAAGTGGTTGAGACCAGCGCCACTTATTCTTTATGTTCACCTAATCAACCACAAAATTGAAAAAAGAGTAACTTACCAGGAGGGCCACACCTGCTGTGGTCACTGTATTCCAGATTATGTCCATCAAGGTTCTAAGGACAAGAGGACAAAAACAGCTATGAACTATTCTCACCTGAAGACAGCACACAATTTAAATAGAAATTTCCCGAATGTCATTCTTTCATTTAGTATTCAAAATCAAAACTCCCTTTCGGTGTTGAAAATTCACCAGAGAAACAGGACATTCATGGGTGAAAACAAATGAAGGTTCAGAAACCTGAAAACCAAAGTTTCCAAAAAGTCCATTCCTGAAGCTGGAAATTTTCAATGAAATATAGGCTAGCGATAAAACATGTTACATTTAGCTCAGGTCAGTGGGTTGTTTTGTCAGTCTCCGTCTGTAGCTTCAGCCAGCATTCAACCATTTTGTCCATAATATTCTTGAGTGAATATTACCAGTTTCTTTTTCTTCTGATTATTTCATTAATGATTATAATGTAAGTGTCCTCGCAATCTTTCTGATAAAAGTCACAAAACAAATGTGGTATCACACTTCACAGTCGATACACATTTTCCTATAACATAACAGGCTGGTTTTGCAAAGAACAGTACAACTACAAGGTAGCTATAAATAGTAAATGACATCATCAGGTAATCCTCAGATGCCCACTGACGCAGTTTGAAACAAGAAAGCATGAGCTAGTCAGGCCTACTTTAGTATTGCATTATATTACACATGCATGGTCATCCAACAGGCTTGTCCCTCACTCAAAGCCTGAATCATGTATTCTTTTAGCACCTGCTTGTACCAAACAGGGTTCATACAAAGTCTTGAAGTTGAAAACTAATTTTAGGGACTATTTAAGGACTTCCTAAGGACTCACTGTAAAAACATTAAGGACCTGTGTGCCTGTGGTTACATCTTTTGAAAGTGTGGGGAGAGCCTTTGAAAGCTTAGTCTTTGTGATTCCGACCAGTGGTTCGCTGGTTAACATGTCCATGTCACAATGCGTTTGATTTAGAAGAGATACAGTTAACAATAACACGGTGGTTACGTCTCAAAAAGGTCAGTGACCTGATGCGTGAAAATACGGCTTGCACATGGCACGGTCAGCTTGACTGTCCCGACTTTTGGCACCCGTGCGGCGTGAGCGCTTGCGAGTAAATACCGACAATTGCCGCCCCTCGCAGGGTGAGGGTCAATATATGAGTGAGGAACAAATGCACATTTAGACCATATTTTAATGACCCAAACTTTTGGTTATCGATACATGTAATATTAAAGGACTTCCATAATAACCTGTTTTCATTACAGGCCAGACCCCATCATCAAACCCCATGGGGTGGAATGTAACCATTATAGAGGTGATGAAATGCGAAAACCAAATTGGTAATTTCCAAATGACATTCCAACATGGAGTCTGTCTAAAGTGAACTGGTTTAAATTGAAAATTTGGTTTAAATTATTATGATCACATGCTTTGGTCGCAATTTGTTCCCTTTATCATCACCAAATTAAAATTTAAAAGCACACACACACAACATACAAACCACACACACAATGTAGATGCTCTTAAATGCCACTGGATGGAAGAACTCTATTATGTGCCAGACATATGTAGGAGAAATAAATTTGTGAGACTATGCATCTCTTTTCATGATGACTAAAATGCTTCCCTTTAGCTCAAAATGGTTTTATAAAAGAAACCTTTTTCAAAGTGAACAGATATCTTTGGACCCTTGAATTTCTTTTTTGAAGTTCAATTTAAATTAACTCCTCTGCAGGAATTACATTTTATTTCTTTGTGAAAATAACTTCTTACCCCTCAGGCTCCTTTTTTTTCATCTTCTGCTGCTCTGCCCTTTTCTTGGCAAGCTCTGAAAAAGCCTTAGGTGGGGGTGGTCTGTTGGTTAATGACTTGGCTTCATTCTGCCAGCACTTGACAGCTACCCACCAACCACTGAGAGAGTCCTTGATGCCATGAAAGGTGTCACTGACAAAGAGCTGTAGCATCGACATCTCCTGTAGCATAACAAAAAAAAACCCACAAGTACTGAACTGATCGGTAATTTACTATTTTCACAAAATGGAGATACAGTGGTCACCGCCTAACAGCATGGTACCCGGGAGACAGTGTTTAGCGTGCTGGCAGGCGAATGTGCTATTAGGCGTATAGGGGAGGGAACCATGCAGGCATGTGCACTGTGTAACAAGTTTTGCTTAGAAAGTGAAAATGTGAAATACAATGTTACTCAATCATAAGTGTCCCTAAACTCATCAATGTAGTCTGAGGCCTTATGCCTTGCGATAAATTAAGGCCAAATCATGACAAAATTGGAAAGAATCCGACCAATCGAATGCAACGGCCGATCAGATGCAAAAACCAATCAAGTGCGACAAATGTTTTCTGTTCTTTCCTATCCGCCCACTCAAACCTTTACAGCTGATTAGGGTGGTCACAAACCTTCTGTTGTTCCCGCCCCCCACCCATACAGTCAGTTTGATCTACATGCACAACTGATCAAAGCAGCGCCGCCACCATGTGTCCATTGTAAAGAGCGCGTGTCTGTCTGGCAAGAGATTATGGCGGTCCCATACCCTCTGTTGACTCCAACCCCACCCTCACATGCCAGCTTGATCTACCTATACGTAACTGATTAAAGTAGCGCCGCCTTCATAGGTTCATTGCAAATAGCGCATGCCTGTATGGTGGTCAAGTACATGTAATACACTTCATTTGCAAAAATTTTTCATCTCTCTGATACTAAAAAAGCGTGCTCTTAGGTGAATAGTACTTTTAAAATAAGTGTGCTGTTAGAGGGGACCTTTTATAAAGAGCGTTCTGCTAGAAGGATTGTGCTGGTAGCCAGCGTGCTGTTAGGCGGTGACCACTGTACCTATAAAAGGGGTTTTTCCATTTAAAGTATACATTCATCTCCATTCAGTAAAAGTGCCCTGTGATCAATTCAAATTGTTGAAACCCCGATGATCATTCAAACACTAGTAGCAGGCCTGTAGTGATTTTCAGGGAAAAGACTGGAACAATGACATTTGTTTGTGAGGTCTGTCCAAACCATAAACACCTGTTTTCACATCTTAAGCTATCAGAATAATGCGAGACAGGAGAAAATATTTCTTCAGTTACTTAAGTTGTGACAACACGACAATTTATTTCTCTTGCACAGGTTTGACAGGGGCATGTATTTTATTCTTGCAGAAATTGTATTTTTTATTCATTGCATAAATACTTTGTGAGGATTGCCAGTGGATTACACGCTGATGTGTAAGCATTCAATTGCATTTTCTTTGGTTTTTATGCCTCTGGAGTCAGTGGTGCATTGAGCAACCACTGTATCAGCAGTCCCAAATCCACTGGGACTATGGAACTGGAAGATGAATTCCTTTTTTAACCCTCGTCCTGTGTTGAGTGAACTCGTCGACATAACGCCCCGTGCAGGGATAGCCAGCGGCCAGTCAGCCGATCGTTCGCGTGTTGCCGATGACCTCGGCGGTCGGGTCAATCGGGTCCTTGTGAACACGTGTAACGCGTATACTTCAGGACGCAATAACAACAATAGTGGTGGATAAATTGTAAGGGACCCCTATGATATTTGGATAAAGTACTTGTGATGATATGCAGTAGGTTTTATTGTGAAATGGAAGGCCCAAATCAAGAATTTTCTGCATTTACATGCCGTTTAACACACGTTTTATCATTTTCCCAAGACCTCTGCGCTTTTTCTGTCCCTATGTCAGGCCATTCAGGTGAACAAATTATTTTTTAAGCCATTCGCTTAAACCACATTGCCACCGGCATTGACATTGCCTTCTCCCTCCTCTACTATGTAAAGCGTCCACTTAGCATAATGTTAGTTTTAGCGAGAGATTTGATTTCCAGTTCCAGGTCGTAGAGCACACACATGTACTGAAAAGCGGTTTAATCAAAGCAACACAATATCTCTCTAATTACCACATTAAATAAAGACAACGACCAACAACAAAGTCGGAGATTTTCTCCCAGTTTTCCCTGATGAAAAACCTACAGACAGATGCCCTTATGCAGCATGCCCTAATATTACATCGGGAATTCATAAAATTTTACAGACGTAGAACGGCGTCTCAAATACGCACAGGTCCCCTTTCTTCTCATTTCACATGTAGACGACAACCAGCATCAAAGTATAAGTTTCCCCAAGACTTTCCCCAGTTCAAACTTCAGACCGTCAGTACTATTACACGAGTATGACAAATAGTTGCGAATAGTTGCATCGTAATAAACGTAATCGGACGATGCCATTTTGTTAGATATAGTAGGGGTGACAGGATAGATAAACACGCGAAAATTGTGTGGAAAAAAAAACGTGAAAAAACAACAACAACGACAGCCTTGGCAACCGAATAAACAAAGCGCGAGGCGCACCGTTGCTATACAAAAATGTGGCCTCCTGCAGGACCCGCGGTTAAGCGTGTCGGACAAAATAATGGCCTCCCGTGTCTCACGGGGAGGCCACTATATATAGTGGCCTCCCGCAGGACTAGGGTTAAGTTCGTGCTCTTTAGTTTACCGTTTTTATTTACAAGTTTCAGCAGCTTTTCGAATACATACAATGATTTGTCATCTGCAGAGCCAAAATTGTAAAGCACACTGTCATTTCTTAATCTTATCATGTTAACCTTCGTCCCGCGTTGAGTGAACTCGTCCACGTTACGCCCAGTGCAGGGATAGCCAGCAGCCAGTCAGCCGATCGTTCACGTGTTGCCGATAACCTCGGCAGTCGAGTCAATCGGGCCCTTTTGAACACATCTATCGTGTTTACTTTAGGACGGACTATTAACAACAATAGTGATGGATAAATCGTGTGACCCTGATGATATTTAGATGAAGTACTTGTGACAAGATGCAATAAATTCTATTGTTAAACAGAAGGCCCATAATCAAGAATTTTCTCTATTTACATCCCATTTAAAACACGTTTTATTCTTTTCCCAAGAGGTGTGCGCCTGTTTTAGTTTTGTCCCAAGTCAGGCCATCCATGTGAACACATTATTTTTTAAGCCAGGCACTTAATTTACTAACCACATGTATCATGACATTGCCTTCTCCCCCCTGAACCATAGAGGTTCCACGTACTATGATGTTGGTTTTCTTAGCACACTTTTGGCAAGATATTTGATTTCCAGCACGTAGAGTACGTAGGCCTACTGAAAAGCAGTTTAATCAGAGCATCAAAATCTTTCTCTAATTACAACATCAAACAAAGACAACAGCCAACAACAAAGTCAGTCATATTCTCCCAGTTTCCCCTGATGAAAAACCTGCCAACAGACACCTTTAGCCTTATATGCCCTAGGATTACACTGGAAGTCATCATTACAGACAGAACGCTTTCTCAAATACACAGATGGCCCCTTTCTTCTCATTTCACATGTAGATGACAACCAGTATCAAAGTAAAAGTTTCCCCAGTTCGAACTTCAGACAGTCAGTACTACATGTATTACACGAGTAATGATGATTAGTTATTAATATTTGCATTGTAATACACGTAACGGTAATCAGACGATACCATTTTGTCAGACATAGTATAGAGTAATGATTTCATTTCCTTTGTACCAATGATTCTTTGTTCCTTCTTTCCAGAATAAACGACGATCATTGTGATCATCCGCTACAAATAGACTGAGTCTTATTTATGATCGTCGTTTATTGTTAGACAAGGTTCAACTTCAAGATGCCAACCATCAAATGCCCCGTCCCCGATTGCCGAGAAACATGGGACGCAACCCTCCCCGAAGCGATCCTCACCAGACTGATGGATGGTCACTCTGCGCACGTCCACCCCGCAGCTGCTCCGAGCCCCCTGCCAGCAGCCAGGGCCGAGAAGGTCCGACGTCCAGGCATCACATCAGGTGTCACCTCTGAGGACTTCAACTACTTCAAACAGCGGTGGACCGATTACCAGGCTGCTACCCTGCTGTCTGGCACAGACATTATATTCCAACTACTAGAATGTTGCGACGAGAACTTGCGCAAAGACCTGGCTCGCACTTACGGCTCCCTGTCATCTCAAACGGAAACCACAGTGCTCGACTACATCAAGAACCTCGCAGTAAAAAAGGAGAACATTATGGACGCCAGACACGACTTCCACATCATGCAGCAGGACCGCGACGAACCTGTGCGCAACTACGCCGCTCGACTGCGTGGTCAGGCTGCCATATGCAAATTCCAAACAAAGTGCACACACTGTAACAATAAGGTTGACTATAGTGCGATCAAAATCAGGGACGTACTAGTCCGCGGACTCGCGGATCCTGACATCAGGGAGGACATTTTCAGCCTACAAGACCAAGACATTGAACTGGAGAGCGCTATCAAAATAATCGAAGCGAAGGAAGCCGGCCGCCGATCCATAAGGCAGCTGACCGTTGCTCAGGGTGGCGCCACGGCTGCCGTCAGCAGCACATATAAGAGACACGAGAGACAGGAGAGAAATCGAGCGAACCCACCTAATGACACTCATGCAGGCCCACCCAACACATTCACCGACAAACAGCGATGTCACTACTGTGGGCGCCAGCGGAACATTCGTTTACAGTCCTGCCCTGCGTACAATCACACGTGCTCCAAATGCGGTAAACGTCACCACTTTGAGGCCGTATGCCGCGGCCAACAGAACCCCAACACCCCACCAGCACATCAACACTCCAACGCCTCGTCAACATACCAGCACAGGCCGACAACTGATGATGCTTCTACAGTATTCCAAGCCCTCTGCCCCATTTCAATGGACAATACCACACCTGCCCCCGCGGATACGCGCTCGAACACCCCCCGGAGCTGTGACACGACCTCTGATGCATACATAGGCTGTCATAGAAACAACGGCTGCGGCCCTGCTACGAACTGTGAATCTAACATGAACAATGATGCAAAAATTAGCTTTGATAAGGACTGCAGTACTAACATAGACTCAGACAGAGACAATGATCCTAAACCGGGCTACGTTGACATGGACACAGACAGGGACAAAGGTACTAAATTGGGTTACGACAAAGACTGTAATGACATGAACCCCAAGACCCATACGGACTCTATCACCATAGACCACCACATCTACAACGAGCTTTGTGATGCATGGGAGCGTCGCGCATCCGACCCCCAACCTTTCCTTGATGTGTCAATCTCAGCGGACCCATTGGACTCTCACACCCTCGGACACGCCCCTACTTTCACTGATATCAGTGGCCCTGTCGCAACCCCTGCCATGGCTGACACTGGCTGTCAGTCCACCCTGGCCGGGGGAGTCCATTCTCTACAAGCTGGGCCTGAACCCCACTCAGCTCATCCCCACAACAACCTCTATGTCTGCGGCCAACTGCAGCGCTATCACTATATCTGGCGCCCTACCATTGCGCATTTCCGGACGATCCCCAGGGGGCGACACTCACTCGACTCGCCAACTGGTACACTTCACGCCATCCACAGACAAAATCTTCCTTTCCAAAAATGCCTGCATAGCGTTACGCATTATACCTGGGTCCTTCCCCTCCGTTGGATCTACCCAACCGGCAACCGTACACGCGTGCCACGCCCACACATGTGCCTGCCCAAAACGTGAGGAGCCTCCGCCAAAACCCACGACCCTGCCCTTCCCCCCCTCTGCAGACAACCGTGGCAGAATCGAGCAATGGCTACTGGACTACTATAAGGCAAGTGTTTTTAACATATGTGAACATCAACCGCTCCCCATGATGTCCGGCCCACCCATGCGTATCATAGTGGACCACAATATGACTCCCGTGGCACACCACACGCCCATATCAGTACCCATCCACTGGCGGGAGGCTGTAAAGGCCGGACTGGATAGAGATGTTGAACTAGGTGTCCTTGAGCCTGTACCCGTCGGCACACCGGTCACCTGGTGCAGCCGTATGGTGATTGCATCAAAGAAGTCGGGTGAGCCACGAAGGACAGTCGATTTCCAGGCCCTCAACCGCCATGCGGGGCGTGAGACACACCACACGCCATCGCCATCCCACCTGGTGCGATCGGTTCCCCCCAACACATACAAAACCGACCTCGATGCATGGAACGGCTATCATAGCATCCCACTGCACCCTGAAGACCGCCATTACACAACATTTATCACACCATGGGGAAGGTATCGCTATTGCATTGCCCCTCAAGGCTACATAGCCTCCGGTGACTGCTATACCAGGCGTTATGATGAGATACTGACGGACATCCCCAGAAAGAACTAGTGCGTGAACGATGCCATCTTGTGGGACGACAACATGGAGGAGGCTTTCTTCCACACGGTGGATTTCCTCGATGCCTGTGGCAGGAACGGCGTTATCTTCAACACCCCGCCCAAATTTGGATTTGCCTTGACGACGGCACAATTTGCAGGCTTTGAAATATCCCCAACGTCGGTCAGCCCATGCCCCAAATCCATCGAGGCGATTCGATACTTCCCCACCCCTCGGAATATCACTGATATTCGCAGTTGGTTTGGGCTGGTAAACCAAGTATCCTACGCATTTGCATCCGCACCACGCATGGCCCCATTCAGATCCCTCCTGAAACCAGGTGCCCGATTCGTCTGGACAGAGGAGTTGCAGGAGGCTTTTGAACAGTCTAAAGCCATCATCATCAGTGAGATACAAAATGGAGTCGAGATTTATGACAAAGATCTCCCTACTTGCCTGGTCACAGACTGGTCACGAGAAGGTATCGGATACTGGCTACTTCAAAAACATTGCACTTGTACCTCCAACCAGCCACTCTGCTGTAAGTCAGGATGGAAGGTCACATTGGTCGGTAGCCGATTCACCTCAAGTGCAGAGTCCAGATACTCGCCTGTAGAAGGCGAGGCCCTGGCTATCACGGACGCCCTGGATAAAGCTCGTCACTACGTCCTGGGCTGCCCCGACCTCACCATAGTTATGGACCACAACCCACTGGTCAAACTCTTCGGCGACAGGGCACTCGTGGACATCCCAAACCCTAGATTACTGTGCCTCAAAGAGCGATCCCTACGTTACAGATTTAAGATCAAGCACATACCTGGCGTCCGTAACCGAACGGCCGACGCCCTCTCACGTCACCCTGTTGGAGACCCCAGCACAGACGAACCATGTGAAGGCAACCCCTCAGTGCATACGACCTTCCTATCAACCACCCGTGTCCTCGACCCTCGCCCAAATAAGACCTGCGTACCTTCCCACCAAGACTCCGACCTCACACAATCAGTTACATGGCGTGACGTGCAGATTGCCACAAACAACGATGACTCCATGCTCCAACTTCGCATGCTGATAGAGGAGGGAGCCCCTGACAAACGCGAAGACTGGCCTGAGGACACACACCATTTCTTCAGATTCAGAGAAGATCTGTCATGCTTCGATGATGTGATCCTGTATTGCGACCGGGTCGTGATCCCTCATTCCCTCCGCGACAGAGTTTTACAATCCCTCCATTCGGCTCACCAAGGAGTCTCTCACATGACATCTCGGGCGGGGAGCTCATTCTTTTGGCCCGGCATGACCCCAGCAATTGCAGATCTCCGAACACGCTGTAATGAGTGCAACAGAATGGCCCCATCTCAGCCAAACGCCCCACCTACCCCATCTAAGTTGCCTGTCTACCCCTTTCAATGCATAGCTGCAGACTACTTCACATTCAAGGGCAAGAACTACGTGGTTGTTGTTGACAGGTACAGCAGTTGGCCGATTGTAGAAATGGCAACTGACGGAGCTGCTGGCCTCATTGCTTGCCTTCGCCGTATTTTCGTGACATATGGCATCAGTGAAGCACTCGCCTCGGATGGGGGCCCCCAATTTACCGCCAATTCCACCCGGCAATTCCTCAGCAATTGGGGTGTGACACACCGCCTATCTTCCGTGGCATTCCCCCACAGTAATACACGCGCTGAACTTGCCGTGAAAACGGTCAAGCGCATACTGGTCGACAACACTGACCAAAATGGATCACTGAACACTGACCCCTTCCAAAGGGCCATGCTACAGTACCGAAATACCCCGGACCCAGACTCCAAACTATCCCCTGCCATGTGCCTGTTCGGACGTGCCATACGAGACTTCATCCCGGTTCACCCAGGCAAATACGAGCCCCACCCCACGTGGAAGTCAACTCTCCAGGACAGGGAGATTGCCCTAAGGAACAGACATATGAAAATTCACGAGCAACTTTCTGAACACACACGCCACCTGCCGCCGTTGCGTGTGGGCGATACAGTCCGCATACAAAACCAGGTCGGGCCCCATCCCACCAAGTGGGATAAAACTGGATTTGTCGTAGAGGTACGCCAATTTGACCAATACGTTATACGGGTGGACGGATCCGGCCGGGGTCACCCTCCGCAACCGGAAACTCCTCAGGAAGTACCTACCGGCCGTACCCAGGCCCCCCCCCCCCCCCGTCCCAGTGCTTCCAGCAGCCAAGAAAGAAATTCGAGGAAATTTGTCCGGGGCGGCGTCCCCCTGAAGCCGAAGAAAAATTTTAAAAATAGAGGGTAAAAAATCAAAATCTGAGCATGTTGTAGGGCCAATCAACATACTTCACTTCAGACTAGCTAGACCCCTCACAAAAATGTACTAGAGATAGAAGTAGGCTATTAGAAGTCACAGTCTCTTTATACAGTATAAAGTCTAGCATAGTTAAACTATTAGTAAAAACCAAGCACAACTCACAACAGTACACCACCAGTCTCGGATTTAAGTATAAATTGCATGTGCATCCATAATAATATTATATGAAGACAGATGAAGAGATCTCCAACAACCAGCAGGAACTGTCACTCACTGCAGTAACTAGTACTAGTAACTCAAACTGGAACAAAAATAAATTCCTCACTCTAGACTCTAGACAGTCTAGCATGCATAGGCCCTAGTATTAGTACAAGTATAGGGGCAGGGCATAGGGTCACAGGAAGATTCTTGCAAGTCACTATCTTCATTAAAGAACAAAGCCACCATCATGTTTTGTTTGCTGTTTGATCTCAGAGTAGAAAAACTGCGTCTCTTTCTTAGTTAGTCTTGTCGTCTCGCCCACTCTTTTGTGGCCGGCGGCCTCACCTCTCTCTCTTGAATCGGTCTTATTCTTAACTAATAATAATTTAGTCAAAACTAAGTATAACACCAGGAACTACATTCCGCATGAATAAACAAACAGGAAAGAAAACTATCCTCTAGATCTAGATTAAGACTAGGCAACTAGAAAAAAAAAAATTCAACGATGTCCACAAACTTCAACTAAACAAAGAAAGTAGAATATCAGGATTGCCAGGTACGTTTTACGCTTGGGAGCCAGATCCATTACGCTAGGGAGCCAGGAAAGAGCCAGATTTTGTTTTTCATTTTTTTTTTTACAATTCTTCTTTTTCGTACACCTTTAGACAGCTACCCCTGTCAGTCTAAAGTCTAACGAATAATGCAGTGTCCCGCAGATCCCTAAGTGCCGTACAGTTTCGTGTGTGCCTGGGTGGGTGTGGGCCATATTTCACTTCTGATTGATTGGTGTTCGGGATAGGCATTAAGCAGATGTTCTACTGTTTAATCTACCCATTAAATTCAAGAAAATACTACTGAAAGAGCTAGAAAGAGACACTAGAAACGTTCGTAGTCTATGAATATTGATAGAAAGCCAGAAAAAGAGCCAGAGCCAGAAAACGAAATTTCGGAGCCAGCTATGTTCCAGAGAGCCAGATTTCTGGATTCTGGCACCCAAAGAGCCAAACCTGGCAACCCTGGAGTAGATCCTGCTACGGTCGGGTATTGATGAGGAACCGTCAACGGTTACTAGTATAAGTAACGGGGACTCGGGTATCAATTAATTCCACTGTTGGCTTTATTAGCTACAGCTAGTAACCGCTCAGCACCCGCGGTAATATAAGTAAATAATACCCGTTCACGACGTGTAGTACAAACATGTTATTCAAGTGTGACCGCACGCATCGACGACAATATCCGCAAATCGCCGAATATCGTAAATCTTGTACGTTTTATACTGTGAATTTTGCGGATCGAGAGGAATTTTGCGAAACTTGCTGAAATTTCGCGATTTGCGGATTTCCGCAAATTTGCGGATGTCTGGAAGCACTGCGTCCAGAAGACCCGTGAGCCCGCCACTCATATTGCTCGTCCAGTGCCAACGAGACCAAATGTCCCAGCCCCATCACCCAGACGCCCCGAGCCTCCTCCACAGCTGGCACCGTCAACCCCCAGGCCAGATGGGTCACGCCCACAAGACATACATCCAGTGCCTCCCCTGCAGTTGACACAAACTCCCCAGCCCTATGACTAGTATGAGCCAACCCATCCCGACCCGCCTATGTTAGCTGTCAATGACACTCCCATTTCCGATACACCTGACAGTACCAAAGCCCAATCCCCAAACGATACTCCTACTGTGACAGGAAAAGCCAATAGAGTACCAACTATGCTCCACAGACTTCAGTCATATAACAAACCTAGCCTTGCAGAATAATTATTAATAACATTTTGATGCCCAGTTTTTTAGTATTATGTTTAGTGTCAAGTTAAATCATTTGTTTTGTCAGTCCTCCACACTGCGTTCAAGGACTTGGGGGGCATATAGAGTAATGATTTCATTTCCTTTGTACCAATGATTCTTTGTTCCTTCTTTCCAGAATAAACGACGATCATTGTGATCATCCGCTACAAATAGACTGAGTCTTATTTACATAGTAAGGGTGACAGGATAAGATAAACGCGAAAATAGTGTGGAAAAATAAAAACATGAAAAAAACGATAGTCGCGGCAACCAAATAAATAAAACACGAGGAGCAGCATTGCTATACAATTATTATTGGCCTCCCGCAGGACCCAGTTTGCAATTATATGTAGTATACAATATTGGCCTCGCGTGTTGTGCGAGGAGGCCAATATAGTGGCCTCCAGCAGGACGAGGGTTAAAATGGTTACAAACTGGCAATTAGGAATCAAGAACAGCCCAATGGCATAAACTGTAACCCATCTACACTGCCACCCTTAATCCAATCACAGAGACTAGAGTAGAGTGTAACTTTTACTCATATTTGTTTTGCTATTCCCATCCCTGTCCTACATGGAAACCTCATCTTATCCCTTACCTATCCCTTACACTTTAACACAACAAAATGAAATTCTGTAAAGAATTGTAAACGTTTTGGGTGACCGGGAGGCGGGACGTACAGAACCTGTGAGGATTTCCAAATTCAAATCTGAATCATAGTGCTAGGTAAAAACTCACAACTGTGACAACACAGCGAGAAGCCTAGCGGATATTTCCTTTGCTTCCCCACGTCAAAATTACAATGGTTGGTGAAAATATTATTTGATAAGTCCTCACAGTCGATTTTTTCATCTGATCATGACCACAGCAAAGAAGGGAATGTCAAATCATTAGCGCTACTTCCAAGATTCGCATGTGATACAGTCTTTGTTTATCATAGGCTAGATCTAGATCTAGTACAAAAGTAGTAAGGGTACTGCGCAATGTAGTTGCGCATATCGCTTAGAATAGTTAAAATAGAATAATTTCTTTATCTTCACCACTAAATCACGGACATTTAAGATTATTGAATATTTTTTAAAGAAATTCTAAAATATTTCAAAATGATATGTACCTCCTAGATCTTCTGACTTCTGAATGTTGTGAATCTCAATTTTATTATAAACACCATAAGGGTTCGAACGACAGCAAGAGCGCCCTCTAGTTCCTTCTTTTTCCAGCAAGCAAGGCTTGTAGCATGGTGGGTGAAATGTGAAAGCGTGGTTATCATTATTCGCTTTACCCCATAATTTCAATTTTAAATTTATGTGTATGTCACTATCAGGTTCAAATTAGTACCATTTTCAATAAGGCAGCACCTTAGAACGTGTTAGAAATATACTTGGTGTGCTAAAATACTAAATTTCAAGATGCCATGTGATGGTGGACCCATTCTACAGCGAATGGCCATGCCCATTGACGGCATTGTCGCATTGACTATGGAATAACATTATTTTATGACATAGTCGTGTCGTTCACCAGTAGATCTTCATAGGTTTCAAGCCATAGACGGCAGTTAAACTCATCAGCAAATTTTAATCTTTTTTGTGCAGGAGAATATCTAGATCTAGATAGCCTAGATCTATATCTAGACGTCTAGATCTAGACTTAGAATCTAGAGTCCAGATCTAGATCTAGACTAGATCTAGTTGCCAAAGTAATGTAAGGCTGGTGCCACATGGACTGTTCTTAATAGAGTCGCATGCCCACATATGAACCAGTAGCGGGGTGCCCTCATTGTAACCACGGGAGGAGTAGCCTACCTTACTCGAGCGCCACTTGATAGATTGATAAGTAACGACGTGAGGGTCTAGTCAGTTTGTATCATCGAGGCCGTAGGCCGATGTTTGTCTGGGCAGTAGTCAGATTGACATATCAGGGAAAGCCCCAGGGGTAGGCCCTAGCTGGTCACATCTTAGATTTAGTGATCATCAAACAAACCTTGAGCACCTTCACCAACACCGCCGTCCTAGAAAAACTCATTTCGGATCATAAAACCATCGTAGCCTACTCGATATTGATTTCGCAAAGCCAAATATCATCAAAAAAGTTGTGTCGTCCAGAGACATAAAAGGTATCGACATCAATGCCTTCAAGACGGAAATGGCCAATGCTCTCGAGAACTTTGAAGGCGACATCACATCTTATAATAACATCCAGCAAGATCTACTACAGCGACATGCACCTATCAAGACCAGGTCAATCTCCAACAGACCGTTCGCTCCATGGTACACCCTAGATTTCAAAGCAGCCAAAGCAGAATGTCGCAAAGCAGAAAGGAAATGGTTAAAGACAGGTCTTACAGTCCACAAGGACATTTTCAAGCACCAGAAGAACAAATGGAAATGTGTTATTAAACTTGCAAAAAAAGACTTCTATGTCACTAAACTTCAAAATTCTACATCTTGTAAGGAACTTTTTAGTATTTGTGATGAACTCACAGGGAAAAGAAAGGGAACACCCCGACCCACAATTTACGAGAACAATTTGTTGCCCAATGTTTTTGCTGATTATTTTGATAAAAAAGTTACAACTATCCGAGAAAATCTTGACAGTTTTGATGCCATTGATCATTTTGATGAGTTTCAGGGAAATCCTATAGACACTTTTGGTGTTGTGTCGAATGAATCTGTAAAATCTATCATCATGGCATCGCCATCAAAATGTTGTGACCTCGATCCTATTCCTACATTTTTGGTTAGATCTTGTATTGATGAACTGGTTCCAACTATTACAAAAATAATAAACAACTCTATTTTAAGTGGGTCTGTCCCTGATTATTTTAAAACAGCCTGGGTAACACCACTTTTGAAAAAAACGACTCTTGATCAAAACATGTTGAAAAATTATAGACCCGTCTCAAACCTTCCTTTTCTTTCAAAAATCCTTGAAAAGGTGATATTACAACAACTAATGTGTCATTTGAGAAATAATGACCTGTTGGAACCATTTCAATCTGCTTACAGAAGTAACCACAGTACTGAAACTGCACTATTAAGAATCATGAATGACATATTAGTAAAGGCAGATTCTGGAAATATTACTCTGCTAAATTTGTTGGATCTATCAGCAGCGTTCGACACCATCGATCACGAAATCCTGCTCAGAAGGCTAGAAACATCGTTTGGAATCAGAGGGGTCGCCCTTAAATGGGTCGAATCTTACCTGTCAAATCGCCACCAATTTGTTGTAACCAACAAAATAAGATCTTTTTCTTATGCGCTTCAGTATGGCGTACCACAAGGCTCAGTGCTTGGTCCTATTTTGTTTACTATCTATACTATTCCACTTGTACATGAAATAAAGAAATTTAATTTACAATATCATTTCTATGCTGATGATACCCAGCTCTACAGTTCTGCCTTGCCATGCGATGTTGACAGCCTTCTGCAGCAGGCTGGAAACTGTATAACAGAAATTAAAAGCTGGATGAACCAAAACAAACTGGCACTAAATGAGGATAAAACTGAGGTTATTTTATTAGGCCGTGAGCGGGTTCTGCAAGAAGTGGACAGAACTGAGATGATAATTGGCACTAATTCAATAGAAATTTCAAAAAAAGTAAAAAACCTAGGGGTTTACATTGATTCAAATCTTTCTATGTCATCTCAGGTTAGTCACCTCATTCGTATTCTATACATGGAAATCTGGAAAATTATTAAAATCAGACATCTTATTTCAACTGAAACTGCGGCTGTTTTAGTAAATTCTTTTGTACTTTCAAAGCTTGACTATTGCAACTCCCTTTTGGCTGGAATTTCACAAAAAAATATTAGAAAACTCCAAATTGCTCAAAACAATGCAGCGAGACTTGTTTTGAAGAAAAAGAAAAGAGATTCAGCACTGCCACTTCTGCAGAGTTTGCACTGGCTGCCAGTCGAGAAAAGAATAATGTACAAATTGTCATCCATTTGTCACAAATGTGTCAATAATACTGCTCCATCGTACCTAGTTGATTTAACTGATTACTATGTTCCATCTCGTCAACTAAGATCATCATCCGACACTACAAAATTGAAAGTACCTAAAATGAATCTGTCCACTGTAGGAGAAAAGTCCTTTTCATTTCTTGGCCCTACCATCTGGAACACTCTTCCAAAGACAACCAGGGAAATTAATGACATTGGTTCTTTCAAACGCCATCTGAAGACCCATTTCTTTCAGACAAACTAGGCTAGGTGTTTTTCGGCAGCAACAATAGTAAATATTTTTGAATTTCTTTTGTGTGTGCGTGTGTAAGAGTTTGTTAAAGCGCCCAGAGCTTGTCATCGACGGGGTTGGGCGCTATATAAATGCAATATATTATTATTATTATGTATCATCTCTTTTAGTTAGTTTCTGGTCTTTGGCGCTCGAGTACGGAACTCCTTCCGTAACCACTACTTTCAGTAAAGCAGTGAGTCTATGATGTTTCTTTCACTTCCACATTGAAGAGTAGCCTAACCCCTCCTTTGTGGGAGTTCAAGAAGCCAGGCTCATATTCAAGCTTTTGCACTTTCAGTGATTTTTTTTTTTATTGAGAGGAACCTACTTACCTAGCCCAGTGGGTCCCCCATATGAACCACGGTCCCTCTAATGAACCAGTGCCTACCCACATATATGAACCACTCTGAATGTGACCAACGTTTGCACTGTAGTCTAGGCTAAGCCTTGTTTCTTTTCAACAATGTAAAAAAAATTATCATTTAGTCTGGAAGAAAGAATGTTTATACATGAGGAAAATTTTCTACTGGTTACAGATACTGAACAAATTGATCCCTATATAAACCACTGACTGAAGTGGTTATCAAATTGGAAATACAAACTATCCACACACTACTCCATATAAACCACTCTGTAGGGACCTAGCCCCATACAAACCACCCATCATGATTATTAAAAAGAGATATAGGCCCTCATTTAAAGCACATTTGACATGCCATCACTTAGGTTATTCAAACAATCTTTACAGTAGAAATGAGCCGGTTCATCTGGGGACCAGTCACTACCCCATATAAACTACTCTGTAGGAACTTTGCCCCATTCAAACCACCCATGGTTATGAAAAAGAGATGGGCCCTCATTTAAACCACCGTTGTTTTATGCCATTACTAAAAGTTATTCAAACAATCTTTACAGTAGAAATGAGCCGGTTCATCTGGGGACCAGTCACTACCCCATATAAACCACTCTGTAGGGACTTTGCCCCATTCAAACCACCCATGGTTATGAGAAAGAGATAGGCCCTCATTTAAACCACCCTTGTTATATGCCATTACCAAAAGTTATTCAAACAATCTTTACAGTAGAAATGAGCCGGTTCATTCGAGGACCAGTCATAAAATATGTGTACCCCTTATGAACCACCCTGTTTGCCAACCCTCTCCTCAAAGGAACCAGCAAAATATTTGTAGGATATGACAGAGATGCCTATTCTTAGTAACCAGGTCACTTTCATGCTTAAATTAGCACAAGAGAAATGCATTTTTGACCTTCTACCTGTCGCGGAGTATTCTTATTGTAAAGCAAAGATGGTGGACGGGTTCGAAAAGTTACCTCGATTCATAAGTTTCACTGCCAATCAGGGCAACACAATGCAAGCTTGAGTTAAATGTTGATCACAACTCACAATCGGGGATCTTGGAATGCTTGTGGAAACGGTCAAAAATACGAAATTTGCCTTTAGAAAACAGCAGAAACGAAATAAATTTCGGGTGGTTCATAACTGGGACTGGTTCATATAGGGGCAGATATCTCTAGATATCTAGATCTATTATATTTTTTATCCATGTCTAAATTATCAGGTAAAAATGCAGTTCAGCCCCCTATTTTTCTGTGCATCCATGTTTCGCTATTCCTAGCAAAAAAAAACAACTCCCGTAATGGTTCACTTTCCAAATTGCGGGGCCCGGGGGTATATCCTTGATTTAGGTCTAGGGAAGCGGAGCCTCTGCCACTAGCGAGTTAAGTCTTCTGTAGGGATGTTTTATAGTAAAGTCCCATTACTTTGCCATTTTGTGGACCATGCGAAAACAGGCCTACCAGCTTTTTGAATAAAATAGGCAGGGTGCAAACTTGATTGGGTAGCCGAAACACATGACCGATGACCTGCACAGGAAGATTTGCAGAGCTAAACTACGCCTTTACCAATTATCATTCACTAATAAATCTAGACTAGACTGGATCTAGATCTAGATTTAATTTAATTAACGCACCGCTTCTCGGCAATGTATGAAAACCAGCATTTTTTCACACCGCTTTTTCCGCAAACGCATTGTTGTGACTATACTTCACTTTTGCCCGCTGGTTTATAAACGATACAAAGGAGCCGAGGCTTACACAGAGTCACAAATCTTCACTTGATTAGTTGATCTCGTCAATCGTCAGTCTTCACTGATTCATTTGCGAACGGCAGCATACTCAATTTTAAAACTTGAAATTTCACCAGTTTTGTTATGGAGGTTGGAAGTTCGTTTGCAAGTTTTGACGACTTCTCACGAGCATTGAAAGACTTTGAAGAGTCAACATACACTTGTTTTTCAATCTCAAATTCCGAAACGCTTGAAGGAAAAAACAAATCCAGAAAGAGAAAACTCGAGGATCGAATTTGTAGCAAAATGAAAATCACCTCCCAAATGGGAAGCCCCATCCCTCCCTCGGATAGGTCACAAGGTCATGTAGGCCTATTTGTTTCTATTTTGAGTGCTGTTGAATGTTCTGTGTTCATCTGTGATACCAAACTTGTCTTTGGTGTATTATTATATGCTCATTATCTTGCACATTTGAATAGCTACCATTGCACAAAATGATGTTGATGAACAGTTGTGATTTTTCATATGCGTAAATGTTCATTTTGGTTTTAACGAGGTGACTCACAGCATGATTATAAATTTATTTAATGCAGGCCTTTTTGGAATGACAATTATTTTTTTTTCCCAGGGAGCCAAAAAGCCCGATCCCAAGGGGGGCGCCAAGGGAGGCAAATCCGGTGCCAGTAAACCCAAGAAAGAAGGTTCTGGTGGAAAAGCCAAAAAGAAGGTATGAGCTTTGTTCTTTTGGACCGGGTGAGGAGGGGCTTAATAGCATAGGGGGGGAAGAACTGTGAGGTTGTTGAATGCAAAAAGAAAATAAATCTAGTCGAGCATGGAAAACTCGAATTTTTTGGGGTGACTTCACCTAGTTCGAGTTTGCCAAATTTCAAGGAATACATGTAGCATTATTAATTATGAGGTATTATTGTATTCAAGGAAAATTATACAGCTGACAATGTGTACCTAGAATTACCTCCCTTAATATCCCCCCTCCCGTGGTCAGTTGAAAGGGAAGCAAGTATTAAACTGATGCGCATGGCAACAGCGGCGCTTGACATTGTGCCCGAACGCTTTTTTTTTTTCTCTTCTGGAGGTGCTCTGGTAAGGACAATTTCCAAGTCATGCCCAACAGCGATAAAATGTACTAAAGGGTGAACACAACCCAGCATTTTTCTCTGTTCGACTTCACTCCTGTTGGTACAGCAGCACCTCCTTTCTTTTTTCTATTTGGGGTATGGGCGCGGGACCCCCCCACCCCCAAAGTTATTTCCTGCCCGAATCGGACGTCCCAGGTATTTTTTATTGGGGGAAGAGGGAGGGGGCGACTATATGCACTATTGTCACCACTAGGCTATACGATGGTTAACCGAATGAGGTTTCTGGCGTTTGTTTTTTTGTTTTTTTTTCTACTTGGATCACACTCGCAGCAGGAAACCTGGTTTGTCGAATCCGTGTCACAGTTCGAGGCTTGCGTGAAATAACTCCAAAAGAACATTGAGAGATAAATTCGGGACCCAGATCTTTATTCGTGGGATCTGTGATTTCGACTTGGGTGTGTTTGAGTTTCGCGCGCTCGACTGTGGTATACATCAATATGGATGGAGGGAGGGTGAATAGTCATGGTGTCCATGATTGCGGCATTGGGTGTGAGCATCAAGAGAATGGTGAAAGTATCAAATGTGACTATCTCGTTGAACGCATGTGGGTTTCGTTAACCTTTTCATATAGCCAATTATTTAAAGCTGTTTTGTTGTTCCCCCCCGTTTTAGTAATGTGGATTTCTATCTCATAACTGCCATCCATTCATACTGAAGAGGTGATTCGGAAATAAAGACCTCACTGTAATGGAAAACGATCTGCAGAAAAATGTTGTTCATGGTGACCTGGATGTGAAGAAGCTGTTCACATTTTACACAGTTGGCATTGGAAGGGATAATGGTGGAAGATGGTCCATGACAAATAGCATTGAGCTGGAATACTTTTATGGAGTCATAAAATAACTGCACTTATTCAGTGAAAGTGTTTGGGTGTGGGCATCATTCTTGTTTTGCATAGAATTTCTGTTGTGGGTTCTCAGCCTACCTATGTCATGTGTGACTTTTGTTTTAACATTGAGAGTTGATTAAAATGAGCTTCTCAATTAATGCAAATTTTTTTTTGTTTCTACCTCATCACTGAGAGCAGAAGTGGTCCAAAGGAAAGGTCCGCGACAAGTTGAATAACTTGATTCTGTTTGACAAACAAACTTATGACAAGCTATACAAAGAGGTACCCAGCTACAAGCTGATAACCCCATCAGTGGTGTCTGAGAGACTGAAAGTCAGAGGATCCCTGGCAAAGCAGGCCCTTAGAGAATTGCATGCTAAAGGTGAGATTTTCATTTCACATTCTGGATAACTGTCAGCTTTTTTAGAGGGTTTCAGGCGAGCGAAAATGAAAATCTGTGTGAAATATAGAACAAAGTAATATTGAGAATGGAGTAATGTTGCAACCATTTTGAAATATATTGTGCAAGTGAACTTTTTTTTTTATTTTAAGAAGTAAATTTCATTGGAAATGGCACAAAAGAGCAACATCCGTCTTTATTAGTTTTAAGCACCAGTTTCTGTGTGTCCTATTTGATTTTTTCCTCGTAATTCATATTCATATTTTCCGATTTTCATGTTTTCATTTTCAGTTTATATCTTAATCAGCCTGTTACAGGCCTGCCTACTTTTACTAAATTTCCGTAATTTATACGAAATTCCGATCCTCATTACGGAACTACGAAATCCTCTGAATTTCCGACACTTTTGTGGAATTGCAGGCGATGCGGCACAAGTGCATGAGTTCTTTATTGAAATTCGAATCACAGAGTTGCCGGTGTGAACCGGAAGTTGTAGTAAACTTTTGACCTCGTGTACCTGTAGTAGCCAGTTTGTCCGATTGGGTTTTGCTCTTTCTAGCGCTAGGTTCATGATTTGCTTCAAATATTCCTTCATTTGGCTCAGTTTTTAAAAAAGTGTCATTCCACGGATCTAGATCTCGGCCTTTCCCTGGCAATTGCGAAACTCGAGCGGGGGCGTTTCATTGAGTTGACGTCGTGTGGTTCTCGCTGAACACTTTAAGCACGTGGATTTTTATCCTACAGCCCGAGTAGTCCATACTTCTGATTTTTTTAGATTTAAGGATTGACTGCGCATCATAATGTCTGCGCCACCAAGTAAGATGAAGAAGACGGGCAGGCAGACATTTCGACAAGTTTACACTGAAGAATGGCCTTGTATTGTAACGTCGCGTGTCGGTCCTACCGTAATTATCGTAAACTTCACAATAACTTACCCTTACTCAAACTCAATGCACAACATCATAAATCAACAAACAACAGATAAACATGCATAACAATTATCTTTGTTGACATATGACATAGTATGGCACGCATTGTTTGCTTTCTTAGTGTTACTGCGTGTGCGTTACAAGAGATTACTAATTATTAACTTTCGAAGTAGGCAGGTCTGCTGTTATACTTCATTGACATTTATGCTGTAATCAAATAATATAATCTGTTTGGGTGTCAAGCGCTGACACTAGTGACAGTAGTGTAAATGAAGCATTAGGTAAATCGATGACGTTTATAATGGTCTCTATTGTTGCCATGCCTTGTGCGTGAGTTTAAAGTAAGCTATCCCATCTATAAAAGTTTGCTTAATGCGATATTTGATTTACTAAATAGTCCCATTGTCTTGCTTATTGTTTACATGCGCATACATTTTTCTGGAAAGGTCTTATTTGTAATTATGACATCCTTGTCACCATCATCTGGGGAACATTGTGAGCACACTTATTTAATAATATGATTGTGAAAATTTTATTTCCAGTACTTTTGATCTGAGGATCTGTTTGTTCAGAAAAGAAATTACCCTATTTTGGCATTGATCCAGCAGAGTGTAGTGTTTAGGTTGGAAAAGATTGGATCATTGTTACATCTGAATTTTTTTATTTTCTTTTTTTTCAATTTGATCCAAAGGCTTTGCCATCTTAACTTTTTGTGGAAATGTAAAGCCTCATAAATTGTGCTTGAAAATTTTAGATGATAATGAATGATAAATTTGTAAGGTGTACTTTTTGAAAAAGACAGTCAGCTTTGTGAAAATTGAAAAAGATAATAATATGCAATATTTTGAAACTATGGTATTTTTAAATTCTGAACAGGCCAAGAGTAATTGATGCCCATAGGATGCAATTTTGTGAAATTATTGGTGGGGGGAAAAAATCCCAGCCTGAAGAATTTTTGTGTGTGTGTGTTCTGGTTGTTTCCATTTTGTTTGAAAAAAAAGGCAGGCCATGAGTTATAATTATATCAAGACCTAATTACATGTATTTCACATGAAGTTAATATCTCTGACATTTTGACATACTGTTGCCATTAATTTCTCAAAGATTGAATTGTTATTGTTGTTCCAGGATTGATCCGCCTTGTTTCAAAGCATAGCTCACAAATGATCTACACTAGGGCCACCAAGGGAGACAAAGAAGACGCTGCTTAGATGTTGGTTTTATGAATAAAAAATCATATAAAAAGTAAACTCTGGTATTTTTCACCTACTTTATCCTGTATTGCCTATTGTTGTTTCCAGTATTATTCTATACTTTATCCTCAGTTGTTTCATAAGTTTGTACTTGAGCTGTGATCTTGCCTTCAGTGAAGGGAAAGTGGGGTATTTACAATGAAGAACATTAATTTCACAAAATTTCAGCGTTTTGCTTGTGAAGCATCCAAGTCACCACAAGTCCTCTCAGTCTCTACTATTCAGACATAATGACTGAAACACGAATGTTTTCATGTGGTTAAACAACAGTTCGTTTTTGTTAAGTTGTTACCCTGTAACTATGATGTCAATTAATTTTATAAATCATTCATACACCCCAGAAAAGAGGCACTACCAAAGAAAGAACAAACAAAAAAAATTGCAAGAAAGATCTTACAAAATTTCACTTCAGTATAACCACGTCGCAATCTCTGCAAAATGCCAGGTTCATTCCTATTATAATTTCCACACTGTATAAATATAATACAACATTCCATGGGACATGGAAGATACCGGTACGTACTAACGTATATGTATTTTACAATACAATCGAAAGAGTAATGTATATCACGCTGACCACTTGATGAAACTTTCAGGCATTTATACAGTATCATTATGCAATCTACATCATCTTTAATTTCTACACTGGCACTATTATCTCAGAATGAAACTAGATCTACATGTATTTGTAAATTATTGTATACATAATAATTGTTTATTAATATGGCTGTTTACCTATGTACACAGGCGGTTGGTGGGCGCTTCCTATCGTCTTTCTATTTCCTAGCACAGCGTGACAATTATTGTGTTCACATGCTTTCTCCAAACGCAAAGTCACTGGCAAAAGAAATAAGTTGTAGACATGTAGCATAAGCAAGAAATAATAATAATTAATAGTTTAATACCCAAACGATTCAGTAAAAAGGGAAGACAAAAAAGTAATATTATGTCTATATTTTCATACATGTACTTTGTCAAAAGACATTGTGCATTGAGACTGCTACAGAAAGTTTAGCTGCAATTATGATTTTGGACAGCGTTTTTCCCTTTGTGGAATACATATAATACAAAACATCAGTGGTGCAAAGAAATGAAAATGGGATGATAACCTGGTGAGATGGTTGTGGTAAAATTTCCATTTCAAGCAAATTTGTGGGCTGAATTGTGCAACAGCACGGTCAGTCTCATCCCAGTAGTTGTATGCTGTATCCAGTGAAAAATAAAAGCTTGATAAACTGCACACAGACAATACAGTAATAATACATGTACAGTATTTAATGAACCGCAGTGCAAAAATGACAGGCAATGGGGCATTTTGCGATTACATTTTTCCAAAATACCGGTACAGGGAAAACTCAAAATTGTCACAAAAATCGTCTGATACTATCGATTTTTACATGATCATGAAGGGAAAAAAAAAAACCCAACTGCAGTGTGATTCGAAAATATACCATGCAAAATATATGAATGGGTATTTCATATGTGTGTATATTTTCTTACTGATTTTTCGTACAACACAAATTTTGATCTGGTAGGCACAGATTAAAATAACATCCTACAGGTGTGTAAATTACATACATTATTGTTATTAGTCATGTATTCACTGAAAAATGAAATTTAGGGTTCACTCGGCCGTTCAGTGTTGCCTGAGACAGAACGAATTCTGGCTACATAAATTTTTTTTTGTTGTTATTAATAGTTAGTACATGTACATATAATTTATATTTTACATGTACTTTGTACTTATATTTTACCTTCTTGAACATGTATTTATTTATAAAATGTTTTTATGCATAAATTAAATACAATAACTGGGAACCGACGCGCCTTGTTTACTATGCTAGGATAAAAAAAGAAAAGGCTGGGAAATTTTTAAAGTATTTTTACATACGGTAATGATTTTTCGAGAACGATCGTCAGATTACACTACAGTGTACGTGGCCCAGTCTGTACTGTAATGTGCTCAGAACTATCTCTTATTTTCATGCGTACACCGATGATTGGCACTTTACACTACACTTCAAGGCAGCTGCTAGTAGTGGTATAATTATACACTCATAAAGATAACTCCACGCTGTAGACATACCCTTCAGTCGAACCCCCCCCCTCCCCCCTCCACAAACATTTACCCGACGGCCAGGACAAAGGCCAACTAGATGTAATGTCCTACTCCTAAGTAGCCTACATGTACAGTCCAATAGTGGTCCCCGGCACATCTTTGAATGGCCAAAACTATAGTCACTCAGCGTGCCAAATTTGAAATACACATATAAATGCTTGTCTTTAGAGGATACAAAATAACGTCAATCACGGCAGAAGGATAATAAACAATAACAACAAATTAATGACTAATATTTAATAATGTAGTGATTATAGTTTCAAGTAGCGTTGCCGGTGAAGATTTTTTTAAAATCCCAAGAATCCCGTACATAAAAAAATCGCACGAAGAGGTAAACAATCCCAAGAATCGAGTACCTAGTCTTCTCGGATATGGTATGGTATCAGTGGGCGTGCACCTGTCGGTGCAAACGGCCAGGGCGGAGGAGGTTTCATCTAACCCAACGGCCACATGCTAGGGCACAATGTGACCCTCAGTATTTGAGTCCTTCATATTGGCCCCCGGTAGCGGTGTGGTCATAGGCTTGTCTGCCTAAATCACAGACGAAGAATTGAGCAAACTTCCCGGACGCAGCTTCGAAGCTAGCGGCAGCAGGCCAGTGGTTGATTGATAGGACAGATGGCAATATATCGTCACTCTGGCCTGGATATCGTGACACAGAGCATCCACCAGTATTGGTGTTCTTTGGTTTGGGTCTTTCACCCTAGTCAGTTGGGACTGCGAGGCTGTGGAGTAGCCTACAGGCAGCCGGCCAGGCAATATGACTGTCCCTCTGGCATCCTCCTGCACCTGGATACATTTCCAGTCGTCTTGACCCTGTCTTGCCACTTGGATAAGTTGTGTCCAGGCGAGAGAGTGAGTCTGATGTTTGCGCAGCTCTTTCTCACTAAAAACAAATTCTTTGCGCCAGTCTTAACACTCACCTCGTCTTCTTTCATCTTTGTCTCGTCTTCTTTCCTCTCAAAATTCCAACGGCGATGGGCGAGTGCGGTGGCAGCAGGTTTGGATAGACTGGAAGCTGTTAGCACAGACCTACACGTTGGTGGCTGTGGGCTATGGTCGCTTCATCGTCGATTGAAGTGGAGGCGTGGGGAGGCAGCACCCACAGTAGCTGAGCAGCCTTATTTAAGGATAGCACTGCTCACCTCAACTGAGGAAGGGGCTAGAAAAGGTGCCCTAAAGAAAGCCCACTTCACATCACCCTGACTGGTATACCGCGACCAGTGGGGATCACTTTTTGCGGTCGAAACAAAAAGAAATTCAGCTTACTCAGGCTAGGAGCCTGGAATATACGCACACTACAGGACAACTCAAACAACCCGGAAAGACGCACTGCACTTATTGCCACTGAGCTCAGCAGGTACAACCTGGACATAGTGGCACTCAGTGAAACCAGACTCCCTGATAGTGGCCAACTCAAAGAGCTCAGTGGTGGATACACCTTCTTCTGGAAAGGCAAGGGTGCAGTCGAACCGAGACAGCATGGTGTTGGGTTTGCAATTAAAAATGACCTTGTCAGAAACTTGCAGTCCATGCCAATTGAAATAAATGACAGGCTAATGACACTCAGGATCCCAGTTGGGAAAAGCCAGTCAGCCACCCTCATTAGCGCATATGCGCCCACCATGACAAACCCAGATGAAGCCAAAGACAAGTTCTATTCTGATCTAGAATCTGTTATATGCTCTGTCCCGGCAGCTGATAAGCTGATTCTCTTGGGGGACTTCATTGCTAGGGTTGGCTCCGAAATCTCAGCGTGGCCAAATGTTTTGGGCCCTCATGGAGTTGGTTCATGCAATAACAATGGGTTGCGCTTACTTATTTTGTGCGCTGAATTTGGCCTGTTTATTATCAACACAAATTTTAGTCTCCCCGTGAGAAACAGAGCGTCATGGATGCATCCCCGCTCAAAGCATTGGCATCTCATAGACTATGTCATTGTGAGGAAGACTGACAGAAAGGATGTCCTTGTAACAAAGGCGATGTGTGGTGCCGAGTGTGGAACTGACCACAGACTCATTGTTTGTAAGCTCAGACTAACATCGAGGCGCAATAGACGCCCTCAAGGGAAAGCGCCACCTAAACGCCTAAATGTTTCAAAACTCTGCTCAGCTGAGAAACAGAGCGAGCTCTCATCAGAACTCTCCTCAAAATTGGATTGCGTGACTTTTGACCCTTAGAACATTGAACAGAGCTGGACTGACCTAAATACGACTGTACACTCTTGCGCCAGCAGCACAGTTGGTTTTCCTGTCCGCAAGCACCAGGACTGGTTCAATGATAATGATAATGAAATCAAAGTGCTCATCAAAGAAAAAAATAGTCTCATCCAAGCTCACTGCAGTGACCCCTCTTCCACAGCAAAAGCTGGTGCACTGCGTGCATGTAAGGGTGTACTCCAGAAGAAGCTGAGGAAAATGAAAAATGACTGGCTTGAAGAGCGAGTAAGAGAAACTCAGAAATATGCCGACACAAACAACACTAGAAAGTTCTTTGAGAGCATCCGAGCTGTGTTTGGACCATCCCGCTCTGGCACTACGCCACTTCTTGCGTCAGATAGTTCAACACGCATTGTTGAATTGAATGCCATAATTCAGCGTTGGGCAGAACATTTCGGAGGTGTGCTAAATCGGCCATCAAATATAAATACTGAGTCCATTGACCGCCTCCCTCAGACTCCAATTAATGCAGCTCTTGCCAAGCCATTCACAGCAAATGAGACCCGAACTGCCACAAATCAGATGTTCAATTCCTGCTGAGGTGTATGCCTTCGGTGGAGAAAAGCTTATTGAAAGGTTGACCGAGTTGTTCAATCATATGTTGAAAGCAGGGAAGCTGCCACAGGACTTCAAAGATGCTTCAATCATCCATCTGTACAAAAACAAAGGGGACAGCCAAGTCTGTGACAACCATCGGGGAATCTCTCTACTTTCAATTGCTGGCAAAATATTGGCAAGAATGCTTCTGAATCGCCTTCTTGATCACCTCTCGTCAAATGACTTGCTTCCCGAGAGCCAATGTGGCTTTCGTAAAGAGAGGGGAACGGCGGATATGATTTTTGCTGCCAGACAGATTCAGGAAAAATGCATGGAACAAAATAAAGCGCTGTATATCACTTTGTTGACCTCACAAAAGCATTTGACACAGTGTGTCGTGAAGGCCTCTGGAAAATCTTGGCGAAGTTTGGGTGTCCACCCGAATTCATCACAATAGTGCACCAGTTTCATGATGGCATGCAAGCTGCAGTCAGAAGCAACGGCAGTGTTTCAGAGCCCTTTGCTGTCACAAATGGGGTAAAACAGGGTTGTGTCTTAGCCCCAACTCTGTTCAGCATCATGTTCTCTGCAATGCTACAAGAAGCCTTTGGCTCTCCTCCTCAAGGGGTAAGCATCAAGTACCGAACTGATGGCAGTCTATTCAACCTCAGGAGACTTCAGGCAAAAACCAAAACCAAAAGTACTCAAGTCTGTGACCTACTATTTGCTGATGATTGTGCACTTCTGGCACACGATGAGGATAGCATGCAAAACTGTGTTGATAAGTTCTCTAGTGCCTGTGACAACTTTGGCCTCACAATAAGCACAAAGAAGACGGAAGTGCTCCATCAGCCTACTCCAGACGACAAGTATCCTGTGACCCCAAATATCAAAGTCCATGACAGTCTTCTGAAGGTGTCGGAGAACTTCACCTATCTTGGCAGTACACTGTCTTCCGCGGCTCGTGTTGATACTGAAATTCTCTCAAGAATCAGCAAAGCCAGCTCTGCATTTGGCAGGCTTCGAAAGAGAGTGTGGGATGTTGCCGGCATTCGCACAGACACTAAGCTGAAAGTGTACAATGCTGTGGTCCTTCCCACCCTACTCTATGGGGCTGAAACCTGGACAGTGTACCAATCGCATGCCAGAAAGCTAAATCACTTTCATCTGGCCTGCCTTAGAAAGATCCTAAGGATCAAATGGCAGGATAAAATTCCAGACACTGAGGTCCTCAATCGTGCCAAGGAATTGAGCATCTTCTGCCACCTGAAAAAAATTCAGCTACGTTGGGCAGGACATGTTGTCAGAATGCCCGACTCCAGACTCCCTAAGCAAATCTTCTTCTCTGAGCTCTCCGATGGAACGAGGAATGTTGGGGCCCCAAAGAGACGTTACAAAGACACTCTCAAGCAATCACTGAAGGCCTTTGCCATTGATGTGAGTGAGTGGGAAAAGCTCTCGCTTGATCGTGCAAATTGGAGGGCGGCCCTTACCAGAGGCAGCAAAGCATGGGAAGCTGACAGAGTCCAGCAGGCTATCAAAAAAAGAGGACGGCGCAAGAAAAGGCCCAGTGGTACTGAACCAACGGAGCACTCTTGTCATTTATGCGGAAGGGTCTGCAGGGCAAAAATAGGACTTATCAGTCACATGAGAAGCCATAAGTCATGAAAGAACAGTCTTTCCATTCTGTCCTCTGTGTCCTTTAGTTCTCTTTATTGTCCATGTGTTGAAATTCTCAACAATTTCTGTTCTTTATTCCTCTGGTGTTGTTAAGGTCATCATCAAACCTGATGGACGAACTATTATTATTATTTCATTGTACATGTAGGCCTACATGTTTACATGTATGTGCTGTCGTAGGCTACATTAAAGCAACGCCAGTACCTTAGCTTGCACTTGCAGATCATGCAGAAGGTCCTCTCAGCACACAGCGAATCTCAGTCTGCTCCTTAGCCCTTTGGTCTTTATTCACCTTTCATTAGCTGCAAATGGTTTTGTGAGTGGAAGGACAATTTTGTGATTATTTTTTTGTTTTGTTTTGTTTACAAAGAAATAACAGCAAGTAAACATAAATCCGAAAATTCCCGATCCCAAGCTCTTTACTGAAAATCCGGCAACGCTGGTTTCAAGTAATGTTGTCTTGGTATTGTAAATGAAGAGCCCAGCACAACAACAGCATTGTTCAGTACGGTACCCTAACATGAAGTTTCATTAACCCTCAAATCACATTCTCCACCCATCCAACAGTTAAAATGGAGTGCGACAGTGAATGAGTTAAGGGCACGCTCGGTAGGTGGAAAACTTCACACGCATTATACATGGTATGCATACATGTATGGTGTCCCCTCTCCCTTGCGCCATGGCATGTGCTTATTTTGCTTATAATGGTTTAATCCAAGACTACCGACAACAAACGTCCTTTCCCATATATTGCATTAATCCTGGTCTTGTGTACCCTACTGTGTCCTCTAAATTATGTACATACTACATAATACATGTATTTCCCGTTTGCCAATAGTTTTGCTAGTCAGCTCATTTTAGAACAGCGAGCAGAATGATAACGACCGAAACTGGATGGAGATTTTACTGTTACTAGCGTTAGTGCTGGAACAGAGTAAAACAGAAAATACATGTACATATATGAAATAATGATACGACGCTCGGCCGCCAGCGCTACTGCCATCAAATCAGAGCGTGTTTCATGAATGGAAAATACATGTGTACATAATGAGTGTAAATTTAATATGCTTGCATGAATAAATCCTCTCGTAGTTCAGCGACAGCAATATTTGAAGAATAAACAGGAACTAAATCATATGAAAAACAAACGAACAATTACAAAAATAAATACATGTACATGTGGTATGCTCCAGATTACTTCTTTTATTTATTTCTTTTTTCATTAAACGGGACAGTTGCTAATTAAAAATAGAAATGTAATCAGATTTTAAACATGTAAATGATTTCTTTAGTCAGTGTGAACTGCAAATTTAGTCTCTCTCTGTCGTGACTTAGATCTATCTTGTACATTTACTGAAAATACACGACATATATTTTGGGGTCTTCTGCTTCAGCTATTTGTCATGTTTTGTTTTACATGTAGGCCCTATTACTTTTTTGTTTGCATGGAAGTTTAAAGTTCATTTTTAACTGCTTTCTGGCTATCTCTGTCACTTCAGACCCGAAAAAAATATCTTAGTCACAATTTTATTCTCTGTAGCAAAGCAACAATGATAGGGGGGGGGGGGGGAGGGGAAGTAACAACAACAAAAAAAAGTCAGCTCTCGCGGAGATTCGACCCCCCTTACCTACTCGGCAGGCGAGTTTACTTAGCATGCCAACGGGGAACCTTAGTAAAAGCGTTACTAAGCAGGGTCTCTGCTACCGAGGACACGATATCTGATAAGTATCGTTAAAAAAAGACAATTTGGTGCATCATTACCATAAGAAATACCGTGCATTAGCTACTCCGAATCGAGCCACCTTACCGAGTGAAGAGCCTAATTATTCAACAAAACAAGCCAGAATTGTGGTCTAAAGAAGCTCTTTCTAATTAAAATCACAAAACCAAAAATCCATCTGGGTGCGTTCGGTAACTGGTAGGGGCGGCCGCAGAATAGCGTGATGAGAGTCAGTCCAGTCAGACAATAACAACATGCATCGTTCTTTGTGTTACTACACGCCGACCATGCCCGCCTTGCGAGTTGTGGCTCTACCTGGCCATCTCTCGCTTAGGACTGGTATGCTTTCTTTCCCTATACTGACCACGTACTGTGACAGCGCACTACATGTGTATGCAGTCAGTTCAAAGCGATGACTCATCCCTTACTGAGACAAACTGTGGGGCATGCCATGTAGGTTAATATAACCGTGTAGCTTCGTTAGATATGTAACAAGATGGTGTTAGGGTGGGGGTGAAGGTGTAGATATGGCGTAGATGGGGCGCCATAAATTGTAACAAGTTGTGGCTTGTGAGGGGTGAAGGTGTGGTGTAGATGAACCATTGATGGGGGTTTCACTCTTGTTACTGCGGCTGGTTAGGCCGCAACATTCACTCGGTTCGTGCCAGGGCGGTAAAACTGCTCACACTGTCAAAGAAGAATATAAGTCTATTGTAGGGCACAAAAGACGTTTATTCAATAACACACACACCTGCTCTCGACTGAGGGAAGAGACGCAGTCGTGTAATAGTATACCAATTAACAACAAGACAAATATATAGGCTACATGTAATGTCACATGGCATAGTTAACACGACTAGCATAATAATAATACATGTATAAAACGTAAATAAATCAAGAGTGAAGATAATAAACACAGCATGAGATGTGCGATATCAGAGAGAGAGAAGGAGAGAGAAAGAGAGAACAATATTATCCAAAGACTTCTAAACATTCAGTACGCACCAATATCGTGGTCGTCGATCTAACCTAACATTAGTGAGCAAACAGTCTGCTCGGTTAGGCTAATAATAGTATACGGCATTTCAGCACATGTATCTAAAACAATATAAACAGCATAACCACATGACTCTTTCATAACTTCCAGAGTCTAATATACTTATGAGGAAAATACATCTATTGCTTACAGAGTTACACTCATCGTAAATATCTGATAGCATCTGATATTATCATCTTAAAATCAGCAAGAACAGTATTATAAGTATTAAAGAGCACGTACCTGTCAAAGAAGAATATAAGTCTATTGTAGGGCACAAAAGACGTTTATTCAATAACACACACACCTGCTCTCGACTGGGGGAAGAGACGCAGTGCTTGGGGCTTGGCAGGCCCGGGGTTTTATACGATTCTTTCCCATCCTCCCACGGTCTTGGGGGCGGGTCAGTCTAACTGCTCCCAGGAACACGCTCCTACGCTCCTTTAAGACAAAATACTGAATCCCAAAATACCACATGCCACAGATATGTGCACTGTCTGGTCACTTCCTGTGATGTCTGACAATTATAACAATCCATGTAGCACGGCCATTGATCATCAATAATCGCCGCGCGGCGCATGCTCTTTGTCTACACCGGACTTGGTGACCACATGCCTACACTCCCTGTGTCTTAGACACGTGGCCAGTTTGTTCCATTACGTTGAATGATACAACACGGAAAACCACCAGCAACAAACATACTCGTTGCCTCTAACTTTTGCATCTCTCGTAGTCATAATTTGATTGAAACATGCCTATTGCTAGCACTAAAAAAAAAAAGTACTTATATGAAGGCCAAGATCTGCCATCAAGGGAGGTAACTATTAAAATACCCACTATTTTCCATGGTTACCTCCCTAGTTAGCATGTCCTGCACATAGTGGGGTATGTTAATCCCTTGCCTTGCCTTTTGTAGCCTTTCCAGAAATAGCAAGACCTCGAGTATAACGAGACATTTTTGGTGGAACATAACCTCTTGTTATAACATTAACAGAGTTCCAGTCAAGTGATTTCCAAGGCTTTAGCAAGTTACGTTCAATCTAATTATTGTAGTTTTACATTCCTTTTACAATTCTGCAATGTAAAATAAAAATGCTATGTCGTCTTTATAGCTGGGCGGGAAAGTTTTCCAGGAGGAGGAAGTCTTCCTTTATCCATAAATCGTCATCGAAGATAAGCAAAAATCAGCATAGAGATGCCAAATGACAATTCAGTGTCAATCATTGTAAGCAACACAAAATCACACACAAAAAAAGATAGCTTTGCAACATTAAGAAAGGGAATATTTTCAAAATATAAAACACCACAGCAAGCAGTGAATTATCCGTTATAATTTTGTTTGTTTATAGTTGATGAAAGACTTATAATCCGAGAGATTATACACATACCTTTTTCCATTTAAAATTTTTTTTTGAATTCATTGTACAGTGTATTCCGATACACCTAGTTTTTTTGTTGTTGTTTATGTTATTTGTCTCTAAAGCTGGGTGCGTCTAACTCTCTAACTGCACACTGCAGCATAATGCAACTTTTTCTCTTCTTTTTATTTTAAAGCTTCACAGTCCCTTGTGTTTCTGCACTCTTTTTGTGTGCACAATAATATTAATAAATCTAAGTCTAAACATGAGCTTTCGCAACAGAAAGTCAATATTCATTGCCATACTGTTAGTTAGTGTTAAGTGATGATGTTTCACTATTCTGTTCCTCACTCTCCCTATCTCCCTTAACACAACAACTCATAAATCCATTTTCCAATCATCACATTTAATGGAACAAAACAGCTGTTCTACACAATACATAAAATGCAATAATACATGTATTTCCTTGATTCTATTTCTTGATGTTTTATTCAAGTATACTGACAATAATACCAAAATAATACTTGTTTGAAAATGAAATAGTACCTGTGACTGCATTCAAACTTTTCATTTTCTACTTGATTATACTGATAAAAAAGAACAATAAATGGGAACTTGGAACATGCAGTTAGTAGCATGGACACACAACTCAGGAAATGGTCACAAAAGAGCCAACATTTTCCAGCATTTCTGAAAAACAAATTTCATTCTTACATCAAGTGACAAAAGTAGTGCTGAATTCCACTCAGCTGTTATCATATTATACAGGTTTACTCTTTAAAAGAAGCATTCTTCCTTGAGCGATCACTTAGGATTCGTACTTATACAGAAAACAACTGATGTATACATCATATGATGAAGACAAAAACACATCTGTTCAAGTATTCAAATGAAGGGTTTGCCCGTAAAACGTGATAAGCGCCATTTGTACAAAATCAGAGATAAGTGCACCAGATCATATCTCGATGTGAGTTACATGACATGATTTTTTTTTAAATCCACAAAAAGCAATACATGTATATCCAAAGGTAACAATCCATGAAACCATCCCTCTTTTTTGCAAAGCTGTTGTTACATGTATATATGAGTTTATGACTACACTACATAATAATATTATATGCACCTCAAGCGTTTTGCGATAGTGGCGCGTACGGATACATACCTATCCCTAACTCCGTCCTTATTCTCAACCTTAAATTTTATTGAATCCCTAACCCTGCCCTTTCAACCAAAACACAATAGGGAAAAAAAAGAAAAGAAAATCTGAAAAAATAATTAAGTATGGCTGTTTTTAGGAGTATTTCGGGAGGCGCTCCCTAGCTCTGGAGTCACAAAATGCTTTAAAATATGTACCCCTGGCGCAAAAAAAACTTGGAGGATGTAAGTATTTGTATATGTAACAAGATTCTTTTTGCCTATCCCGATAAATGTCACACTGCTGTTTTAGACTAAAATTAACAAATCCAAAGGGGAATACCCTTACTTAACATAATCTACACCTACATCTGAAATAATGACTTATAAACAAGATTATACACTTGAATCTACATCAAGATAGAATAATTAGAAGTCAGATTCTAGATCTAAATCTAGAGTCTAGGCAGAAGCTAGATTTCACTCAGTCTGTGAAGTCTACTAAAGAAATTTCTAGACATTGATCTAAACCTATAATCTAGACATACAGCAGATTTAGCAGAATTCAGCTCGAATAGAACCTAGATTTAGATTTACCACCTCACTCATCTACACTTAGAGGGCCGCTCTAGCTGCTTCATAAACTTTCTAAAGAAACGTCGATCAATTTATCTCATTTTGCTAAAAAAAAAAAAAAAAATCCATTTGATCAGGGCTATCACCAAAAAGCAAGTAAATACTTTTGTTTCTTTTGGTATTTGAATGAATAACAATTAACATACATGTATATGGTAAGCTCATTTAACAACAGTTAACAAAAAGAGCAAATTGGAACAAAAATTGATGCTTTTCTCAAAACGAGAAACAATGTCCATGCATTCACATTTTCAAAATGCTAACATACTCTTAAATAGTACAAGTCTCCCTCATACTGTCCTCCATATCTCAGATATGTCCACTTGTAAAAGGCTTTGACCAAGGGCTTGCTTATGTGTGGGTCCTCTCCTTCATGTGTAATTGCACTAATGAAATAATGATGGATGTGCCCATAGTTCGGTAGTGGTCAAAAAGGAAATGCATTCCATCCTGTGAGAGCAAAATAGGAATAACTGATTAGTTCAAATTGAGAAAGGTTTGTTTTCTTAATTTCTAATTTATTTAATGCCACCTCACAAACAGAGCCTATAGTAATTGGAACTGACGTGAATGTAATACATAATACATAATTATTTTCATTTCATATAATACATGTCATAATTCATGTTCAGCATTTTTCAAAGATTGCCTGAAACTTGATAAACACAACTGGTCAATAGAAAGGAGACTGGGTTAGATTATAGGAAATTTTGTCCAAATTGGATATGTAATCTATCCAAAAAATTGAGGCAGCGCAGTTTCATAATTTTTTGTCAAGTAGACATGGCGCTTCAGGTGCTTACATACTCACCCTCTAGCTCTGTTATAATAAGATGAAAATAATGACTGAGGTGCAATTGCCCAAGCCAGCGAGCCTCAAAAACTGAAGGCTTAACGCCAACTTTGTCATGTCTCAAGAAAAATAATAAACAGCAAAACAACTGAAACATTCTTTTTTCTTTCAGGGACATGGTTTTTTCAACATATGTCAATAAACGTCCTGAATTTTGTGTGGGACAAATTCACAACACTTTTATTGTTCGACCTTTTGTCCCACCTTAGTTTGAGCTCAAGGTTTCTGAACTGATTAAAAGGATATTTTTTGAAAAAAGGAGTGAGGGACCGCAGCACACATTTACCCTACCTTGCACACTAGGTCTGACTATGTGGTTGGGAGAGCACTTTTCCCATGACATGGACAACCCAAGAATAATACCGTGGTACTGGACTCCTGTGGCTTTTCCCCTGTTAGATTAACTTCAACTGAGGAATTTAAACAAAAAAACAACAAACAAAAAAAACACCACAGGTAAAAAAAATAATTAAAACCAACATAACAATTTCTCCATTCAAAGGCAGCACGTTTTTTATTTTTCTTCAGTGAACACTCTGGTTTTCATGTGAGACAAATTCAACTGAGGTCAAGGTGAACTTTATTCTAAATTTAGAAAACAAAAAAGAAAAAAAAAAGTGGCACGGGGACTCCAGCACACACTACCCTCCAAGCACACCAGGTGTGCCGTCTGACTATCTGGTTGCGAGAGCACTTTTCCCATGACATGGACGATCCTAAGTCTAAACGTGCACGCTGAGTGGGCGCTGCTTGGACGCCACTTCCACTTGGCCGCTCCTTGCTCGCACCTTTTTGCAGCGACCAAAATTAAGACAACAAGAAATGCGTTACCGAAGACAGCGTGGAAGCGCCTTGCTAGCCACTCCCTCTCACCACAGAGGCACCTTGGACGCACCAAAAAACTTGCAGCATGGTGGTTTAGTGCCGCACTAATTTTCTCGCCCCTTTTAGGCCACATTTATTTATTCATTCATACATTACCTTAACGTTCCTCTGGTGACAATGGTTTTCAAAAGTTGGTGGTTCTTTTTTCTAGGTGTGGTCCAACTTTGGCAAGGAATAGCTTAAAAGTAGAGGAGTTCATCCTTACGACAAACATTTTTCATCATCCGAAAATACTTGTTCCATTAAATGGTGATATTCGCCATGTGTAGAGCGGCACTGGTGAATTTGTGGACCCAGCAACGGTGTCTGTTTAACTTTCGTTTTCTTAACATATACAGAATCATTAATTGAAGGATTCCTTCTTCGACCATTCTGCTCGGTAATGAATATTCTGGGGGGGGGGGGGGTGGAGCGGCCCGAGAGAGGATTCCACTCTGTCTCCTCCAGGCCGCTTGCTCGCCTCTCCCCTTGCTGGCCGCTTGCTCACCCCTCTTGGGGCGTCCAAGCAGCGCCCACTCTGCGTGCACCTTAATACTAAGTACCAGTTGCCCCTTAAGATCTGAGGAAGTAGGTTCTAATCCGTATGTCCCGCAGCAGCGTCTTAAGGGAGGAAACTCGCCAGATCCTAGGCTATATTACAGGTTAGTTGGGCGTGACTAACCGTGCGAGTACCTTGGTCGACCGTCGACCTCAACGCTACATGGAAGCAGGAGCCGGTAACCACCCGGGTTTCCCCAAAGTGGCTGTTCTGTACTATAAATAGGGTTGGGGTTTCTTATATAACGCAAAATCCTTACAATAACTGCCCTTATTGTTAACAAGATTTGAACTGAACATGCTCTAACAGTTGTTGTTAAATTAATTTCTGCATAGCTCTCATTCAAAGCATTTAATTATCATTCAAACACTCTTGTTAATAATTAATGCACATCAAGATAGATGCCATTGATATAAATAGCGTCATAATTATCCATTTTAAAAAAATGAATGGTAAGCGTGATTATCTACCTTTCTCCCCATGTCACCAGCCTGATTTCCTTGCCACAAACCGGAAGTGGGAATCGATACCACTATTTATCCAAGTAAATCTTTTAATACTACTGTGTACATCCTTTTTGTGTCAAATTCTTCATTTACTTATACTTTCCAAATAACTGCTGCAGACTTTCTTTTTTTTTTACAACACTTAAAAATGTTAAGTCCATTGGGGAATGAAAATGTCACGTCATCTTGGTTTTCTACATTATAAGACAGCCACTTTTAAGAAATAAATTCGATACCAAAACGAAAATATCCATCATACAAGAGTGGGGCTCACATCACTTTATCTGCTCGAACTTAAAATTGCCAACAGAACGCACAGATATCCATATTTTTAGGTGGTCTTAAATAAATAAATGAAACATAACAAAAAATAATTGACATTTATCCATATCTGTCTGAACACAGGAAATCGATCAAAATCATAAATTGTAAGACATTCCAAGATATTTAATGCAGGAAAGAAAATTTAAGGAGCATAATCTAGAACATATAATATAAATACGATATATGAAAATTACAAAATCATTTAAGGGAAAGAAAAGCCTTTTGCAAATTAGACAAAAATATAATAAAGACGACGAACTTCCATGGGTGCCAGATCTCCGGTATATACCGGATTTCCGGTTTCGCTATGTCTCCAAAAAATGTTTTCCCATTTCACAATGTGAAGAGTTGAAAAACCAAAGAAAAAAAACAATTGGTTAATCAAAATATTCGTTTGAGATATCAGCCTAATTTGCGCCTATTTTTAACATCCACCGTGTCGGAAGGCGTATCATCAGCATAGGGCTACTGTCATGTTCTGGCTGATTCGCAGTTTTAGATCTAGCGCTTCACATGCATCAGCTGCTCTTCATCGCACTGACAATAACGCGAACTTGAAAGTGAGCGAAGGGTCACAGAGTCAAAAGACAACATATTGTATCCGGTCAAGACCCGCTTGCTCTGCGAATCCTTAGAGTTGATGTAGTCTATCATGTGTTGTGCTGACTTCGTCTCATGTGTCAGGCCTATGCCATAATTGATGCTAAAGATGCCTGCAATGGTAGATCTACGAACTTTTATTATCGATTGACGATGGATGCTTTCGTTTGGAATACCCGGTTGCTGGCTTCCATGTGTATTGTGAACATGTTGTGCGGGCTGATTTGATGTGTTACTACTGTTACACAAAATCCTAGAATCTTGATCAAGATCGAGCATGCCCCCTAGATCTGTATCGATACACATTGTACAGCTACCAATCCATTGCACTAGATCAACCCGATGAAAGATGCTTTAGTTTACAAGGCCCTAAAGGGGCCTACCTCAGATTTTTCTGCTTTTTTAGTTTTCCGGTATCAATATCATTGGCATAGCTGGCTTTCACTTCATTCAGTCCACTAAACGATACTTATACATCAGGCATGAGAGAGGCCTTTTCGTCTGACACTTCTATTATAACCATCGGGATCGTAAGGAGTGCAAGTCAAGTAACGGCTTACTGCTTAAGATGTGTATGGAAACGAAACTGTCAAACCTCTCCATTATCATGATTATGTAATTCTGTTTCACTACTTGATGGGTTTTTGACGTTTCTGTTGCCGTTTCTATTTCCCTTCACAGGAAAACCCAGCTTAGCTGTGTTGAATTGAAAAGGAGACAACAGGATCTATTTTACTGGCTCAAGGGACACAAAAATATTACATGTGTATTAACAATCACATGCAAAAGCCATGGTTACATGTTTTGTCCCTTTCAAGTGAAAAAAAAATTGAACAATAAAAGATTTCAATGGGAAACAGGTGACTTAAGTGCGAGTTCTTGCTTCGTTAGCAGCACCAAAGCACGTCACTTGAAAAGGCGAAAGCCAAAAATTTTGTGTATTTTCTGTCTTATGCTTAGTTTGCTTTGTGTCGTTTGGGTTTTACATGTATTTCTCAAGCAGGGCTTCGCAACATAACAGCTTTTTCTTTTTGCCCAATTTTGACTTTGCTTATAGCCCTGCTGCGACCCCACAGTTTTTCTGTGGTTTTTCTGATATTTCGTCAACATTTTACATGAACAAGGAAAGTTGTAGGTGTGCACAAATATTTGGTAACCGTGGTACATTATTGTGATATGTAAAGTGTTTTGTGCTCTCTGATATTTGAAATTTGTCTTTAGGTGTATGCGATTTAGGTGTCATTTAGTTGGTAGGTCTGTTTTATCACTGCGTGGCTCGGTGCCTGCCATTTCAGGTTTGGCTGATTTGGTAAAAGTGATTTTCAGGTTTCAGATGGCTTTGTTGCTGGCACCCATGAACTTCTTTAGTGTAGTTTGGCATTCATAAAGAGAAAAAAACACATGGATATTAAAATGTGTTAGTGATTTCTTCATTCTCATACAGTGCACTCTCCCGATAACGACATGGCTCGGGACCAGAGGTGCATGTCGTTATCGGGAACATGTCGTTATTCGGAGATTTTCAAGATGGCGGAAAAAGGGGTGTGGTTAGACCCTTAGAATGTAACGTACCAACCATAGTGGGTGATCAGTGATCGGACTTTCCAAACATGTAAAATACACGAAGTGTGTGTGTGTGTTGTGTGTGTTGTTTTGTTTTTTTTGTTTGGTTTTTTTGTTGTTGTTGTTTTTTGTGTGTCATTTTCCCTCTGTCGACATCTTGGGGTGCGTTATTGTTCTCGGGTGAATACAATCGATTCAGCCATCAGCGATGTGATGACTGACTCATTTAATGCGCGTCACCCTTTTTGTTCCGACGACAATAGACACAGGTGTGTTTTCATTGGCCGATAACAAAGCGATCTCATTGGCCGATAACAAAGCGATCTCATTGGCTATGAGGTGCCTCTGGTAGGACATTTCATTGGTCGGAAAAGAAGTGTTTTTATTGGCTCAGAGAATGAAATGAAACTGGCCGGAAACAATATTTTAGCTATTTTTATTTTTGTATCTAGCAAAGTCACAGCCGATTATTGCTAACTCAATGTCGTTATCCGGAGAGTGGTCTAAAAAGTATGTCGCTATTTAGAGAGTTTTATTACTAATAACATATAGTAAAAAAATCGGGACCGTGGGTCAATGTCGTTATCGGGAGAATGTCGTTATTCGGAGATGTCGTAATCGGGAGAGTGCACTGTATTTATTTTCATTTTTAAAGAAATCACAAAGTAATTCAGGAGAAAGAGGAGCCTCTTGCATACTGGACCTTAAGAAAACAGAAACAATAAGGAACTTCCGTTGAGTGTTTGGCATTCATCCAACAAACGACAGTGGACAATAAAGTGAATCAGTGATTTCCCTTTACTCTTTTTTCCTGTTTTCTAAATCTCTCTCAGTTTGTGGTCAACATTGCTGACTTAGATAGGCGTCACACAGAGAAAGTTGTTCGCCACATGTCACTCGCCACTTGCTATGGACCGAAGGTTGATGTTGATTTTCATTTGAAACTTGTCCAAAGTTTTTCGTCACATGTCACTTGCCACATGCGATTAGCTTTGTGACACACACTGTACGACTTCAAATGTGTCACACAGAAAAGGTCTTATGCTATATCCCACTTGCTAAAAGGATGAACAACATGGCAGACAGTGCCACAGTACTTTTCATCTGGTGGTTATCTCAAAGGTATAATCAACGAAGAAATAGATGACCTCATTCAATATACGTGCGACCAAAATATGCAAGCCGTGAAATGAAGCAGAATTCCATACTTATTTAAAGAAATTATAAGAGATGATGCCATGTTTTTCCATCTGTATGGCTTGGCTCTATTAGATCATAAACGAAATGATTTTCTTTGATAAGACAGGTCCACGTTGTGCTGACATCTGTCTCTTGTTCTTCGAGAGTTCCTTCACCCACACGTTCTGTTGGCAGTTCATCAGTCACCATGTTTGTTGACAAAAAAAAACAACACACCTCGTACACAATGAATGAAAGACAAAAAAAAAGATAAATTTAAATCATTCCGCAACAATTGACTTGCCCATGAGATTATGATACATGCAGACAGTGGCATGTGACTTTATAGTTTGTTGATGTGGCGAGCGACAAATGACCAGTAACTTTTTGTACGTGACTGGCTTTCTGCAAGGCTTGTAGCTGGCACCGAGCGGATGTTCCTTTTTCTATACGACTGCATTTGTGTGCTGAAATGCGTTCACTGACTTTAAGTCATCTAAAATAACAAATGGCATGAAGCGACTGGTGAGCAACTTTCTCTGTCTGGCACCTACACTTGTAAGACCTCTGTTTCACTGATCATATATCTTGGCTAGTTGGAATGGTATGTCAAACATCAATCAGAATATGACTTTGTTCTGACTTAAATCCAATATAGGAATGACTTCATTTTTTCTCAATCAATCTGATGTAGGAATTCTACATAGAATTGACATCAAGTTTGTAGGTAGGAATGGGACTTCTGATGCTGGCAATCCGATCCAAATACCAATTTGTTCCAGCTTATATCCTAAATAGGTTTGATGTCTTTTTTTCTACATCAATCTGATGTAGGAATTCCATGTAGGAGTGACATGAAGTTTGCATGTTGGAATGGCATTGTTCTGAAGTTGGCAATCTGATCAGAATACGACTTTGCTCCGACTTAAATATGACACAGGAAAGATGTCATTTTTTACTACATCAATCTGATGTAGGAATTCTACTGAGGTTGATATCAAGTTTATAGGAATGGCATCATTCCGATGTTGGCAATATGATCAAAATACTGCTTTGTTCTGACTTAAATCCAACAGGGAATGATGTCATTTTTTTTACATCAATCCAATATGCTATGTAGGACTGACATCAGGTTTGCACATAAGAATGATATTGTTACAATGTTGGCAGTCTGATCAAAATATGACTTTATTCTGACTTAAATCTGAGATAGGGACGACATAATTTTTTCAATATATCAATATGCTGTAGGAATTCTATGTAAGATTGACATCAAGTTTGCACCTAGGAATGATATTGTTCCAAAGTTGACAATCTGATCAAAATACGACTTTGTTCTGACTTAAATCTGACAAAAGAACGTTATTTTTATCTACATCAATCCAGTGTAGGAATTATACGTAAGATTAACATCAAGTTTGCCCTTAGGAATGACATCGTTCTGATGTGGCAATCCGATCAGACTTATACTTTATTCCGACTTAAATCTGACTTAGGAATGACTTCATTTTTTCTATATCAATATGATGTAGGAATTCTATGTAGGATTGACATCAAATTTGCCTTAGGCATTACAATGTTCCGATGTTGGTAATATGATCAAAATACTGCTTTGGTCCGACTTAAATCGTACACAGGAATGATGCCATTTTTTCTAAATCAATCTGATGTAGGAATTCTACGCAGGACTGACATCAAGCTTTCACCTAGAAATGACATTGTTCTGATGTTGACAATCTGATCAGAATACTACTTTGCTCTGACTTAAATCCTATACATAGGATCTTGTCACTTTTCCTACATCAATCCAACATGTCAATTCTACATAGGGGCTGTTCAAATATGATACCACACTTTTTTGGGGGATTTTCAGACCCCCCCCCCCTTCTCACACTTCCTCACATTTTTGCCAGACCCCCCCCCCCCCACCCCCGTGATATCACACATTTGACAATATATAAGACATTGTACGTTAAATGTTAGACTACTTCGAAATAGTAAAATGCATTGATAAATTAAAGATACAAAGGCATATTTGGCATAGAAATAGCTGAGACAATGGACTATTGTGAGCTGAATTGACTATTGAAATTTAAATAATCCTTTGTTGATAAGAATTTCTCGTTAAAAAAAATCGGGGGCTTTACCGCAGAGTGACTTCCCCTTAAGGTCTGACACTTTTTTGTAGGTAAAGGCTAGGTAGGCCCCAAAAAGTGTTGCCACTCTTTTTTTTTCCACAACTAAATTTATTGTTTTCTTGAATGGATTTAGAGAAGATCTAGTTTTTTCAGCATATTCACTGTTTTCTTTATTGCGTTGACTTATTTGACTTAAAACAGCATGATAAAATCATCTAAATACATTTATGAGTTTTTATTACAAAATTTAAATTACATAACTAAAACATCCCTAAAAACACTATATTTTTTGGGCCTACCTACTACCTAGACATTTTGCTAGATCTATATCTTTAAAAACAAATTCATAAGAAATCACAACATACAACAGGATTTTGCCATAGTCTATAGGCCTATTGTTGGATGAACTACGAGTGGGGGTAATGTGGTTACTGCGTGGGTTCAATAGTAACTCCCTTAAGGATACACAGGATTAACAAACACAGGGTTCTGCTGGCAATCTTATTTATTCAAAAGCCTAACAAAGGTATCGCTACCAAAAGGCATAGGGAAAACCCTATCAAGAAAGGGAAGAGAAGCCCAAACAAAGAAGAGAAACCCAGAAAAGAAGCCCAACCAGCCATAAGCTGGAACAAGAGAAAAAGACAAAAATATGATTAGGATATAATGACAACATTAATCAGGCAATCAATGGTGGACATACATAGTAATAGTATTAAGTATTAAATCAAACAACAACAACATAATATAGAATTTAAGCAATAACCAACTGGATATGTATGCATGGAATAAAATAGCGCTAAGGTTAATGAATAACAACTACAAGTGGCTATATCATATACACAAGGAGTTTCCTAGTACACTGGCAACATAAACTAATGTACTAATCAAAGTATGAAGGACATAACAAATGAAGGGGCAAGAACACAATAGTTTCGCTCCACTGAGCCGGTGCACAGCACATCCAGAGTGGCCATTCCATTTAATAACGCAGTGGCCAACATGGCCCACTGACCGTCCATAACACAGACGCTGCATCCCAATGCAGGCCATCCTCATAGGCCCACTCCCATTATTAGTACTAACCCGCCCCAGGGCTATTGTATTGGTTACTTCCCTTCCCAATCGATACTCAAGGGTCATGCCCTTTGACCTTAGCCGCGGAGCTATGCCGCCAGGCTAACATGTGTATGACACACCACTAGATACATAAAGTAATGTGTACATTCCTTAAAATGAAACTGTCCTTCACACACTTACGAAACTCATAGAAGCATAATACATCTGGATAACTATAATACATGCACATGATATATATGTCGGCGAGACTCATTGCAACATGTGTAGACTCATTGAAACATTGTTCATCCACCGCCGCACATAGAACAATCCTGGGGCTCACCCATGTGAGGCCCAACTAATATTATGCATCTCCAATACATGTAATTAATTACACATCTTAAACACTAAACACGCAATCACAATCACACTGCTCTCTATAGCATAGTGGTACTGGCAAGGTACACAAATACCCGTAATACAATCAAGTGTGGAGTGCCGCTCGCTATAACATAAGTCATCCACATCAACATGTCAGGAAATCCTCACTGCCTACCACAACAAGGCAATGCTACACACACACTATATATATGCACACAAGCAAATCGTGATAGCTTGGTTAGCGAGCCATCATTATCATCTAGCACCGCAAACGTTAACTTTGACAATAAAGTCACAATATCAAGACACTGCGCTGCATCGCGCATCTTACACGTCTAATGACAATGGCAATTACCGTTGAGCCGGACTCATAATGGTCTCTGTAGATCAGCATTCTCTACGTGGCATCCCCGAAAGGGGGGGGGGGTGCGCAAATTAAAGTCACTTCTAATATAATAGTCTCCAACTTACCCAAAGTTTCTCCGGGTCCTGTGCTACCGCTTCATGCCTTATGGGGCAGGGTGGCGATGGCAAGCGTCGGCAAGCCTCTGAGCCTCTACGGGCCCGGGTTGCTGGTCTGGGTTCACTGTGCTGTCGGCTCTTGTCTCTGCGTCTTTGATGGAGTGTACTGACCACTCGAACTCGCATCTTATTTATGAGCCAGCGCGGACGTCCGAGAGAGCTATTACGTAGTCCAGTTTTGGACAAGTGAAAGGCTCGGACATTGAGTCCAGCCGAACAACATAACCGGTTAGGGTCCTAACACAATCGAATTTACAGTACGGTTAAAAGGGTGCACACAAAAGTCAGTTAGGTATCCCAGTAAACTGCAGAAATTACTCTAACGTCCCCTCCAGCAATAATTGAATAAATTTGACCCAGGTTGGATTTATCGGGGATAACATGCGTCTAACTCGTGGTTTACTTTAAATCCGAGACCCTCTTATCAATTATTTCAATAGGATATGTGCATCAAAGTACAACGAAATTAGTACCATTATAAAGTAGAAATTTGCTGCTAAAATTCTAACTGACTACTTATACCAGAAACCCGGTAATAGTTTTAATATAAATTTTCAAAGTGTCAGGACTAACAACATTTGCCAGATTTGTGTGGGATATTTCAGTCCATTAATATGACGTATCTCCATTGATAACAAACGTTATCATGAGTACCTATTTTGTGCCGATAGGGTATTGCCTACTCTCAACAATGAATTCGGGTTCCCGTCTTTCTGTCGGTGGATAACAACGAAGGAGCGAGTTGTAAGAAACTTAAAGCCATGATATAAGAGTTGGAAGCCCGGTGGTCAACATTTCCAACTGACCAATCAAAATGCGCGCTTTTCACCGTGATGTGAATAACGGGTCCCGCGCTAGTATTACAAGGGAAATAATCCAATTAATGGTACTCGGCCAAGTGTCCATAAACTACTATGAGTGGCCGTCCCTCACTCACGCACCAGAGTTACCATGAAAGCACATTAAAAATAGAAAGTCGTTCATCCTCTCACACTATATAACTATAAGTATATGAACTCTCTAATTGCCTAGAGATTTGTGATAATCTGGAAGGAAAGATCTAGATCTAATCTAGACTTGTAGGCAATGGGGAGCATGGAATGTATTAAAGAAGAAAAAGAAATAGCTGTACTGTAGGTATTCAAATGGAAATTGACATACAACGACACAAATAACCTAGATTCTAGATGTACTTACACGAGAGCAAATGAAAGTTAGTTTGAAATGTTTAAAAAATCTTAGTATTCAATCTATTTCTAATACACTGAAGTAGGCTAAAAGGTGTGATATCACTTTTTCCATGAGACCCCCCCCCCTTCCTCACACTTCCTCACATTTTTGCCAGACCCCCCCCCCCCCCCTCCAGGCGTGATGTGATATATTTGAACGGCCCCATAGGATTCCCTCGTTCCTGCGCTGAACATCATTTCTATGCAATAATATACAGTACGTACACCGAAGGGCGAGCTTATTACAGCCAGCCAAGGCAAATATACTGAAAAACAATACATTATGTGATACTTTTACAATCTTTATTAATTTTTTTTTTTGCTTAAATTGCCTCATCTCAGCCATGGCACTAGCTGCCCTTAGCTCAAAAAAAAAAAAAAACAGCAGAAAGCAGGAAACTCTACCCAGCTCTCACTTTGTTTCACCATTTAGTTTACCTTGTACTATTTTTCCCAAGATTAGGTGCCAATTTAAACTTGGATTAATCTAAGTGGCAAATTTTTCATGCCGCAAGTTTCACAACAATGTATAAAATGGTCCACAGAAATTAGTTTCTGATTAAAAACTCTTTTTGTCTCTCGATCTATTTGTAAGTTTGATGGATGCACTGATGTGATTACAGATTTCCAGCAACAGGAATAATTAACTTTGCATAATTGCTGCATAATTTAACATCAAGATTCCTTGCATACATAATGAACATTTGTTTTTATAACATTGTCCATGCGCCATGCTGCTGTCTATCTTGGAAGAAATGCAGAAGATCGATAGCTGCCAGATCTAGATCTAGAAAAGACCAAACAGCATGCAATGCCTACTTTGTCCTAAAATAAAATAATTATAATATAATTGCTTTAAACTCCAATTCAGCTTTCTGGTAAAATGTTCTTGTCCAGCAACAGAATATTTTGGCAATATATTATATTTTAACATATACTATATGTGTATACGTGTATATATATGGCCTTTAGCGTCTTTACAGACGGTCTTAGCAGCTAGAATATTCACTTTCACTTTGACTGACAGCTTCTCTCGTGGCTTATTCTACCAATGTTTGACCCGAGAGTGCGATGGCAGTGATTGCAGGTCAGTCTTTTGGGTTCACTTTGGCGAGTGTTTTCATTCCGCCTCTGTCGTTTTGTCAGGTATGTTTCTTTTGCCTTGAAGTCTATTGCGAGCGTGCCACTGCGCAATTTTTGTCTCCATCTGCTTCGATCATTTGCAAGGTTCTCCCATTCATTGGGGTCGATGTTGAATGCTTTCATCGTGACCTTGCAAGTGTCTTTGAATCGCAGATGTGACCTACCTCTGGGTCGGTTGCCAGTAGCAAGTTCCCCGTAGAGAATTTGTCTGGGGATGCGATCATTTTCCATACGGTGGAGATGTCCAAGCCACCGCAGTCTTTTTTTGCCTAGGAGAGCCTGAGTTGATGGAATGTTGGCTCGGCTCAGAACTTCGATATTTGAGATCCTGTCTTGCCACTTGATCTTGAGAATTTTGCGTAGGCAGCGCAGGTGGAAGGAGTTGAGGGATCTTTCATGTTTGGAGTAGGTGGTCCATGTCTCTGAGCCATACAGCAGGGTGCTTAGGACGCAAGTTTGGTACACGAGTACCTTTGTTTTGATGGTCAGCTTGCTATTGTTCCACACCCTTTTTGAGAGTTTGCCAAAAGCTGTGGCCGCCTTTCCTATTCTGGCATTTATTTCAGTTGTTAGGTCTGTGCTACCACTGATGGTTGAGCCTAGGTAGCAGAATTTTCCCACTTGCTCCAGAGGAGAGCCATTCAGCATGATTGGGTTGGGGTTTCTCAAGCCTTGTGTCAAAACTACAGTTTTTGAGACACTGATCTTTAGCATGAATTTGTCACAGGCTTTGGCAAGGCTATTGATGAGAGCCTGGAGCGTGGTTTCATCGTGGGCCACGATTGCAGCATCATCTGCGAAGAGGAGCTCTTGTAACATAAAATGCTCTGTACGAGATTTTGCTTTTAGTCTGGCAACATTAAAAATGGAGCCGTCCACTCTGGTGTTAATAAGTACTCCACCTGAACATTGACCAAAGGCATTCTTGAGTAGGGCTGCAAAATATATACCAAATAAGGTAGGAGCAAGAACACATCCCTGCTTCACACCGCTGTTTACAGCAAATGAATTGGATGTGCAGCCCTCAAAGTTGACACATGCCCTCATGTCAGTGTGGAAGGATGCAATAAGTTTTAGCAATGTTGGTGGACAGCCTATGGATTTAAGGACTGCATACAGGCCAGATCGGCTTACGGTGTCGAAAGCCTTTGTTAGGTCCACAAAGCATGTTATAAGCGGCCTGTTTTGTTCTTTACATTTTTCTTGGATTTGCCGAAGTGCAAATATCATGTCAATAGTTGATCGTTTGCTTCGAAAGCCACATTGTGTTTCTGGTAAGACTTTTTCCGCCAGTTGTTGAAGGCGGCAGAGGATGACGCGAGCAAAAGCCTTTCCAGTAATGCTGAGGAGGGATATGCCTCGATAGTTGTTGCAGTCGCCTTTGTCTCCTTTGTTCTTGTAAAGTGTGACAATTTTGGCGTCTCTCATATCATGTGGTATCACGCCTTCTTTCCAACACTGCAGTAACAGATTATACAGGTGTGGTAATAGTGGGCCTTTTAGGTCTTTTAATACCTCTGCAGGAATGTTGTCACTTCCTGTGGCTTTTCCAGCAGACAGGTGGTCGATTGCATTGGAAAGCTCGACTAAGGAAGGTTCAGCGTCAAGTTCGGCCATTATTGGCAGTTTTTGGAGGTGTTCCTCAAAATCTGGTGGAATATTTTTCTCAGTTGAATACAACAGAGAGTAATGCTCTACCCACCTATTCAGTTGTTCATTTTTATCTGTGATGGGTTCACCATTTACAGACTTAAGTGGGGCGCTTTTGGTGATGATTGGCCCAAGAGCTACTTTCATCTGACTAAAGGCGGTTTTCATATCTCCCTTTTCATTTGCCTCTTGTATGCTGTTACACAAGTCTGTCCAGTATTTGTTGGCGCAACGTCTTCCCTCCAGCTGAAGTTTAGCTTTTGCATTTTTCAAACAAGTTTTTGTACTCTGATTGCAATTTTTGTTATACTCATTGAAAGCAGATTTCTTTTGCTCAATGAGAGGTAGGAGAATTTCGCTGTTCTGGGCTACCCAGTCGTTGTTTGAAACTTTATGCTGTCCAAAAGACTTGATGGCACAGTCATGAATTTTTGAACTGAGAGTGTTCCATGTTTCATCTACCGAGTCACATTGGGTGACATTATCCATGCTTTCAGCAAATAACTTTTCAAATGACTTTCTATTTGATCCATCTCTGATTGCTGTTACATTGATCTTAGGGATTGAAGGGGCTTTTGATCTGTATATTTTCTTGGCCGAAATTTTGATTTTGCTGACTACCAGTGCATGGTCGGTGTCACAGTCAGCACTGTGGAGGGAACGAGTTATTTTTATACAGCCCAAACTCTTCCTCCTTGAGAGAATAAGATCTAATTGATGCCAATGGCCAGACATGGGATGGCGCCATGATGTTCTTTGGCATCTCTTAAGGTCAAAGTACGTGTTTGTAACACATAATGAGTTTACAGAGCATAGCTCCAGAAGGCGCTGCCCGTTTTCGTTGATGTTGCCAATGCCGAAGTGCCCAATGCACTTTGGCCATGCGGAGTGATCTGCTCCCACTCGAGCGTTAAAGTCACCCAGAATTAGCAGGCCTTCGGTGAGAGGGATGTTGTGGAGAGTCCTCTGCAATCCCTCGTAGAAAATGTCTTTGGTTTCGTCAGAGGAGGTAAGTGTTGGGGCATAGACACAGATAATGTTGGTAAAACCAGACCGGGTGTTCAGTCTGAGTGTCATGATGCGTTCTGACACTCCAATTGGAGTTGCGATCGAATTGATAAGGGAGTTTTTTATGGCGAAGCCCACGCCGTGGATTCTCGGCTGTTCGCTGCTAAGGCCCTGCCAGAAGAAGGTGTAGTTTTCTTCTTTGACTGACCCGGAGTCGGGAAGTCGAGTTTCTTGAAGGGCAGCGATGTCGATGTTTAGTAGCTGAAGTTCTCGATCAATAATTTGGGATTTCCTGATGGAGTCAATATCAGTGAGATCTTGCTGTTGCAAGCCTGGGCGCATTGTTCTGACGTTCCAGGTACCAAGTTTTAGTATTTTTCTGTTTTTGCCAGGTGCACACTTTACGTCAGCTTTTCGACTTTTGGTCTAGCTCCAACCACCTTATGAAGCAGGCTGACGTGGCGGAACAACACCCAACTGCCTGGGGGCTGCCCAGGTTACGGCGGGCGGTAGTTGATCAATGCAGCTGAAAAGCCGCTCCCACCGACAGAGGGGACCCCTGGCGCTCATCCGTACGCCAAATGGATTGAGCTTATCACCGGTAACTGCCACCTCCCGTGTTGTGCCCATCCGTAACTGATGGCTGGAGTGTCCTCTCCAAATCGGAAATGGGTGGGCTTATAGAGGAGAGACAGACGCTTGCCAAGCCCGAGCAAACGCCTCCTCGTTTTGCTGCCTTGCCTGGGCTATTTTTAAGAGATGGTGCTTTGCCCAGAGGCACCACCCCTCTCTCTGCCATTCTAGTTAAACCCAAGGGAGAGACCAGGTCAATACATTTGGAACTAGTCCGGCTGCAGGAGATGCTGGAAGCCAGTTTGATGCAGTTCTCCCTGACAACCACCTTCGGGTCTCCACTCCTGATTTTCTGTCTGGGTTTACTCCCATAGCCTTTGCTATCATAGCAACACACAAGGCAGTGTGGTATTTGTATTCAGGGTTACCTTCCCCTAGTCTTCCTCTCTCCCGAAATGACCCACAAGACAGTGGGGGTGACAGTAGCAGGCTGTATTGTGTACTGTCATACAATAGCAGAAAACTCTGGCCTGACAGAGTATTGCCAACGAATATAGCTTTCAAAAATATATCCAAAGTATCTGTCTTTTCAGAATGTAATTTTTGTTGCATTTTTTTATCGAAATAATAATAATAATAATAGTTCGTCCATCAGGTATGATGGTGACCTTAACAACACCAGAGGAATAAAGAACAGAAATTGTTGAGAATTTCAACACATGGACAATAAAGAGAACTAAAGGACACAGAGGACAGAATGGAAAGACTGTTCTTTCATGACTTATGGCTTCTCATGTGACTGATAAGTCCTATTTTTGCCCTGCAGACCCTTCCGCATAAATGACAAGAGTGCTCCGTTGGTTCAGTACCACTGGGCCTTTTCTTGCGCCGTTCTCTTTTTTTGATAGCCTGCTGGACTCTGTCAGCTTCCCATGCTTTGCTGCCTCTGGTAAGGGCCGCCCTCCAATTTGCACGATCAAGCGAGAGCTTTTCCCACTCACTCACATCAATGGCAAAGGCCTTCAGTGATTGCTTGAGAGTGTCTTTGTAACGTCTCTTTGGGGCCCCAACATTCCTCGTTCCATTGGAGAGCTCAGAGAAGAAGATTTGCTTAGGGAGTCTGGAGTCGGGCATTCTGACAACATGTCCTGCCCAACGTAGCTGAATTTTTTTCAGGTGGCAGAAGATGCTCAATTCCTTGGCACGATTGATGACCTCAGTGTCTGGAATTTTATCCTGCCATTTGATCCTTAGGATCTTTCTAAGGCAGGCCAGATGAAAGTGATTTAGCTTTCTGGCATGCGATTGGTACACTGTCCAGGTTTCAGCCCCATAGAGTAGGGTGGGAAGGACCACAGCATTGTACACTTTCAGCTTAGTGTCTGTGCGAATGCCGGCAACATCCCATACTCTCTTTCGAAGCCTGCCAAATGCAGAGCTGGCTTTGCTGATTCTTGAGAGAATTTCAGTATCAACACGAGCCGCGGAAGACAGTGTACTGCCAAGATAGGTGAAGTTCTCCGACACCTTCAGAAGACTGTCATGGACTTTGATATTTGGGGTCACAGGATACTTGTCGTCTGGAGTAGGCTGATGGAGCACTTCCGTCTTCTTTGTGCTTATTGTGAGGCCAAAGTTGTCACAGGCACTAGAGAACTTATCAACACAGTTTTGCATGCTATCCTCATCGTGTGCCAGAAGTGCACAATCATCAGCAAATAGTAGGTCACAGACTTGAGTACTTTTGGTTTTGGTTTTTGCCTGAAGTTTCCTGAGGTTGAATAGACTGCCATCAGTTCGGTACTTGATGCTTACCCCTTGAGAAGGAGAGCTAAAGGCTTCTTGTAGCATTGCAGAGAACATGATGCTGAACAGAGTTGGGGCTAAGACACAACCCTGTTTTACCCCATTTGTGACAGCAAAGGGCTCTGAAACACTGCCGTTGCTTTTGACTGCAGCTTGCATGCCATCATGAAACTGGCGCACTATTGTGATGAATTCGGGTGGACACCCAAACTTCGCCAAGATTTTCCAGAGGCCTTCACGACACACTGTGTCAAATGCTTTTGTGAGGTCAACAAATGTGATATACAGCGCTTTATTTTGTTCCATGCATTTTTCCTGAATCTGTCTGGCAGCAAAAATCATATCCGCCGTTCCCCTCTCTTTACGAAAGCCACATTGGCTCTCGGGAAGCAAGTCATTTGACGAGAGGTGATCAAGAAGGCGATTCAGAAGCATTCTTGCCAATATTTTGCCAGCAATTGAAAGTAGAGAGATTCCCCGATGGTTGTCACAGACTTGGCTGTCCCCTTTGTTTTTGTACAGATGGATGATTGAAGCATCTTTGAAGTCCTGTGGCAGCTTCCCTGCTTTCAACATATGATTGAACAACTCGGTCAACCTTTCAATAAGCTTTTCTCCACCGAAGGCATACACCTCAGCAGGAATTGAATCCACGCCTGGTGATTTGTTAAAGGACATCTGATTTGTGGCAGTTCGGGTCTCATTTGCTGTGAATGGCTTGGCAAGAGCTGCATTAATAGGAGTCTGAGGGAGGAGGTCAATGGACTCAGTATTTATATTTGATGGCCGATTTAGCACACCTCCGAAATGTTCTGCCCAACGCTGAATTATGGCATTCAATTCAACAATGCGTGTTGAACCATCTGTCGCAAGAAGTGGCGTAGTGCCAGAGCGGGATGGTCCAAACACAGCTCGGAGGCTCTCAAAGAACTTTCTAGTGTTGTTTGTGTCGGCATATTTCTGAGTTTCTCTTACTCGCTCTTCAAGCCAGTCATTTTTCATTTTCCTCAGCTTCTTCTGGAGTACACCCTTACATGCACGCAGTGCATCAGCTTTTGCTGTGGAAGAGGGGTCACTGCAGTGAGCTTGGATGAGACTATTTTTTTCTTTGATGAGCACTTTGATTTCATTATCATTATCATTGAACCAGTCCTGGTGCTTGCGGACAGGAAAACCAACTGTGCTGCTGGCGCAAGAGTGTACAGTCGTATTTAGGTCAGTCCAGTCCAGCTCTGTTCAATGTTCTCAGGGTCAAAAGTCACGCAATCCAATTTTGAGGAGAGTTCTGATGAGAGCTCGCTCTGTTTCTCAGCTGAGCAGAGTTTTGAAACATTTAGGCGTTTAGGTGGCGCTTTCCCTTGAGGGCGTCTATTGCGCCTCAATGTTAGTCTGAGCTTACAAACAATGAGTCTGTGGTCAGTTCCACACTCGGCACCACACATCGCCTTTGTTACAAGGACATCCTTTCTGTCAGTCTTCCTCACAATGACATAGTCTATGAGATGCCGATGCTTTGAGCGGGGATGCATCCATGACGTTCTGTTTCTCACGGGGAGACTAAAATTTGTGTTGGTAATGAACAGGCCAAATTCAGCGCACAAAGTAAGTAAGCGCAACCCATTGTTATTGCATGAACCAACTCCATGAGGGCCCAAAACATTTGGCCACGCTGAGATTTCGGAGCCAACCCTAGCATTGAAGTCCCCCAAGAGAATCAGCTTATCAGCTGCCGGGACAGAGCATATGACAGATTCTAGATCAGAATAGAACTTGTCTTTGGCTTCATCTGGGTTTGTCATGGTGGGCGCATATGCGCTAATGAGGGTGGCTGACTGGCTTTTCCCAACTGGGATCCTGTGTGTCATTAGCCTGTCATTTATTTCAATTGGCATGGACTGCAAGTTTCTGACAAGGTCATTTTTAATTGCAAACCCAACACCATGCTGTCTCGGTTCGACTGCACCCTTGCCTTTCCAGAAGAAGGTGTATCCACCACTGAGCTCTTTGAGTTGGCCACTATCAGGGAGTCTGGTCTCACTGAGTGCCACTATGTCCAGGTTGTACCTGCTGAGCTCAATGGCAATAAGTGCAGTGCGTCTTTCCGGGTTGTTTGAGTTGTCCTGTAGTGTGCGTATATTCCAGGCTCCTAGCCTGAGTAAGCTGAATTTCTTTTTGTTTCGACCGCAAAAAGTGATCCCCACTGGTCGTGGTATACCAGTCAGGGTGATGTGAAGTGGGCTTTCTTTAGGGCACCTTTTCTAGCCCCTTCCTCAGTTGAGGTGAGCAGTGCTATCCTTAAATAAGGCTGCTCAGCTACTGTGGGTGCTGCCTCCCCACGCCTCCACTTCAATCGACGATGAAGCGACCATAGCCCACAGCCACCAACGTGTAGGTCTGTGCTAACAGCTTCCAGTCTATCCAAACCTGCTGCCACCGCACTCGCCCATCGCCGTTGGAATTTTGAGAGGAAAGAAGACGAGACAAAGATGAAAGAAGACGAGGTGAGTGTTAAGACTGGCGCAAAGAATTTGTTTTTAGTGAGAAAGAGCTGCGCAAACATCAGACTCACTCTCTCGCCTGGACACAACTTATCCAAGTGGCAAGAAAGGGTCAAGACGACTGGAAATGTATCCAGGTGCAGGAGGATGCCAGAGGGACAGTTATATTGCCTGACCGGCTGCCTGTAGGCTACTCCACAGCCTCGCAGTCCCAACTGACTAGGGTGAAAGACCCAAACCAAAGAACACCAATACTGGTGGATGCTCTGTGTCACGATATCCAGGCCAGAGTGACGGTATATTGCCATCTGCCCTATCAATCAACCACTGGCCTGCTGCCGCCAGCTTCGAAGCTGCGTCCGGGAAGTTTGCTCAATTCTTCGTCTGTGATTTAGGCAAACAAGCCTATGACCACACCGCTACCGGGGGCCAATATGAAGGACTCAATTACTGAGGGTCACATTGTGCCCTAGCATGTGGCCGTTGGGTTAGATGAAACCTCCTCCGCCCTGGCCGTTTGCACCGACAGGTGCACGCCCACTGATACCATGCTAGCGTACCAGTTCATGAAACAGGTTGTACTGGATTACATGTTACCAGTAGTAGATTTTTCTGACCTGACAATATCGAAATACTAAAATGCAAATCAACACCAGCACGCCTTAAAGTTAATGAAAAATTACTGTTGCACCGATGGTTGAAGTAAAACTAGTGGAATAGAGCTGAAATTCAGTGGATTTATAATAATAGATGCAGTTATATTTTAACTGGCCTTTCAGATGAACCGCATCCAGATCACAATAAATAACACCTTGCTTGGATTTTTCTTTCAATAGTAATTTATGTATTTTATAGACAAAGACTCCAACACTACATAATTCATGCTTCAGATTGAAAATAATAATAATAATAATCACTTGGAGAAACACTGCATACAAGCATAAAGTTATATGTCGGCAGAGTCAACAGTGCCTATCTTGTCTCTAAATCGCACACCTGCCATCAGTATTAGTGTCCTTTCATTCATATGGAAGGTTCGACACAGTGCCTGCGTCACTTTCGTTTCAGAACATTATCTTCACGGTATTTTGAAATTATTAGTTGCATTCAAACTAAAACTTAACGAAACAATCTGAACTACGCCCTAAAAGTATTGAGGGGTTTATATGTGGGAGGTGGGGGGCGAGGATGAAATCCACCGTAATCAACAGTTCAGCATTCTGTGTGAAAATATTTAAAGTAGGTGTGGGGGGGGGGGAGAGAGAAAAAGATCAGGTAACCAAATTTAGGCTAAACATATGACAGCTAGGCCAGCTTTTCAGAAGCCACCATCATCTACGATCATTATTAATTTTATTTATCTATATTTATTTATCCATCTATTTGTTTCATCATCATCATCATTGCCTTTCTCACCCTGGATCAGGGTATAGGCCACCAACAAACACTTTCCATCCCTCTCTATCATGGGCCAGCCTCTTTACATTATTCCAAGTCTTTCCGCTTCGTTGCACATCATTTTCTCTGGCTCTTCTCCACGTTCCGCGCGGCCTTCCTCTTGATCTCTTGCCCTGGGGATTCCAATCCAATACCTTCTTCGCGATGCTGTTTCCTGGCCTCCTGAGAGTGTGGCCGATCCATCTCCATCGCCTCCTACCAATTTCCTCTCTGACTGGGCTCTGTCTTGTTCTTTTCCAAACAATTTCATTGCTGACCTTGTCTGTCCATCTGATCTTAAGTAGCTTCCTCAAACATCTGTTGATGAAAACTTGGTATTTGTTTACTTAATGATTTATTTATTTATTGTACGGCAGCATATTATTACACGGTTGACACGGTATTACCATGGACAAACTGGCAGTCAAATAATCAGTCAATGGAATATTTACCTCCTCACCTTGTACAATAAATACAGTCAGAGATCCTCATGGACTTCACCGTGTAACGAAAGGTTTCAAAGTACTTGTAGCTTACTTAACACTGCAGATAACACGTTTACTTGGAGTATAATCGACATATATATATATATATATATATGCAACACACCTGACTTCTGAAGTATGAAACATAGAGAGAGGGCGGGCATTTTTCTCTTAAAATATTCAGAGAGACACCCCTGAAATGCAGAGATTCTGTGCAACACATTAAACTTAATGAGCTGATAAAACATACTTGTGAGCATGTCTTTTGGGCAAGTTGGGGGGGGGGGGGGCTTTGTGGTGAGCGGTTCAGTTTTCTCATGACACATCTTGCACTGTGGAGCTTCGCCAATTGATTAAAACCCACTCGTCTCTCACTCTCACCTTCTCTTTCTCCATCCCTGTCCTTCTCTCACTCTCTCTCGGGCATGTAAAAAAAAAAAGGTATGTGTATGGGGGAGGGCTCGATGGTGAGCGATTCAGTTTTCTCGTGACTCACCTTACACTGTGGGGCTTCACAAATAAACCCACTTCTCTCGCTCTCTCTTTTCTCTCTCTCTCTCTCTCTCTCTCTCTCTCTCTCCCTTTCTCTCTCTGCCCCCTCCACTGGAAATTGTTTGGAGGGCTGTTGGCCCCCATTTTTTTTTCATCTGATTTTTGTTAATAGCCCCTTCCCCCACCCCGACAGGTTTTGCTTCATAGGTGACATAATCTTTCTGCGTCCCATCTCAGCGGCATCCTTTTAACTTATGACTGCCAATTATTTAGAATAGAGAAAAATTTAATCAACATATTGTTTTCTGTGTTCGTTTCGTTGCCTTTCATCTTCCGCGTCAGCTGCATTAAGAGCCTCTTCACATGAGGCGATTTACCAGCTTTTTGGGGGGGGGGGCGTATTAGAGAGAGAGAGAGAGAACGAGAGGGACACAGAAAGAGAGAGAGAGAGAGAGAGACATAGAAAGAGAGAGAGAGAGAGAGAGAGTTATCGTTTTGATTTAGATCTAGCTACATCTACAATTTGTATTTTGTATTATATATTACAATATATATGTTTTATGCTGGCTGTTAATTTTATCTGTGCCATGAGGAAACAGAAAAGTACTGAATGAAGACAAAACTGAGAAAGACAAAATTTAATGTCTGACTAATGTTATCTGTATTTTGTATACTATACATCTTTAATTTTATGTGGGAAATTTGCCTTAGTGTCATTGCAGCCGTTACAACTGGAGCAGTCACGTCGTCGCCACAGTAGGCTACAACGCCGGTCTGCGGTTGTTTTAGGTTTTTTTGGGGGGGGGGGGGGTGGTAGGTTAAATTTTATTCAATTTTGCCCGGACAGCGGCCTGTTCGGCCTGCTCTTTTCGATTTCCAACTGCCAAGGTATATCTTTAACGTGCACCACGTGCACACGGGCCCTCCGAGTTTTCCGTCCTTGGTCATGAGATGATATGGTCTCAATTCACACCATTACAAAGCTTGAAATTCTTTCTTATTCACCTTTTATATTCTACAAGAAACAGTGCGAGGAGGCAGAAGGAGAGGAAGACAGAGAAAGAGATGGGAGGATAACATCAGTGAATGGACTGGCCTCACACTCAGCAACTGCATAGGAGCGTGTGAGATTGAGAACCGGGAGGAATGGAGGAGGCTGTTTGGGAAGTCTTTTGTTGCGCCCCAACGGTCTTCTCAGACTCTGGGATAGAGAGAGAGAGAGAGAGAGAAAGAGAGAGGGAGAGAGAAAGAGATAGATAGATACATTGATAGATAGATAGATAGAGAGAGAGAAAGAAAAAGAAAGAGAGAAAGAGATAGATAGATACATTGATAGATAGATAGAGAGAGAGAGAGAGAGAGAGAAAGAGATAGATACATACATTGATAGATAGATAGATAGAGAGAGAGAGAGAAAAAGAAAGAGAGAAAGAGATAGATAGATAGAGAGACAGACAGAGGGAGAGAGAGAGAGGGTAAAAGAATGAAATCAGGAAGAAAAAGAAAAAGGGAATGAAGGAGGAGATAATAGGAGTACAATAGTCTCCGTCTAAGAACTCGCCGCCTTAGAACCCGCCGCTGCTGCCGCGAAACCGAATTTTTTCACTGTAATTTACATGCGTAAGAACCCGCTCTGAAACGAAAAATCCGCCTAGGAACCCGGCATTTGACCGAGAGATGAGCACACTTTTATGTAAAATGTCCATATTAAACGCAAAATTCTCTTTCAAGTAGACTGGATAGACCAAAGTCACACAGTACAGTGAAAGAGAACGGGTGGAGGGAAGGTAGGGGGAGGCGAACCGTACAGAGGATGGAGCCCAGTTACGTCTTTAGTGTGCAAGCAGGCCACTCCTAGACTAAATTAGCATAGTCATTGTCACAAATCCCAGACTGGGAGATGTAATAGTTTATGACAGGACGACAATCACGAACACGCGAGTTTAACACTTAACAAAACAACCCATCAGACTCACACATTTATTAAACATAAGTATACATATAATAGCGCAATTACATACATTATATTATTGAAATGACTGCCGTACAACGGCCTTATTCTCACACACACTCTCCCGCGGATCCACAATCCGGTAGTCACTCCTAAAGGCACTTCGGCCTCAGCCTCTCCCCTCAGGGTCTTAATAGCACATTAATAATTTACTGGCACCGCAGTCTCTCAATATCCCCTCCCTATTGTCATACACCTTAGCACTCCCCTAGCACCTCAGCAGGGCAACAACACATTATTATTTCCATAGCCATCAACATGGCAACAACATAGTATCAGTTCACTAGCCTATCAACATGGCAACAATATAGTATCTCATTCACTCTCATATCTACGTCCCTGTCCGTGGCCTGACTGCCACGACTTTATGTGCCTCTACTGTCCTGTACTGACAGCCTCACTTCTGGCCTATGTGTGGCCTCCGGCCCTAGGCTGGCCTATCCCTTGTGCTCATCGAGGGGGCTCTTCGGCCCGTCCCCGACACCTACAAGAATAACATTACATTGGTATAATACCCTACCATTTCTATTCACTCCACCTCTCCTTACAATCCATGAAGCGTACACACACTAGTTCACCTTTCACTCACCACACATCTTACGGTAACACACCTCCATCGGAGTACACACTACTCACTCGCGCTACAAATCCATGAACTCACTTTCATCTATCGCTCATGGCGCACATTGCTATATCCAATATCAAGGACTTCCACATTCCTCACATATACTTATTTACATCATGGTAATAGACGAATATAATATAATACATCAATCATAATAATCAATCAACGTTCTACATACCAGTCATTACTGGAACAACACTCATCCGTCTCCCGACTGCTTTCACTTATGTCCGCCCGCTGGGCTCTTATTCACAGGTCCGCTCCGTCGGACCTTCTAACTTGCAGTGATAGTTATACAGCGCTTTCGCCTCATTCAGACCCCCCCCCTCCCCCCCACTACTCACAACAGCACGCTTAACTTGCTGTCTACTGTGAGTCCTTCTTACTCTACACCCGCTCTGTAGCAATCCCCTTAATTGCACTCACTCCACTCGTGACAGTCATTACCTAACAATACTAACATCTATTGTTGTCTGACTCGAGGGGCAGAATTTTATACGTAACTGACCAAGTGCTTGGTTTGCACGGCACATCTACTTGTGGCTGATTGTTGTTATTACACAGGGTATCACTGGGCCTCGTGTCGTCTAAAATCGGCATCTGTGATTCACAACTTGATTGTGCAGTCTGAAGCATTGCATTCATTACACAATCATCACTGTAAGAAAACAGCATTCTGCTAGCCATAAGTCGTAACTTTGACCATTCCCCCCCCAAAAAAATTTTTTTTTAAAAAATGTTCAACGCTTAATTTTCATCACGAGGTCACGACCCAGGTCCGGGCAATCAAGGGGGATAAGCAATGAACACGGGACGTCAAATATGAGTGGCATCTTTTGATATCCGCCTGTGCCCGGTCCGCCTAAGAACCCGCTTTTTCTGTCTCATGTTGACCGGGTTCTTAGACGGAGACTACTGTATAACGGAAAAATGGATGGGGAAGGGGAAAGAGGTGGAATTTACACATTTAAATACAAATCAAAAGTAATATGTAACAACAACAACCACAAAAGATCCATAGCGTTCTAGAGGACTCTAGAACGCTATGGTTCAATCCCACGACGGAGTTGTTTTGTTTGTTTTTTTTAAACCTAGTACTGCTCATTATTAGGAATCATTTTGTTTCCTAAGGATTTTGCAGAATTGATGTCGTGGAGAAACTGAACATTACTAGCGTGCTCCAGATTACGGTACTTCTTTTATTTAATCCTGTTCATTTTATTTAAATATTCCTTCATTAAACGGAACAGTTGCTAATTAGAAATAAAAATGTAAATCAAATCTTAAACATGTAAATGATTCTTTAGTCATAGTGAACTGAAAATTTCGTCTCTCTCTGTCGTGACTTAGATCTATCCTGTATTTACTGAAAATATATTTTGGAGGTCTTCTGCTTCAGCCATTTGTCATGTTTTGTTTTATTACTTGTTTTTTTGCATGGAAGTTTTATTTCACTTTTATCTGCCCAGGCAGACTTCACACCCGACAAAAGAATCCTAGTCACAATTTTATACTCTGGGGCAAAGCAACGATGATTTGGGGGGGGGGGGCATGAAAAAAAAAGTGACGACAACAAAAAACAAAAAGTCAGCTCTTGCGGAGATTCGAACCCCCCTTACCTACTCGGCAGGCGAGTTTACTTGGCATGCCACGGGCGAACTAAGCAGGGTCTCTGCTGCCGAGGACACGATAACCAATAAGTATATAAATACATGTATCGCTAAAAAAAGACAACCTGGTGCATCATTAGGCTACCACAACCTAAGATTAAGAAACACCATGCGTTAGCTACTCCGAATTGAGCCATAGAGTGAAGAGCCTAATTATTCAACAAAACAAGCCAGAATTGTGATCTAAAAAAAGGAGCTTTTTCTAAATAAAATCACATAACCAAAAATCCATCTGCGAATTAAGATTCTGATCTTATTCTGATCCGCAGACGTTTGCGAATAAGTGTGGCCTGAAAATAATACCAGAGAGTATAGCCTAGAGAGATACTTCCGTCAAACCGCGAAACTAGGTCGCTGCGGTAAACAATACCCATGTAGTAGAACTGAAAGAGACCGCCGTCACCAAAGATAGTGTGCATATATCTGTTTACTGTGGTTTGATCATATTTTTGGACTGATTGAAACTAGAATCTATTTAGGGTCGTTTGTAAGCTCTTAGTCTCACGCCCCGTGGAAACGCACAAACCGGTATTGTTTACCGCAGCGACCTATTTTCCGCCCCATGCTAACAATGGTTTCGCGAAGACTTCCGTGTCGCGCAGTGCAACTCGACCAATGGTGAAACCTCTCTATACATCTATACTCTCTGATAGTGATAATACCCTGAGTCTCATACTTATGTCAGCCCTACATTTAGAAAGGGAAAGGGTGCTGCCAAAATCACCGTCCCGTATACATGTAATTTGTGTTGGTGTAGAGTAGAACTGATATGAATATGATGAAGCCAAGCTCCTCCCTCCCATTTAAAAAAAAAAAAGACAACCCACAGTCAAGTTGTTACTGTTCTCACCCCCCCACCCCACAACCCCGTGTGCGCCCCCACCTCCCTCGTCGAAATTTTAATGCTTAGGCCATGGCTCTGACCTGTGAAAAAGAACATCGAGCGCCAGCTATCCTGAAAGAAACTTTGGAGGGGAATCACTGAAACTAGTTAAATGTACATTTAGGCCAAGATGGCCCATGTAATCCAGTGAAATCAAATTTAACAGAATAAATGACAACGATGTGAGGAAGTAAACGAGGGGACAATGGGTACAGGTAGCTGAATTGAGTGAAAATGGACATACACACAGTTATAGGCCTATTTTGACCCCTATTACATTACATAATCTAAGTTTTCTGGTCTCTTGCCATTTGCACCTCTGAATTATGTGAGATGGCATAGATCCATCTCTATGCATAGATCAGATACATGTACAATACATGAAATTAGAAACGTATATGTAGAACCGCTTCTTTATCAAAAAGGAAAAAAACGGCGAAAACAGCTCAGGCCAATGGTCGTGTACACGGATGATTTCCATGTAAACACAACAGCGTACGCATCGCTTTATCGGCCAATAACATGTGCTGTTATTATCTCGGGACAAAATAATGCAACCGTTAAGCCGGTCCCAGTGTAGCTCTGTAGGTCTGTGTCTGCGCTAGCGCGAAGCACGCTGGCCGCGTGTCACCCCAGCCGCACATTGGGTTATCGTCTGCGGCGTCTGTAACTGACAGGGCTGCCTTGCTATTTTTAGGTACCGTGTAACCGCGGCCCCCCCGCAACAGGCTCAGTTGACCTAGATTTCGAATTGAGTGCAGTTGGAGTGAGTATCAGTATCACAATGGCTTCATCATCAGACGAAGATGTTGGAATCGGTCTTGCACTGTATTTGCTTTCGGATGGAAAAAGAAAGCGACGCTTTCGCGCACACCCAATAAACAAAGAGAGAGAGCACAGAGGGGTCATGTCCAAGCTGTATCCTCAACTGTGTGATGATGAGGATAAATTTCATAATTATACTCGGATGAGCAGAGTCGCTTTCGAGGAGCTCTTGACTGCTGTGCAAGATGATATTCGAAAGCCAGACACCAACTTTCAGCGGGCAATACCCCCACGAGAAAGACTTCTATTGACCCTTAGGTAAGTTTTTGTTAAGTTTTGGTTTAACGCCACATGCAACACTGTAAGGTCATTTACGAGGCAGAACCTTCGAATTTAAGGTACATCTCCAATAGGACGGGGTCGGAGCCATGAAAACTCCGAAAAAAATCTCAGTAAACCTCCACGGATTCGAACACAGGATCTCCTCGTCAAAAGGCGGGCGCACTACCGCTCGGCCATCGACACCCCCTTTGTAGACTACTTTCGGCCATTCCAGGTTTCATGTAATGATAAATAACATTGTTTTGGTTTGACTTGTGTGCTTATCAGCTTATTTTTGTTGTTGTTTCTTTTGTGTGTGTGTGTGTGTGCATTATACTGTCCCCGCGGTTTTATGCAATTTTATGCAATAACTCAAAACACCCAAAATCGACTTTGATGCCGAATCGAAGAATCAGGTCACAAATCTGCAATGTCTTGTTAGTTATTAATTAATAATATTGAAGCTATTAAATGCTGTGATTAGTATGAATGTTAATTTGAATATATAAGCAATTTAAAAACTGCATAGCAATGATATTCTGGGAGACTGATAAAAACAAAAAAGTCTTGCAAATATATCTTTTAATAACACAAACAATTTAACAAAAAATCAAATATACACAATAGTAGCACTAGCAGCATTTTCATCTTCCTCCTCCTCCACCATCTCAAACAATAAATTGTAAATTTTGCGGAGGTAGGTCCTTTTCCTCCTACCCGAGAGGGTGGCCATGTGAGGCAGAAGGCCCCTGAGACTCTCGAGGTCTTCTTTGTGCATTGAGTTTGATGCACTGTCTTGCATCTTTGCTTCCAAGAAGCGGGCCGCCTTCTCCTTGAAGAGGTCATCTTTTTCGGGAGTAGGGGTCGCTCTCTTCCGCTGTTTGTTGACAGGGGCAGGTGTGGCTGGTTCCAGAGGCTGTGACTCTAGCTCGTCAGATGGTGAAGGGGATGGGGATGATGTGCTGGGAGTGGTTTCCTCAAAGTCACCCTGGCTGCCACTCACCGAGGCGCCCTCCTCCCACAGTGGCTCAGGCTCGGAGGAGCCTAAATTGCCCAGCATAGAGCCATGCTGCATGTGTGGCTCCAGGAAGCTCATCTGTTGAGCCAGGTAAAACTGGGGCTTCTTTTTCCCAGGTGCACCTGAGCCACTGGGTAGATTCTGGCTTGACCGACTTCGGCTGTATGAGCCTCTCAAATTCTGCCACCTTTTCTTGGCAGAATCAGCTGAAAGTGAAAGTAAAAAGATGTTATGTAGAATAATATTTTTTTTTAACCCATAAGTTGGCAGAATCATGGTTTACATGGGTACAGTCAGTCCCTGTCAGAATAGATAATATGGTACTACAGGGAGTGTTGCAATTGAGGGAATGGGTTGTGCTGTAGAGAAGTAAGGCTGGAGCATGATATATATATGTATCATGCAAACACAAATTTAGGAACTTTCAACATCTTTTTTTCCCTTCCAGATATCTTGCCACTGGAGAAAGTGCAAGGAGCTTGCACTACCAGTTCCGAATGGGCGACAGCACTGTGCGCAGCATTGTGTACGACACATGCGAATGTCTCTGGCAGAAACTGTTGGACAAGGAAATGCCTCGCCCTACTGAGGAGACTCTGAAGGAAGAAGCAAATGCCTTTGAAAACATTTGGCAGTTTCCCCATTGTTTGGGAGCAGTGGATGGGAAGCATATAAACATTGAATGCCCCCCCAACTCTGGAAGTGCTTTTTTTAACTATAAAAAACATTTTTCTATTGTTTTGCAAGGTGTGGCTGACGCAAAAGCCAACTTCCTTGCAGTTGATGTAGGGGATTCAGGAAGGCACTCGGATGGTGGGATACTGAGACATTCTTCCTTTGGTAAGGCTTTAGTACAGCAGCAGCTGCCTCTCCCACAACCTGATGAGATTATGGGAGAAGTCTTGCCATACGTGTTTGTGGCTGATGAGGCGTATCCACTTCACCCAAACATCATGAGACCCTTTCCTGCCAGAGGGCTTGATGACGTACGTAGGATTTTTAATTACAGGTTGTCGAGGGCACGGCGGATTGTGGAGTGTGCTTTCGGCATAATGGCACAGAGGTGGGGGATTTTAAAGACAACTCTGAGGATCAACCCTGACAATGCTAGGAAAGTTGTACTAGCGTGCTGCATACTCCATAATTTTGTGCGGAGACGACAACCTGCGAGTGTGGATTCTGCTGCCGAGGAAGCATCAACAGATGAAAACCTCTTCCAGCTACAACACGGTACAGAAAGGTCCATGTCCAGTACCGGAAGGCCAACCCAAGAGGCAATGGTAGTGCGAGAGAAATTTGCAAATCTCTTCATGACAGGCCTTGCTGTCCCCTGGCAGTATGAAAGGGCTCATGTTCGCCCTGCTGCAAATGCATAAATAAAGTATGTACATATGTACAGATCTATAAGTATAATATGTATTTTTTCTTTTCAATATCAAAAATGTTTAAGCATATTATGCATCTGTGAAAATATATGATGAGTAAAGCGCCTTGAGCTCATTTTTCTTTCTGAGGGAAGGCTGCAGTAACATTATTATTATTATTATTATTATTATATTTATTAATATATTATAAGCATACAGTCGGGTTTGGATAAAAAATCATTTAAGCTTAAGATAATTATTTTTTTTATTGGTTAAAATAAAAGTGTTGCCAGGTCCTGTTCTGACTTTCTGAGCACAGTTGAAAAATACTGAGATTGTAGGCCTAAATAAACTAGCTTTGAAATCTCACCTGTGCAACCCGCGCAAGAGGCTACTGCTTTCCATTCTGCTTCAACCTTGAAGCGGTCCTTGTACCCTGGTTCCCTCGGGTTGTATAGGACAGGATGTTTTTTAACTTCCTCAATTAGTCTTTCAGTGAAATCCCGATCAGACATTGACTGGGTACCGGTAGCCATTCTAAATTTTCCTGACATAAAAAAGAAAAATATTTAACCTCAGGCTTATCTGGTGGAACTGCTGTTTTAGTGTAACTACAATCTTAAGTCTAAAAGCTAGTACATTTTAATTGTTTTATCTTTACCATGTTACCAAAATGCTATCCTGTATTCATACATATTTCTTTTTTTGACTACGTTTAGTTCCATTTTATCCTAGGAATTTGCAATGGTTCTAACATTAAACGTTGTACACAATAAATTGGCATACATGTATGCGTCATACTGCCATCATCATAAATTTAATCAAATGTGCCTTGGCTTTTTATTATACATGACATATTAAATTTTGCGCGCGTTGTGTGTGTGTGTGTGCGCGCGCGCTCACCCGTGGGCGGTAGGGATGAATGTAGTCCGAACAGCATGGATGGATAACCGCTACCTGTCTATGTGTATTATTATGTAACTACATGTGTGTACTATGTACTATGAAACACCAAGCCAATGTGCCAGTGACTGGACAATAAACGTTGATCTTATCTTATCTTTTCTTATCTTAAATTAACTAATTCCAGTCTCCTCAATTCTTCTACTTTCATCCTTACCTAGCCCTTGCTTCGAGATTTGTCTATGGACACTGCACACCAGATACTTTTTATTAGAGATTTGGATAGATTCTGTAGTGAATACTTTAAAATTAAATGTAGATCAAGATCAAGATCAGATTTATCTATCTAGAATCTAGGCCTTTATAGAGATTATTCCTCTGCATCCCAATTCCTGAACTATCAATCTAGATCTAGATTCTAGAACCAGAGGCCAGAAGCACACAGTCCACAGTTTTCACTACATGTGAAAAGTAGGTCAACCTTTCGATTGGAAATTTTAATGTATGATAAAGTGCATTTCTTGGGATTTTGTGGTCAGGTGTCGATTCTAGCACCAATATCTAATAGTAAAGCACCTAATAATACTTACTTCTTGCTGATTTTGATGACTTGTGAAGGATTTCGGTAGAAAATGCTCAAGAAGCGAGGCTGCTCTGACAGACGTGTTTTACGACACAGTTGAATGGGCCGTCTGACGAGTCGTGCAAGCCCGCTGGTCACAGACGAACCACACAGCGACGCTGTTCAAGAACACAGCTTGTATCGTGTTCATTTGCATGGTGCGTGCGAGGTCAGCTAGACTACAGAGCTACAGAGCTACGCTGCTTCCAGCCTTAGGCGGATTAATCATTCAACAATCCTTTCGGTTTCGTTCAGTCACTTAACCCACTTGGCCTTATAGCTTTGTCTCTTCCGGTTAACTTCCGGATAGCTACCGATACTATTGGTTTGAATATTTTTACTTTGCCTCTTGACTACAAAACCGTGTCAACTGTTTTATTCAAACTGTTCTACAGTCTAAACAATATTTGTAATGCACCGGGGGGAAAGTGTTGGGAATTCATGGAAATAATGCTAAAATCCAAATCTGAGCACTGAAAACGTACTATGAATGTTCCATTCGAAGTAATCGAGTATTTACGCCAATGATAATTTGGTTTGGTATTGGGAATGGTAACCACTGTCAGTGTCACACTCATGGTTTGAATAGAATGTAATGTCTAAAAACAGACCACTGCGACAGTTTTAGAGGCCGTTTTCCATAGTGTGTCATCCTGATCCCCTGGATGTGTAGACATTCAGCGATGGAAGGAAAAATGTTCGTCGCGTACTATTCATTAATAGTTGTTATATTATATTTTGAAGGTAGGTACCCAACATGTCACGTCGTCTTTAGACTTGGATCATTTGATTTGTTGATTTTGGAGGAACTGGTGTGGAATTTGGAAATAGCATTGCTATTAGTATTAGCAAAGTTGTGATTAATTTTGAGGTCAAAATGTGATTGTTAGAGTATAATATAATCGCACGATGGCACGCAGGAAATGTTCCCCTTTCCCCGTTTAATAATCTGTGACAGTGAATTTGTCTGTAAATGGTTTGGCACCCCGGTTTCTTGCATGTCATGTTGGTCACCACGATCATTAAACCAGCCACCATATTAAATTTTATTAATAATATTATTAATATTATAAAGGAAGTAAGGACTCCAATGTAATGAAAGGCATTTTGACAGTCCATGTTAGAAGTAGACAGGACTTACTTAGTGACAGTCAGTATTAGTTTAGTATTACTATTATTTAATCCATTGTCAGGCCCACTTCTTAAACTTGCCTAGATCTGGTCTAGACCTCTAGATCAATTTTTTTTAATTTTTCAAGTAGCTACAAAGGCAGACAAACTTGCTAATTAACAATGAATTTTCCCCAATTTTTTTTGTGTACAACATACCAACACATTAGGCCCACTTTATTAAAGAATACCTGGGGTATTGGCACTGCCCGGGATAAATTTTATCTGTTTTTTCAGTTTCAGTTCTGGGTGATTATAATGGATCTGCTTAACCTTGCTCATTCCTTTAAATTTATTTTGTTTTTGCAGTTGTTGAACTGTTCTAGACTGTCTCATCATATTGTATCTCTAATCTAGGATCATTGGTCTTAAAGTACATTACTCCTACACACCCCGTCGGCGTCAGCAGCCATGAAATGACAGTGAACTAAGCACTGAGTAGTTTATGTAATAATGAACACATCCTAAGGAAGTAATGACATCACAGACTCATGCGTTTGTGAAAAGGACAACTGGAGGCGAATGGTCAGCCACACAAAGCAAACTGAAAAAAAATACTTCCCTACCATTTAGAGCCTCCAAATGTAAAAAAGAAATTTCTGCAGAGCAGAAGGAAGGCATCTTCAAAATTTCATGTAAATCCGAGCTGTATCATGAGCCAGTATGAGTATTTTTTGTGAACACACAGACACTTTCTCTGTGATTTCACACCCACAAAATTGGCTAATAATTCATTAAAAAAATATATTATAAAAATCCTAGCCACAATTCTATACTCTGGAGTAAAGCAACGATGATCAGTGCGGGGAAAAAGCCGAAAAAAATAACAACCCCCCCAAAAGTGTCAGCTCTTGCGGGGATTCCAACCCCATTTACCAACTCGGCAGGTGGGTTTACTTAGCATGCCACCAGGGAACCTGAGTAAAAGCATTACTAAGCAGGGCCTCTCTAGTGCTACCAAGGACACGATAACTGATATTAGTGATAAGTATCAGTATCACTAACTTTACTAAGAAAAAAGACAACCTGGTGTATCATTACCATAAGAAACACCATGCGTTACTCCAAATCGAGCCATCTTAGCGAGTGAAGAGCCTAATTATTCAACAAAACAAGCCAGAATTGTGATCTAAAGGAGCTCTTCCTAAATAATCACAAAACCAAAAATCCATCTGCGAATAAGATACAGATCTTATCCGCAGACATCTGTGAATAAGCGTGGCCTTTTATTGAAACTTATATTAAATTATTATTAGGCCAAGATCAAGTGCTGTCATTATTCTCACTGTGAAAGTTTTTGACATGTAGGGGCCTACACATGCATTCTACAGCATAGACCTAGATCAACCTTTTGTCAGTCCATTTGAATCCCGATTTCATAAGACTAATGTAATGTTGATAAATTATGGGAGTAAAATTGTTTGTTGGGTACTGTAACACTAATTTTATGCTTCACATGTCCAGAATCTATTATTATAAAAGTGAATTTTGGATGCTATGTTAGCCTACTCCTCCGTTAATACTTAGCCCACACGCTTCAAATTTTACACACGTCGACAGTATGATCTACATACCCAGGTTTTCGTCACATAAAATGTACGAAAACTCCTGGTCCCGAATTTATCAAAATAAGATTTATTTGGTAATTCTATTTTAATTCACTATTTTGAGTGAACCGGAAGAATGATACCATTTTGACGCGCCGACTGAACGCGAAAGTTTGATTCCGCACCAAGAAACGAAACCGTTCATAGAACGGGTAATTAAATAAAATAATTCTGTGTGAAATTGTGGAGTAATGGTAAGTTCTATTAGTCATAGCATGGAATCCAAATGTCGTTTTAATGTAGCCTAGATCTAGATATATACTGTTGCGCTTAGTACATGGAAAATTTACAAGATATTATATCTTGCGCGTGTTGGCTAGTGTTATTTAAAAGGTGATGTGATGGCATTCTGGTTTGGCAAGTGTCATCAACTTTTATTAACGCTCAGAGTCAGGCTATGTCAATATGTATACCCAATAGCTGTAAATTGTAGGGCACTAAACTAATAAAACAATTAAACAATAAAAAAAAAAATCAGCTATTCAAAAGCTGTGAAAGAGGGTCTATCAGTATCACACATGAAATTGGTGTTGGAGCTAAGAGCAGGCACTAAACTCTGCAGGTTTTATGCCTTTTGTTGTGTGGCCCAGATGCTGCTGTTCATTGTTCATTTATTTTAAACACTTCAGCTGAGTTACTTGAGAGCAATTGCCTAGCAAGAAAAATACTAATTCAGATATTTTTCATCCATGAACTATGAAGGTTAAATTTGTGATCCTTGTCATAATAGAGAAGAGTAGTGATAGTACATGGCATTTACAGCACTTCATCCTGTTAACTCTTTTGGGACGTATCCCCGATTTATCGGTGCCTGTGAAAAATGCATTTGGTCATGTTGCCGATTTAGATAGTATTCTACATTCAATATTATTTTATTTGATGTGTAACATTTTACTTTACTATTAGTACTTTTTTTTCTGTAGTATTATAAGTATTTTTCTGAAGGCCGCGTTCTTTCTCACCGCTTTGGAGAGGTGCAAAACAGCCGCCGTTCTTTCTCACCGCTTTGGAGACGTGCAAAACAACCGCCGTTCTTTCTCACCGCTTTGGAGGGGTGCAAAACAACGTTGTTGTTGGCCGCGTTCTTTCTCACCGCTTTGGAGGGGTGCAAAACAACGTCGTTGTTGGCCGCGTTCTTTCTCACCGCTTTGGAGAGGTGCAAAACAACCACCGTTCTTTCTCACCGCGTTGGAGAGGTGCAAAACAACCGCCGTTCTTTCTCGATTTTCATTTTGCTACAAATTCGATCCTCGAGTTTTCTCTTCTGGATTTGTTTTTTCCTTCAAGCGTTTCGGAATTTGAGATTGAAAAACAAGTGTATGTTGACTCGTCAGTCTTTCAACGCTCGTGAGAAGCCAAAACTTGCAAACGAACTTCCAACCTTCATAACAAAACTGGTGAAATTTCAAGTTTTAAAATTGAGTGTGCTGCCGTTCACAAATGAATCAGTGAAGATTGACGAGATCAACTAATCAAGTGCAGATGTGTGACTCTGTGTAAGCCTAGGCTCCTTTGTATCGTTTATAAACTGCGGGCGAAAATGAAGTATAGTCACAACAATGTGTTTGCGCATGCGGTAAAAGCGGTGTGAAAAAACGCTGGTTTTTTTTACACCGCTGAGAAGCGGTGCAAAAGGACAGTGCCTTTTCTGAAGCATGCTGTTTTTTTCCAAAGTGGGAAAAAATTAATTACATCCAGACTTAACCAAAGCCCCGAACACTGATGTCCTGAAAGAGTTATCGACCAGGCTCAGGGGAGTCAAAAGCTCTTCATGTACCATTTGTTTCATGCCTGTATTGTGCCTAATAAATAATAAAGAAAAACTAAAACATTCATGGATATTCAGAGTGTCAAAAAGATGTGTCGTTCTGTCCCCTGAGTTGACTTAAATTTTCTTTTATTCCTTCTGAAAAAAACGACTCTTGATCAAAACATGTTGAAAAATTATAGACCCGTCTCAAACCTTCCTTTTCTTTCAAAAATCCTTGAAAAGGTGATATTACAACAACTAATGTGTCATTTGAGAAATAATGACCTGTTGGAACCATTTCAATCTGCTTACAGAAGTAACCACAGTACTGAAACTGCACTATTAAGAATCATGAATGACATATTAGTAAAGGCAGATTCTGGAAATATTACTCTGCTAAATTTGTTGGATCTATCAGCAGCGTTCGACACCATCGATCACGAAATCCTGCTCAGAAGGCTAGAAACATCGTTTGGAATCAGAGGGGTCGCCCTTAAATGGGTCGAATCTTACCTGTCAAATCGCCACCAATTTGTTGTAACCAACAAAATAAGATCTTTTTCTTATGCGCTTCAGTATGGCGTACCACAAGGCTCAGTGCTTGGTCCTATTTTGTTTACTATCTATACTATTCCACTTGTACATGAAATAAAGAAATTTAATTTACAATATCATTTCTATGCTGATGATACCCAGCTCTACAGTTCTGCCTTGCCATGCGATGTTGACAGCCTTCTGCAGCAGGCTGGAAACTGTATAACAGAAATTAAAAGCTGGATGAACCAAAACAAACTGGCACTAAATGAGGATAAAACTGAGGTTATTTTATTAGGCCGTGAGCGGGTTCTGCAAGAAGTGGACAGAACTGAGATGATAATTGGCACTAATTCAATAGAAATTTCAAAAAAAGTAAAAAACCTAGGGGTTTACATTGATTCAAATCTTTCTATGTCATCTCAGGTTAGTCACCTCATTCGTATTCTATACATGGAAATCTGGAAAATTGGTAAAATCAGACATCTTATTTCAACTGAAACTGCGGCTGTTTTAGTAAATTCTTTTGTACTTTCAAAGCTTGCCTATTGCAACTCCCTTTTGGCTGGAATTTCACAAAAAAATATTAGAAAACTCCAAATTGCTCAAAACAACGCAGCGAGACTTGTTTTGAAGAAAAAGAAAAGAGATTCAGCACTGCCACTTCTGCAGAGTTTGCACTGGCTGCCAGTCGAGAAAAGAATAATGTACAAATTGTCATCCATTTGTCACAAATGTGTCAATAATACTGCTCCATCGTACCTAGTTGATTTAACTGATTACTATGTTCCATCTCGTCAACTAAGATCATCATCTGACACTACAAAATTGAAAGTACCTAAAATGAATCTGTCCACTGTAGGAGAAAAGTCCTTTTCATTTCTTGGCCCTACCATCTGGAACACTCTTCCAAAGACAACCAGGGAAATTAATGACATTGGTTCTTTCAAACGCCATCTGAAGACCCATTTCTTTCAGACAAACTAGGCTAGGTGTTTTTCGGCAGCAACAATAGTAAATATTTTTGAATTTCTTTTGTGTATGCGTGTGTGTGTGTGTGTGTAAGAGTTTGTTAAAGCGCCCAGAGCTTGTCATCGACGGGGTTGGGCGCTATATAAATGCAATATATTATTATTATTATTATTTTCTTTCATGCTGTTTATAGCTGGTCAAGGAAGAAGAGCTTGTTTCTTTTCCATCAAAGTCGCAAAAGGAATAGTATGATGGCTGAATATGTTGTTTCAAATGATAATTTTAAACTGCTCATATTTCTAGTGAATTGTGGTAAAAGTTTAGGTACCCCAAAGTGATTTTGAAAAGGGGCTATATCAATAAGTTTTGTCTTCCAATGGATAGATCTCAGTATTCGAAGAATTTTGATACCAAATTTGTCTCTGTATCTCCATATTTAAGAAAGTTGTGTCATTTTGAATGTTTAAAAATTTGTGGTAATTGTGTCATCAGCCGCGAAGCCAACTTTGGCCTCCCATAAAATGACGGTTTATTGAGCCATGACATTAAAAATTCTCAGTATCAAAGTCAAGAGGGTGTACACTATGCTTATTTTTTTTGCGAGGGGTACAAATAAAATACAAGCATCTCATTTTACATTTTTTAGTCAGCAAACGACACCTGACGTAATTTTTTTGTGAACTCTAACAGGGGAGACAAAAATTATGTTTTTGTTTTTTTTTTAATTGAAAAGAAGGTCAGACGTGTTACCATTGACTTAGCACTGAATGTCCGATAAAGGTGACGAAATCAAGCATTGGATGGGTCTCTAAAAACAGTTGGCGCTGTGATCCCAAACATGCCCCATGTCTCATTTTGGCATCCCCTTACAATACAAAGGCTGGGGTTTATTTGCATATTATTTTGCTCCTGATCAATAAAAGTTTCCGCTAGTTTCTTGGTCTACAAACTTTTCAACAAATAATTTTCAAAAGAATGTCAACTTAAAACGAAAAATACATTGAATTAAACCTCATTTATCTGGCTTTCTGTGTGAGTTATTTTCAAACACGTGCGCTACATCAGATTGGCCCGCCGCGCCCCTTTGTTATGAAGGGGGTCAATTCGGTAGGCACAGCACAGTAAAAATGGCAAGACTATGTCCTGTTCAAGCTATAAAAACACATAGCTAAACATTTTGTCAGAGGAAGGATTGAACTTTATTTTAATGTAGGATACATGGCGTTTCACATAAATACACAGCAGTAATAGCCTTGTAATGTTGGCCTAAAATTATGCTAAAACTGGATTTCGCCCCTTTAGCGGTCCAGTTTGGGGTACCTAGTAATAGGTCAATGAAACTTGTTGTAATTTATTTCTTTTTTGTCTAATAATAATTAATATGAACCCTTTCAGTGCCTTTAGCCGTTACATTGACATATATACATGAAGTATACTTTCTTTGTAGTGGATTGTTCACTGACATATCTTGCCACATTGATTTATTAGAAGCTGTCTTACAAAGTCTAAAATCATGTCAAACCTTTTTTGCATGTTATGTCTAACCTCTGTACCCCATACAAGGGCGTATTAAGAATTTTAATTTTTGTAAACATACCATTCACAAATACGTTAAGTGAAAACGAATCAGCCATTTAAAGTAGTACTCCTCGTGAAAATATGCCTGTGGACAATGCCCCACAGGGGGAATTAGCAGTGGTAGGGAAAATGTTAAGTGTGCTATCTTTGTCTTCCTGTATTTTGTAGGAGCCAGAGGGACTCCAGTGGAGGTGCATCCAGAATCTAGCAATGCACAGTACACTCATTGCTTGGCCAAGAACGAGCCCATACAGCTGAAGGATCCATTTAATTTTTTCCTATCTCAAAGCCAGGACCTCATTTTGATGTCCTGGACTCGGATCAAGCCTGGCCAAAAGGAAGAAAGATTGTATGAGTATGTCCAAAACGAAGGGAAAATGATTTGCAGCAAGTGTCAAGTCTTTGAGAAGTGGGGACTGCAGGTAAAACATGATTTTTCCTCTTCATCCATATATTTTGTCATTCCAGCTTTTTATCTCATCATAGTCCTTGTCTTCATCTTTTACCTCTTCTTCTTTCATTTGATTTTTTTTTTTATCCTTGTCTTCCATTGCCCTATTAATCAGTAAATCTAGTGATTCAGTTAGGCCCATGGTTGGAATCATGAGGATCCTGTATAAGAGTTAACAATAAATGCAGTTTTGATTGTCATGTATGGTCGTCTCTTTCCACCCCTGGGACTAAGTTAAACTCAGATTCACTAAGAAAAACTTTTACACTTTAATGCATTATCCCGGGACATCAGGATGCTGTTTTAAACGACATAGATAACACGAAAGACAGACATGATCATTATACAATAGTTAATGACAATGCAGGTATGATCATCATACAAGAATGCAGATATGATTGTCTTGTATGAGTTGAAAAGAAATGTTCAGAAAGAAATGCGGGTATGATAGTTACATCATAAGAGATAGATCTAGCAAGAAATGTTTGATTGCCATTTCAGGAGAAGTTTAGTTGCCTCTGCTGAGTCAGAGGAAGTAATTATTGAGCTTCAGATCCCAGCCAGAAATGTTTGGAAAGCCACTGGTTTTCTCACAGTTAGCAATATTTAGGAAGTTAATTTTGTCTGGTCGATTGCGGTATTTCCCAAAATTCATTCAAAGGACTCATCGTGAAAACATCCTCTGCTTGAACAAATTAATGATCAATGGGGAAACCAGGAATGGAAGAAGAGTTAGAAGAGAAGAATTACCACTGTAGTGGGAACATAATTACTCTGAGACTTTTCAGAAGCACTTACAATTAGTAAAACCATATAAGCCAATATACAGCCTAGTAAAACCATATAAGCCAATATACAGCCTATGTCACTTTTCATTGTTTTGAGGAAAGCAAATGAAATTGTTTGTCAAGTAGAAAAATTTATCATATAATATAGCATCATTAGTTTAGGTGATTATTGCCTAGGAATGGAAGAAGAGTTAGAAGAGAAGAATTACCACTGTAGTGGGAACATAATTACTCTGAGACTTTTCAGAAGCACTTACAATTAGTAAAACCATATAAGCCAATATACAGCCTAGTAAAACCATATAAGCCAATATACAGCCTATGTCACTTTTCATTGTTTTGAGGAAAGCAAATGAAATTGTTTGTCAAGTAGAAAAATTTATCATATAATATAGCATCATTAGTTTAGGTGATTATTGCCTGTTTTTGCATACGTGGCAGTGTTGTTTGGTACAAAGTTAAATGAACACGAAAGTTTAGATCAGTTCAGTTTTGTCCATTAATTAAGCACAGTGATTTTAGTGACGATAGTTATTTTGAACTATTATTAGTATTAATGTTTGATTTTGAATCACACTTTTATGATATATATCCAATCTAATTTAAGAAAGTGAACTTACTTCAGCTTAAAAAATAGTGGCGGTAGTATTTTAATGTGGTATAATTTTGATGTTTTTTGTATTTTTTTTGTTCAGTGCTACAGGCTTAATGACAGTTTCAATAATTACAAAGTGAATTTTCTCAATCTGACCCAATAGCTTTTGTTGGTTGTATTAAAGTTTTTGGGAAATTTTTTTTTTTTTTAAAAAGTTGTCAGGTTGATAAAATATTACAATTATCTCTTTTTGTCCTCCTTTTAAAAGCCAATGGCACGGGAGACTACATTTGGCACACATTCAGTTTGGTGGGAAGTCTTGTCTCAGAAATGAGTGCGCATGTGAGATCCGCCGTAAGACTAGATTTTATAGTGGTGAACTCCCTAGACCAGAGAGGAAAAAGGGGAGTTTGGCAGCAAGGTTTATCTCTGGCAGTGCCAGGTTCCTCACCTAGTTTATTTATATAATTTTGTAAACAATTAGCCTATGATATTAGCACAGTAGCAAATTGTCAGTTTCATGATGAAGGGGGGAATTGATATCAACAGCTGCACAACACAGAGGCGAAAGCTGGACTTCTGTGTGATATAGGGGTGAACCACTAAAATCGGTGTTGCAAGAAATTTGGTTTTGAAAATTTTGTGCTACTCTTATCATTGATTTCTCGCCTTTTCGTCATACTATATAACTTAAAAAATTATGTGAGATTTAACAAAGTTGCTCATGTTGGGTAAAGCCCCCCGCAATGTACTTTTGATAACCACAAAAAAGTATATATATATATATATATATCTCAAATTTTGACCTTTTCACCCCTTTTTCATACAGATAACTTAACAAGGGGACACGGGTGGTCAAGAGGCAAGGTGCTCGCCTCTCGTGCCAAAGGTGCTGGGTTCGAATTCTGGCGGTGCAAGCATGCTTGAATTTTGGGATTTTTCTCATATTTTCCTGTCCCTGATCCTATGGTAGATAGGGTCTAGGATTGAGCACCTAGACTTCTCAAATAAGGATGAAAAGCTCGGAGGGCCTGTGTGCATATTAACCCTTTCGTGTTTCTATTCTGGCCACTTGTGAAGCGCTCTAACTCTCAATCTTCTTTTACCAAAGATTTCGATCACCGGTGATCGACGCTTGTATCCCTCATTATTTTAATGAAAAACTGTTCAAAACTGCTTGAAAATCGTTTGTTTTGAAAGGCGAAACTGGTTTTTAACGAAAACAGGTGAAAAAATTGTAAAACGAAGCCTTTTAAGTGAATAGAAAGAAAGAGAAATAAGATGATCGCGTCTCTTCGGTTCTGCCGCCATCTTGGATTTTTATCTACTGCTGAGTTACCATCATTGTCAACAAAGCGCAATAAAATGGCTTCAAACAATCTTTCTGATGAAGAAATTGAATATGAGTCAAGCGAGGATGAAGTCTGGGATGAAGAAGACGTCTCAGATTCCAGCTCTGATGAGAATGAAGCCCCATCAACCGGCCGGAACATACGAGAACGAAGGTGAAGGTTTTTTCTTCTTTAGCCTATGTAATCATAACACAAACATTTTGGATCTAGATCTAATTACAGGTATCACAGGTAATTATATTTATTGTAGTTGGCTCCTTCAATCATTGCTGAGCACCAGTCAGTCAGGATTTAGGCTTTGATCTGCTTTTTTATTTGTTCAGGCTGATTACAACTTTCCACGTACTGCACCTAGTAACCAAGGCCTATGTTTTGTTTACTGTGGTTACCATCTCTTGTCAGTGGCTTCTTGTATCTACTATTATGATCTTCTAGAGCTAGATTTCAACATAATTTTAGGTATATTGTATTATATTGCTACACATTATTTCTATTAATTTTTTATTATTAGGTTTGGGTATAAATGATTCTTGTAACACATTTTTGTTTCTTTTTCTATTCCTCATATATAGCTTTGGAGACTATGACAACTGGTCTAGGACGTCCGTCCCAAACTTTAACCCTGAACGACCACCCGGAGCCCACTTCCCCGATTCCATGACAAGAGGGTCCAGAAGAAAGTACCTGACACCATTCACTATTTTCCAGCTGTTCATCATGTGTTGTGCAGCAATTATGTTCATGGACAAATGAGAACGCCAGGGAGGTGGGACCGACAAAAGTCAGCATGTACAAAGGCTGGGTTCCTCTAGAAGAAGAAGAGTTTTATCGTTTTATTGGACTGCTTATGTACATGGGAATGATTCAAGTACCAGGAGTAGAAATGTATTGGAGTAAAAAGAGTCTATTCAATGGCCTTTGGGCGCGATCATTTATGACAAGATTTCGATTTCAACAAATTATGTGTTTTTTGAAAGTATCCGACAGAAAAACTGAGAAACAAGGAGACAAGTTATGTAAAGTTCGTTTTTTGTTTGATATTATGAGGAGAAAATGCATGAATCTTTATCAGCCAGGTTTGAATATTTCTGTTGATGAGAGGATGGTAAAAAATAAAGGAAGGTTTTCATTTAGGCAATATATACGTGACAAGCCTACTAAGTGGGGCATGAAGCTTTGGGTTTTAGCAGATTCTTTGTCTGGTTACACTTACAATTTTGAGGTTTATTTGGGAAAGACAGGGTCTGGGAAAGTTAGTGGAAATGGTTTAGCCTATGAAGTTGTTATGGATCTCTTGAAATTTCTTTTAGCTCGTGGCAATAAGGGTTACCGTCTTTTTGTTGATAATTTTTATTCAAGCATTCATTTGTTTCTTGATCTGTTGAAGAAAGGGATTTTAGCTTGTGGTACTATTATTTCCAATAGGAGGGGATTTCCAGCAGAATTGAAAAATGTGAAACAGTGGGAGAAACAGAATGAGAGAGGGGCAATGAGATGGTGTAGACAAGGGAATATTTTAGCACTTCAGTGGAAGGACAATAAAACTGTGTCTGTGATTTCTACCATGCATGGGGCAAATGAATTTTGTATGGCTAATTATAGGAGAACTAAAACAAATGGAGCTTTTCAAACTTTGGAACTTAGACAACCTAAAGTCATAACAGATTATAATATGCATATGGGTGGAGTTGATAAAAGTGACCAATTACTAACCAAATACAACATGTTGCGTAAGACAAATAAATATTGGAAGACATTGTTTTTTCATTTTCTAGATATTGCCAGAGTAAATAGTTATATTTTGTTTCAGGACTGGAGAAAGCAAAACCCTGATTTGAAAGAACTAGATAGAAGTAACAAGTTTAATCAGCTTGCATTTACAGAAGAACTAATCAGGCAACTCGGGAAAATTGACGACTTTGCAGATGTTCCAACAGCCTCAAAACCAAAGATTTTTACTAATCACCCAATTATTCCTGATATCGTTCCAACTTCTCAGAGAAAGAACTGTAAGCTATGTTATGATAAATTACATGTTGAACAGAAAAGCAGATACTTCTGCAGAACTTGTAATGTTTTTCTGTGTCTGCATGACACACGGAACTGTCTTGTAGACTACCACAAAATATAATTTTATACATATTCATCATTGAATATAAGCCTCAGATGTTTGTCTGTACATGATGAAGTTAATCCTGATTCTGTTTAAAATTAAGGTTGTTTCCCTGTATAAAATTCAAATGAATAACAAAATATTTATATAACATGACAAGTTGTACAACTTTTTCCGTTGTGGTTTGTGGCAGTTCTCGGCACAAATAGTTCACATATATGCATTTCAATTTTTAAAATATTTCAGTCATTTACTGACAGAATGTCTTGAAATTTGGATATATGTTGTAAAATTGGATGTAGTTTGTTAAGATAATAAAGTTTTTCAGTTTCCTTCAAATACTTTTTTTTTCTTCTATCACAGTGTCCACTGTGGTTGTAAATTTTTGTACTTTTCAAATTTTTTTTTCCATAAAATTTGGACCCCAGATCTTTTTATTGTCATTATAATTAGTCAAAACTATCATCAAATGGCAGCTAATTCAACTTGCTACTCTATCTTAAATAGAAAAAGAAATAGGGCTCTTTATCTGTCGGCAACATTCAGTTTCCATAAATATGCCATAAAAACCAAAGAAGATTGAGAGCTAATGGCCGACTTCTGGCTGCGCGGCTGCCCTGATTTGTTTACATTTTTCAGCCCTATGGCCGCCGCTGCTGCATGCCTTCACTGAATTGGAAATTGTAGCCGCCATGTCGCATCTATGATAATGAATTTTGGCATACTTATTGAGAAATGAATGAACTAAAAGAGGAACCTATTTACATCAGAATGCCGAAATGTGCTTGTTGGTTTTGTGAACATGAAATGCTGAACGGGGATGTATGACATTACCTCTGAGACAGAGGGACAATACACGTATTACACACTATTGCATCGCATCCCCTTTGTTATCCAAGCATACAACACTACCAAAACAAAGGCACCACACTAGTACATGCATGTACTATGCACACAAGTGTGTGTCGATCAATACATGATGTAGGCTTAGAGGGAGGAATAGGCCTGTTGGATGACCATGTGTAATACAATACATTACTTGCAGGCCTAACCCACGCTTTACGGTTCAAACTGGGTCAGTGGGCATCTGAAGATTACCTAGTGATATCATTTACGATTTATAGCTATTCATGTACTGTTCTTCCTCTCAAAATTGTATACAAAATGGGGGTACACTGGCCGGTCGGATACAGACGGATTGAACACATAGGGGCATTATAGACAAAGCCGGATTCGGCCGGGTTGAACAAATCGCTGGCCACATTGAAAGCGGTTCGGCCGGGTTAAACAGGAAGGGGTTAACATACCTTGGCAACTAGAAATTGAGAAGAGTGGGCTGAACAGGCTGCTGCCTGGGCAAAATTAAATACCCCCACACACACACACATAAAAAAACAACTGCCAACTGGTGCTGCACTGTGGCGATGATGTGTCTGCTCCACTTGTAACTGGGCTGCTGTGACACTAAGGCAATTTCCCAAATAGACTTTAAAAAAGTATACAAAATACAGAAAATGAAAATAAGCATTCTCCTTTTCGTTGTATAGCGGTTCTTATCTATTCGCCCCTTCGTCATGAAATTGATGACAATATGAAATAAGCACTTGGTTTCTGAATTCCAGAACAAAGAAAAACAACAGAAACATGATTTATACCTTATAAATGAAAATTATTTCGATAACGTTTTTCACAGATCAACAACGTCAACTTTGAAGACTCGGCCACATATAAAGCCGTAGCATTGAAGGCCAGCGGCAGTGAAACTAAAGTTATCCAGATTGACGTAGCAGGTAAGTGGTCAGAAAGTGGTTTCTACAGTGGTCACTGTGAAGTGTTTTCCTTTTTACAGGGCTGTCAGAGTTCCGCGGATACGCGAAAATCCGGGATTGAGAAAGGTCCGGTCATCCGCGTTGAAATGTCAGTTTCTTTGCTATCCAGCTACAGCCAGGTACATTGTATCGTGAACAGAACTGTAATCAAGGGATTTTAAAATAACCCGTTCATCTACAAAACTGCAAGAATTTTTCAAGTCAAACGGGGAAGTTGTTTGGTTTTACATACTCATGTCATGAGATAAAGTCTTAGGCATTGGACAGAAGTTGATCGCGCTTGCGTGAACAGCAAATTGCTAGGCCGAGTTCAGGGGTTGGCTTCATTATCCACTGACAGCCCTGTTTTTAGTAATTTTAGCTATGTGGAAAAAATTCCATCGCTATTTTCAACTTTATAGCACATTTTTGTTTTGTTTCGGCTTTTTTTTAAGGTAAAAATTAATATTTGATTCAAATGAACAACTGTGTCAACCTGTTCAGTGAACACTTTGAACAAGAGTGAGAACTGCGCCTGGTTTTAAATCTGTGACGGTGAGTACTAGTGTGAAGAGAAATTCTATGTGTTTACAGAGGGTGATAAGATTATTAAACCTCACCCTGTGAGGGGCGGCAATTGTCGTTATTTACTCGCAAGCGCTCACGCTGCACGGGCGGCAAAAGTAGGGAAGGTCAAGCTGACCGCGCCACACGCAAGCCGTATTTTCACGCATCAGGTCACTGACCTTTTTGAGACGTAACCACCGTGTTATTGTTCACTCTATCTCTTCTAAATCAAACGCATTGTGACATGGACATGTTAACCAGTGAACCACTGGTCGGAATCACAAAGACTAAGCTTTCAAAGGCTCTCCCCACACTTTCAAAAGATGTAACATCGACATGCGAACTGTTGCTCAACAAATTTGCAATATTATCTCATTTTCTCACAAGCTGACCACCATCTGGAGTTGTCTGTATCTAAGAACCAATCAGAAACAAGCTCTGAAATAATCTTTGCCCCAAATGCCCACATTGGTTTATTAGTATGTGTCAATCGGGATGAAACCATTTGTGTAGGGCTTGGGAGGGCGTGGCTAGTTATCATGCTTCATTCTCAAGAAAACTACAGCTGTCAGTTTGGAATCATAAGTCAGATCATTAGAGACTGACAGACTAAGGTTTTACTGGTTAATTCATTATCAAGTGTGATAAGGCATAGCAGCGAATGTTTTCATACCGATCAATAAAAACCGAACTACGTGGACAGCGTTTGTGGTCATCGTATAGCGGCACGGGTCAGTCACCCCAGATAAGATTCTCTGTGAGTAAGGTCACTGACCGTGCGGCGGGCTTTACGGGTAGCGCGCGGGGTATGGGTTAACTCTCTAGCAATTCAAGTGCCATATTATAATGTGAAACCTTATTCAGGCACAGAAATCTGACTTTTTAACCAAGACTAGAGCAGTATCTTATGGCTACATGCTTTAATTATCAACACTGGCATGATTTTGTAGGCATTTTTAGAAATAGGAAAAAGCAGTGCAATGTGAAAGCTATAATCGATAGATGCATTAAGGGCATCTATATAGTTTGGTAACTCGAAACTTTGGTCACTTAAGGCTCAGGAACCGCAGTCTGGCTTCAAACTTTGCACAACAGCATATTATCAGTGCGAAATTAACATGGGCTATATAGAAATTATGAAATGTTCAGGCTTCTACGTTTCATTGTTCATTGTTTCGGCATCATTTAGATCTATTTCGAGCCATGGTTCGCCATTTTAAGGTTTCATTGAAGCTGCGCATTATCGGCCCATGACATCATCACTTCCTGAAAATTTTCGGTGCGCACCACTGCACACTGTATACTGTCCTATTGCTGAGTTTTGGGGATGATCCTATGCATCTCGGCTTTTGTTCTTATTCCTTTTGGTCTGAAGTGGTGGTGTCCTTTGTGGTTGCATCTGTTCTTATAAGCTATCTATGCAGCATTAATGCCTTTCTTAGTTCATAGGCGTTTTAAGTTTTACCAAAAAAACCCAAAAAACTACACAAACCTGTTCATCGAACGGGTACTCAGCTAGTATATACATAAATGCTTCTCTATCGATCCACTCCTGACGCTTGGAGGGTTAAATTGTTAAATTCAAATTCACTAAAAACACTTTAACACTATTCCTCCCAAGTATTGTTCACATGAGTGTTTTCCCCTGCCCAAGTAATTTTTGTCAAATTTGATCACTGTGTGGTTGGTATAGAAAAAAGAGCATTAAATGATTATTTATCGATTGTTTTTTAAAAATTTTTGTGCTAAAAGTACAGAATTGGTTACTGTTCAATATAAAACTGTGTTTTTGTCATATTTCAATGCAGAGAATTGTTGTGTGGAGGTGCAAAATGAAAAAAGTACAAAATTATAAAATGTTGACAACATCAGTGATTTCAGAATCACTAGATCTAGATCCAGATGTCTATGTCTAAATCTAGATCCAGAACCATCTGCAACAAATTCTTCATCACTGTCGTCCTCCATCATCTCTTCATTACTGTCACTATCCACGAAGACTTTCTGCAAAGTTTCGGATGTTGACAGAAATTTTGAAAAATTGCCTCGCCGTGGTTAGAATCGCGAAAAAATACAGTTAATTGCACGAAAACAGTTCCCTATTATTATTAGAGTAGCGTCCCTTCAATATCCATCAAGGGAAATCATTGTGAATAAAAACTACAGACTGTAGACCACTGTAGAGTAATGAAACCTCAAAAACGGGTAATACCCGTTTGCGGGCGGCCGCGTCGTTAATACCATCGACCATGCTATTTTGTTAGAACGCCTCGAAACAACATTTGGGATTTCAGGAGCGGCTTTGCGTTGGTTTGGGTCATATATAACCAATAGGTATCAATGTGTAACCATTGGGAATGAGTCATCTGATGAGGTTCTTTTAGATTGTGCTGTACCTCAGGGCTCTGTCCTAGGTCCCATTTTGTTTGTCATGTACACTCAGCCTCTCACTGATATTTTGACAAGCTTTGATATGAAATATCACCTGTATGCAGGCGATAGTCAAATTTATAAAAGTTCTCACGTAGATCATCTTTCAGATCTAATTTCTTGTACCAACAATTGTATCATCAAAGTAAAAGAATGGATGAACAGCAATAGATTAAAACTTAATGAAGATAAAACTGAAGTCATGTTGTGTACGAACCCCTATGTTGCTAAGATAAGTGATCTACCAAACATCCAATTGAACATCAACGGACATATCATACAATCATCTTTGTGCATAAAAAATCTAGGCGTTCTTTTTGACTCTGATATGTCTTTCACATCCCAGGTAAATAATATTTGCAGAAATGCACGTTTCCAACCAAGAAACATCAGCAGGGTTCGAAATTTCCTCACAGAAGCCATTACCAAAACTTTAGTTACTTCACTCATTTTATCTCGAATAGATTATTGCAATTCTCTTCTTGCTGGAATAACATCAGATAAACTGTCTAAAATTCAAGCCATTCAAAACAACGCAGCCAAATTGATTACCAAGAAAAAACAAGCTGACCACGTTACTGAGCTGTTAAAAGAACTGCACTGGCTTCCTATAACAGAAAGAATTACATACAAAATTGCTGTTTTTTGCTATAAATGTTTAAATAACACCGCACCCAGCTATCTCAAAAATTCTTTACAAGTTTACACACCATCTCGTTCACTAAGATCATCAAGTGACAAAACAATCCTAAGAATCCCATCTAAAAACTATAAAACTATAGGCCATAGATCCTTCAACTATTTTGGACCTTTTGTCTGGAACCAGATACCCTTGAACATTCGTGAATCACCGAATCTTGAAAGCTTTAAGAAAAGCGTAAAACATCACCTTTTCCTCCGAAACTTTTAAATGTTCATAATTCTATTCTGTACTTTGATGTTACAATTGATTATATAAGCTAGTGTTATATGACTAAGAACGTCTATGTGTGTAAAACTGAAAGTTTGTATGGATGAGAGTGCGTGTTTTAGTATGAGATTTGGAAAGTGTATGCATGAGTTATTGATGCAATGTACAGCGCATTGAGTAATAATTTTATTAGAAATGCGCTATAGAAATTCTATTTATTATTATTATTATTATTAACTGGAGAACGGGTAGTACCCGTTCGCGGGAGGAAATGTGTTAAGACTTTGGATGCATTACTCCAATACATCAGTATACTTCTTTGGGTTTCCGACATTGGGGGGAATTCCAGGCATGACTTTGTAACCTTGTGGAAACACAATGATGGTTAGCTCCAACTCAATCAAAAGTGTAGCTATCTGATACTGTATACCAAATGTAACTAATGATTAATCAGTCAAGGTCCGTGATGATCACTTGTAAAGTCAAGTAGTTGACAGACATACAGCGAGGTTAATGAGAACATGTGCCAGACATGGCTTGTCCCTGCAGTTGCAGTTGTACTCCTTGTATGATGTATTTGACAAATTATAAGCAAAACTGAGGCAAGTGTTATTTTGAAAAGTACAGTGATTCCGTTTAAATGTTTAATCTAGAGCAGAAGTTTCCAGCCTTTTTCGCTGTGCAATGCCTTTCAAAGTTTTGATCTATGGGGAGAAGAGAGGAATACAGACATACATATTTTCTTTGCTGTACGATAATGGCATATGTCAGACTTATGCCAAGGGCAACTGACAGTTCATTGCATTCCTAGATCCTGAGCATGAGGGCTGTCAGGTAGTGTTATAGAAAAAGAAATGCGCCAGTAGGAATATGTGAGGATCCAATCGAATCATGATGGCATAAATGACCACAAGACAGGAAAAAGAAACAATTTTTTCTTAATATCTCAAAAGTGTCAAAATGATTTATGGCCATTAGCATAGAGCAGTGACTATCATAGAGCAGTGATGATAGTTCACAGAGCGCATACACTGTGGTATTTAGTTCATAACATGCCACCTAAGCCATCTCACCAACTAAGAGTTAATTATTTGCGCATTTTGCAGATTATTCCTTGGTCATGCCGAATTATAGGCTTTTGAGTAGATTATTTGGTCCTCAACCACATTTCACTTCTTCCTGCCAAATTTCAGAAAGATTGGTTCAGTACTTTTTCAGCCCATATTGGTAACAGAGGAGTTTTCTTGGTTTTGTATGCTAGACTAGCGTGAAACCCATTCACATGAATGGTTTAGTAAGTGAAAAAATGAAGTTTGCAGAGCAGAGTAGAATCCAAAGACAATAATTCCACAGCTATATATGGCAAAGATTCAGTGCGCACTGAGCATTTCATTCACAGAATGTCAGAATGCATACGTGCTTGAGTGTCCCGTTCATAATAGACTGTCACCTAAACCTTCTCATGAGCAGAGTTTCATATATATGCAAATTTTGTGGATTATTCCTTTGGTCGAATCGGATGGTATAATATCCACTTATATGGCCCATGTCCTCTGCAACTATTTCACGTCCCCATGCCAAAGTTCAGAAAGCTGCCTTTGGTGAATTTTGAGTCTGTTTGTAACAAAGGGGTTATCTCTGAGTTTGATATTATAGCTCAGGCTGTCGTGTTTCAATGTCAAAGGAGTTTATCATTGTTGAACTACGACATATTTTGCCTACATTCTTTCAGAGCCACCTCAACTCGAGTCTGAGAAATTGTCGGTGACACGTACGGACAATGAAATGGACCAGTCGGTGACCTTCTCGTGTGGGCACATAGCAGACCTTGGACGCCCACCTGTCGATGTTGTATGGAAGGTAATGCATTTCATACTTACACTATCAATATTATTTGTTGTCTTTTCATTCAACAGCTCAAGTGCAGATCTGCTTCTCATGTCTTTTTTTCACTTTCATATTCTTCTTTTTTGCTTGTGTTTTGTTCTAACTTTTATGAACTTCTCACTTTTATCGGTATCTTCTTCTGTGTTGTTCTATTTACATTTCATCTCTTCTTTTCTGAATAATGTCCTATGTACTTTTCATCTTTATTATTTTTTTTCTGTGTTTTGTTCTACATCCATTTCACCTTTATCATCTTCAGTGTTTTTGTTCTGTTTACTTTTCACTTTTGCTTCTTCTGTGTTTTGTTCTGTTTACTTTCATATTTATCAGCTCTTGTCTCGTTGCATTTAACCATTACTTTATCCTCTTCTGTGGTTTGTTCTATATTTACTTTTCAGTTCTACCATCTTCTGTGTTTTGTTCCGTGTATACTGCATGTCATATTAAAATTGTTCTGCATGGAGACAAGACATGAGGAATACGTTGCAGGGAATGATAATGGTTCATTTAAACATTGAACATTTTGGCTACCTCTATTGCATTTGATGTCATTCGGTTGTTTACAGATCATCAGTTTTTAATTCAGACCCGGTGCGCCTTGTGAACATTTGAGAACCATTCATATCAAACATAAAAAAATGTTTCAATATGCTTTTACTTTTACAGGGGTCAAGAATTTCTGCAGATATGTAGAATTACATGGTTTTTGCTGTCTTTGCTTTGGAAGTATGTACCCCTGTAAGACCACATGGACACACCTTTATGTCTTATGTGTGTGTTGGCAGGCCTATACTGATGAGCCGCGTGGTTCAAATAGAGTTCAGTGGCTTTTAGATTTACTTTTCACGTTGAGCCCTGGTCGTCATGTTAGTGTTTTCAGCAAGTTGAGAACCTTTTGCCTGCATTTTATTGGTATTTAAGCCCCTGACCTTTTATTTACATTTTTCTTTCCAGGCAAGTAATGGCTCAGTGCTTCCTTCTCGGTACGAGAATGGGTACATAGTATTAACACTGCCTGCACGTGAAGGTAAGCGATCTATAGTGGTTTCAATATTGCTTAACCCTCACCCTGCGCGGGGCAGCAATTGTCGGTATTGACTTGCAAGCGCTCACGCCGCACGGGCGGCAAAAGTCGTCCAGGTCAAGCTGACCGTGCCACGCGCAAGCCGTATTTTCACGCGTTGAGACACTGACCTTTTTGAGACGTAACCACCGTGTTATTGTTCACTGTATCTCTTCTAAATCAAATGCATTGTGACATGGACATGTTAACCAGTGAACCACTGGTCGGAATCACAAAGACTAAGTTTTCAAAGGCTCTCCCCACACTTTCAAAAGATGTAACATCGACATGCGAACTGTTGCTCAACAAATTTGCAATATTATCTCATTTTCTCACAAGCTGACCACCATCTGGAGTTGTCTGTATCTAAGAACCAATCAGAAACAAGCTCTGAAATAATCTTTGCCCCAAATGCCCACATTGGTTTATTAGTATGTGTCAATCAGGATGAAACCATTTGTGTAGGGCTTGGGAGGGCGTGGCTACGAAAACTGCAGCTGTCAGCTTGGAATCATGAGTCAGATCATTGGTTAGAGACTGACAGACAGATTTTGCTGGTTAATTCATTATCAAGCGTGATAAGGCATAGCAGCGAATGTTTTCATACCGATCAATAAAAACTGAACCACGTGGACAGCGTTTGTGGTCATCGCATAGCGGCACGGGTCAGTGACCACAGATAAGATTCTCCGTGAGTAAGGTCACTGACCGGGCAGCGGGCTTTATGGGTAGCGCGCGGGGTATGGGTTAATATTATAAAACCACAGAAAAACTGTGGGGTTGGAGCAGGGCTATAAGCAATGTCAAAATTGGGCAAAAAGAAAAAGTTGTATGTGGCAAAGCCCCGCGTAAGAAATAATACCCAATACCCAACAATACCGAAATATCAAACATTTTCTGTCTTCTCTTTTAGTTTGCATTGTATCCTTTGTATCCGTTGTATCCTTGCCAGTGAAAAGGTGATTGTGGCCAGTTAGCTAAACCTGATCCTAGCCCTAACTTGAACCTAAAACTTTCTAAAAAAAGTTCAACGCACAAACTCCATTTTGGTTACATCACGCAATTGTCACTTCATTGTATTTTTTTGCTTCCGTCCCAGAAACAGGGAAGATGACATGTGAAATTAACAAGACATCCCCTGCAGTTCAGTGCATTCTTCCCGAGGACAAGCCTAAATGGGAGGAGGGCTCTATTGTCCTGTCTTCCAAAGCATCTTCTGGAGGTAGGTTATGGGCAAGGATAAGACTGCCAAGCCCATCTGAAATCATTCTTTTTTAAATGTGGTTGAGGATGATGAAGGAATTGCTTTCAGAAGTCTGTAGTGCATCTTTTTTACCAAAGTTAATAGAAGTGAGCAGAAGCTTGGGGGGAGCCAGAGCACTAAGATGTAAGCAGAAGCTTTGGGGGAGACAGAGCACTAAGATGTAAGCAGAATACTGGGGGAAGACGGAGCACTAAGATGTAAGCAGAAGACTAGGGGAAGGCGGCACACTAAGATGTAAGCAAAAGCTTTGGGGGAGACAGAGCACTAAGATGCAAACAGAAGCTTTGGGGAGACAGAGCACTTAGGTGTATTAGCAGAAACTTTGGGGGAGACACTAAGATGTAAGCAGAAGACTGGGGGGAGACAGAGCACTAAGGTGTATTAGCAGTAACTTTGGGGGAGACAGAGCACTAAGATGTAAGCAGAAGACTGGGGGGAGACAGAGCACTAAGGTGTATTAGCAGAAACTTTGGGGGAGACAGAGCACTAAGATGTAAGCAGAAGACTGGGGGGAGACAGAGCACTAAGGTGTATTAGCAGAAACTTTGGGGGAGACGGAGCACTAAGATGTAAGCAGAAGACTGGGGGGAGACAGAGCACCAAGTTGTATTAGCAGTAACTTTGGGGGAGACAGAGCACTAAGATGTAAGCAGAAGACTGGGGGGAGACAGAGCACTAAGATGTATTAGCAGAAGCTTTGGGGGAGACAGAGCACTAAGATGTAAGCAGAAGCTTTGGGGAGACAGAGCACTAAGATGTAAGCAGAAGCTTTGGGGAGACAGAGCACTAAGATGTTAGCAGAAACGTTGGGGAGACAGAGCACTAAGATGTAAGCAGAAGCTTTGGGGAGACAGAGCACTAAGATGTAAGCAGAAGCTTTGGGGAGACAGCAGTAAGATGTAAGCAGAAGCTTTGGGGCGACAGTAGTAAGATGTAAGCAGAAGCTTTGGGGAAACAGCAGTAAGATGTAAGCAGAAGCTTTTTGAAGACGGAGCACTAAGATGTAAACTGAAGTTTGGGCGAGGCAGAGCACTAAGATGTAAACTGAAGTTTGGGCGAGGCAGAGCACTAAGATGTAAACTGAAGTTTGGGCGAGGCAGAGCACTAAGATGTAAACTGAAGTTTGGGCGAGGCAGAGCACTAAGATGTAAACTGAAGTTTGGGCGAGGCAGAGCACTAAGATGTAAGCAGAAGCTTTGGGGAGACAGAGCACTAAGATGTAAGCAGAAGCTTTGGGGAGACAGAGCACTAAGATGTTAGCAGAAACATTGGGGAGACAGAGCACTAAGATGTAAGCAGAAGCTTTGGGGAGACAGAGCACTAAGATGTAAGCAGAAGCTTTGGGGAGACAGCAGTAAGATGTAAGCAGAAGCTTTGGGGCGACAGCAGTAAGATGTAAGCAGAAGCTTTGGGGAAACAGCAGTAAGATGTAAGCAGAAGCTTTTTGAAGACAGAGCACTAAGATGTAAACTGAAGTTTGGGCGAGGCAGAGCACTAAGATGTAAACTGAAGTTTGGGCGAGGCAGAGCACTAAGATGTAAACTGAAGTTTGGGCGAGGCAGAGCACTAAGATGTAAACTGAAGTTTGGGCGAGGCAGAGCACTAAGATGTAAACTGAAGTTTGGGCGAGGCAGAGCACTAAGATGTAAACTGAAGTTTGGGCGAGGCAGAGCACTAAGATGTAAAATGAAGTTTGGGCGAGGCAGAGCACTCACATGAAAGCAGAAGCTCAGGGGGAGGCAGAGCACTAAGGTTTTCTCTGAATCGCTTTTACCATTAGAGAAGTCAACTGATTTGCTCAAAATCTATCTATTGGATTTATTTCAAGTTTTGCCTGGGCTTAGATTTGACACTTATTCTTATGGAGCTGATATTTTTTTATTTGTTATCATGTTGCTGGAATGTGGGAGGCTTAGCTGTTGAGGGTTAAGTGTCAGACTGCCGGGGTGGCATTCCATCACTGCTCTATGATAGTGGCACATATCAGACTTATGCTAAATGGCAATTGACGGTTCATTGCGTTCCTGAGCATGAGGGCTGTCAGATAATATTATAGATAAAGAAATGCGCCAAAAGGGAAATGTAATAATTCAATAGAATCATAATGGCATAAGTCACCACATGACAGGAAAAGGAACAGTTTTTTCTTAATATCACAAAAGTGTCAAAAATGACTTATCACCCCTTTACAATGAGAAGGTTATACATCCCCTTTTTGGCTGAACTGAATTGCACACCACACACTACTCGTAGAGGCCTTCTCCATTGTGGGTCAAAGTTTCAAGGGGATTCGATGTGTAATTTGTAGGTATTACTAAGAAGAAAAAAACTCCTATCTCTAAAAGCTATGGGCCAGATGAAAATTCAATCATGAAGTTCTCAAACATTGATGGAAGGGAGTTAGAGCCTTGTGCCTCAGTTATTCTAAGGGGACATTATGTCATAAATGTAGAGCCTTGACGATTTGGCATTTCAGAGATGACAGCAGATGAATATTGTTTTTATTCTTCCTACAGACATGACAGCCATTATTGCTGGTGTTGTGGTAGCAGTGGTAGTCCTCATCATTATTGTCGTAGTTATCATCGTCATTGTGAGGAAAAAAAGGAGGAGAGGACAAACCTACAATGCGTATGTAAACTTTCTTTCCTTTCTTCTGTTTTCATGTCCCAGACCTGCCAACCGTCCCAGATTTTACAGGAAAATCCATTATTTAGTTAATTAAATGGGGGACAGGAATTAAGTATTGCAAGTATGCACGTTTTACTAACATACAGATTGTGCATTATGCAACATGTGAAATGTGCGACTGGGTTTAATGTTCATGTTCTCCTTTCTGCTGCAGTCATAACAAACAGTAGATATAGACAAGAATAAGATAGGACAGCGTCTTCCTTGGGACTTTAAAAAAAGTGGACACAGTGCTCTCTGGGCATGGCCGGGTCCATGGTTTGTGTGCAAAATGTGGCATATTGACCAATATCTTATAATGTTTTAAACTTGGTGGGTTAACCTCGTGAAGATGGTGGGTTGATAGACTTCTGAATTTTGTCGCTTTCCACCTTTGAAGCAAGTGAAAATATCTCTGAGGATGACCGTAAGTGAATATTCTGTAGACCAAATAGGCAAGTTACAATTTCTGCTTTACAAGTTCTGTGGGTGTTTTGTATGATAAGCTAATAACACTGTTTTGTTAATGCTACCATGACATTAAAAAAATAATAAAATTTAAAGTACTTAGTGAAAATAAAAGACAGGAAAATGTCAGTTTTTTTACAGCAGTTTAAGTTATAATTAGTAATTACAAAGTAGAGTGATAACTGAACACTTCTCAGTATTTTCTTTGGTCAACTTTGAAAATGGCGCAATTATTTATGTCAATGTGCATTAACCGTCAGGTAGTCATGATTGCAAAACGTCCTGGCTGTCCGATCTTATTATATTTGTCATAACAAACCAAGAGTTGAGGTTTTTTCCTTATATTGCATGGTTATGCTCACATGAGGGGGTGTCCCTTATTAAAATGATCATGTGGTTGGCAGGTCTACATAACTATATCCCCTGGTCTGTGTCCTGTCAGTATGCTCTTTTCACTCCTAGTTATCCCCTCTACCATCATTGTCATTCCAACCCACACTTGCTTAGATTTCTTACTTGTCGCAATGTCCCACTGGTGATGTCCTTACGTGAACAGCTGTGATGATGTAGACGGAAGCAAAAAGTACATTAAGGACAGCTGTTCACCTAATGACATGACATGCATCAGAGTTTCGGTGTTTATGTAATGTTTTTTTGCCTGTCATTATTTCTTTCCTCTTTTGTCTGATCATCTTCTCAATGTTTTGTCTATCATACAGAGATGTAAGTTTGCCAATTTTAGTCAGTTTTCTGATTTTTGGGGCAAGGTTCCTGCACACCCCTGGAAAACCCCTGGAATTTTAAATTTTTATAAAAAAATAAACCTGGAAAACCCCTGGAAAAAGTGAATGACCCCTGGAATAGCCCTGAAATTTGCCCCGGATGAAAAAAACAACAACAAAAAAAGCGGGAGAATCAGAGTTACCGTTTTTTTCTTCTCTTATTTTTCGACCTTTAAGTAGCCCTGGAATGTAACATTTTACCCCTGGAAAACTCCTGGAAAAAATTCCTTAAAGAGGCGCAGGAATCCTGTTTGGGCTCAATGTTCCAGGTATCTTTGTTCAAATGTATATTGATCTGGTTCACTGCAGCTGTGTTCGGCAATAATTGTGTGTACTGGTAGTTCCCTTTTGGAATTGAATTTTATAACTTTTTACTGAAAGGCCACTTACGTTTCTGTATGTAATTGACCTCTGCTTCATTGACCCACAGCACAGGTCATGCTCTTGCCTAAAGTGGAAAAGAGAAGGGAAACAATTTTTAAACATCCTTTGTCTTGCATTATCCTCATCCTCGACCCATCCACTTATCCACCTTCCCATTTTGTTAAAACAAATAAAGGCATCACACCACCCATAGGTTCCTGTGACTCAATGTATGATAAAGAAATGGAAAAGAACGGTTGTAATTTTGGCAAAGCCCCACGGTAGAAACCAGCAATCAGAAAACATGACAAATAAGTTCTGAAAGAATGAAAATAAAAGAAAGCTTTCAATCACCACCAAGGGCCTGTGTATGGTGAAATGAAACAATAGTTGCGACAAAAAAATAGTCATGAAAATATCCAGAAACTGATGTAGAAACCTCGGAAGCATTTTGAGTTCATTGAGTCTTTATAGATGTTCTCTTACCCATTTTGTCATAGTTCTCATCCAGTTGCCTGTATTGTTACCCTTTTTTCCCTGCTTCTTGTGCATTTGCTATAAGCATGTTGCAAGTGTGCTGATCACTAGTTTTTGAGTTTTTAAAATCGGACTAAAATATCAGAAGTTATGATTCTTTAAAGATTTCCGCAATAAGTAGGGCAACGTTACCTTGTAATATAAAATCCTGTCGTCTTTTAATTTTATGGTGACTTTAGTTTGTCCTTTGCACAGTGCAGCTTGTACTGATCACAGCAGTTAGTTGATTTTGAAATTTATTAAAAGCTGCAAAAGTTATAACCCTGTACAGTTTTCCATAAAAGCAGGGTAATACATAATGTGTCTAGTATTATATAGGATTATAATGCTGTGCAGTCTCTTTAATCTTTTGAGTACAATTCTGACTTAATAGTCGTATTCATCCTAAAATTGTCTTTCAGTGCACAATATTTCAGGATCAGTAAATGTTTTACACATTTTTGAAAGCCAGACATTGCAGAATTTATTTAACAGGTTCCTGGAGTTTTCATGAGAAATGTAATTGAGTTCCTTGGATTCAAAAAGCCATAAACTTTATTATATACATAGAATATATCTGACTTTAAAAATTTAAAAAGCCATAAATTTTATTATGGACATGGAATATAGTTTGTTTTTTTTGTCCGACTTTAAAAATTCAAAAACTGGCATGCTTGAAATTGCATGGACTTTCACTCAGTGCAATAAAAAATATCTTTGTAATACCTTCGCCGTATGTCGTGGGTCTGATGGACCCAAGAGCAATTAAAAATGTTGTAATCATCTTATGTCTGGGAATTTTTTCTTGAAATTTCAGGGATTCCTCGGTGACATCATTGTCCATCTTCTCAGAGTTTTAAAATTTTAGAATATACAAGTGCATGCTCACCAATGCATATGCAGTTTTACTATTCCTACTGGTATGTCCTGGGGTCTTGCGGACATCATACATGTAAAGAGCATGTTATTTTGTAGGATTTTATTCTCATGTCCTTAGTGACGTTCTGGGGTATGAGATACATCACATTCCTAAAGAAGTATTTTCTTGTCATATCCCTACTCGTATAATTCGGGCTTTGACAGGCATCATACTTTTAAAGAGGTAATATTAATAATTTGTTCTTCATTCAAAAATGAGCCCATGCTAGTTTTTAATGACGTACGGCGAAGGTTAAACAATGGAAAAAGTGCTTTGGCCTTTGCTACATGTTGTTCAGGCATGATGTGTGTTGTATGTGATCATGGAAAAGGATGTCATTTACTTCTCAAACATTTGATGTTGGTAAATGACAGGACTCACAAGGTTAAAAAAAAAAAAAACCCCAAAAACCTGGCAATTAAGTCACATACGGCATTTGGCCGAAGCTACATTGACTGTTCCTATAGCTTACACTGGTGATGGGAAAAAAAAAAATTAAGTAGCACTCTTTGCTCCCACTGTCATTGATTATTGCTATGATCATTAGTAGTTAAGAGGAAATATAATTTTACAGAACAGCACAGAGTATTTACCTCCGACGTGTTTCATCCGACAGAAAGGAGCACGAGAAGAAACGGGAAGATCAATTTGATTATGACAATGATGAGCGTCTTTTGCCTAATGACAGCCACTACGATAGACCAAACGTGGGCTCAGGAGACCGTCCTCCCATATATAAAGGTAGCGGCGGGCCTGGTCCGTATATGGTGTCAAACATATCTCAAGGTAAATGGTGTTTTCAGTGTGAAACTTATTTTTGTCGTGGCATCAAGCAACTGCTCACCTGTGATTTAAAATGTTTAGAGATGAATAATACGTTGGGTATTTTCCATATTGTTATAATATATGTGGATTTTTGCCTTTTCAGGAAAATGAGCATTGAAAGTTTGAAGAGTTGTGTAGAATCATGGTTTTTGTTCAATATGCTTCAAAGGCAAAACTTGCATAGAAATGCCCATGACAAACACACCCATGTGACATGTACATAAAATTAGGAGTGAGAGAACCCGTTTCATGATAAAACCTGAAAATCCGCAAAATTTTGCATACAGCAATATTGAAAATAGCCCTTGAATGTTCCGTTCAAAAATTATTGTCGTGTGTGCGACAAAAGATTATCCATCGTTTAACCTATCATGAACCAGCACAAAGTATGAAGGACCACATTTTTACTGGAAAACTCTGTTTTAATCCTCTTTTACTCTCCCTGGTTGATATTTTGATTGTACCTCGCGGGTCCTGTAAGGGCCAGACTCTCAAATAGAAAAAAATGGCTAAATACTACTGCTTCGTACAGTTTTATGATAAACTGGGCCTGACAGACCCCATGAGTGCATAATAGGAATAAACCAAAGTGATGGTCAATCTTCACTTACTTTGGTAAAGAAATGGTATCCCCAGTAATTATGTTATAACATTTTAGGAGAACAGTCCCAATTACAGGAGAAAGAAAAAAACCCAGTTTTCTGCAAAATTATTGGGGGAAAAAAGTGTGATCTGGTCTGACAGATTCCTTATCTGAAACACATATTTAGTCATAAACATTTGAAATACTAAAACTCTCCCTTTATCAGTAGCAAAAGAAAAATTCCTTTAAGTAATTTGTAAAAATATTAAGTTAAAAGATGTGTCCTCTGCAGTTGTGGGAATACATTCGTGTGCTTTCATGATTTGGCTAGCGATATCCCTTTGTAAGGAATTTCATGATAACTGAAGCTTTTCAACAGCACCGAGCAGCTTATGCATGATGTTGTAAAATTTTGTAAGTGTTGAGTTGCAGTCTCTGCACAACACTGGACTTTTCTCACAGGAAAGAATTGTGGAGTTTATTGCATTTGAAGCCTTTGCAAAATCTGTTGTATATAAAAACTGAGACCTTGTTGCACACAGTTGTGATGAAGTGATTTGCTAAGTTAGGAGCAAAATGCATGATAATATTTTAGCTATCTTGCTTAAGTCATGCAGAGTGGAAATTACACAAACACATAATGATATTGTCACTGTTCCCTAAGACTGTAGTATCTCAAAAATTCGAAAAATCAATTTTTACATTCAACTCTATATTCAAAGATGTATTGAATGGTCTTGGTTCTACTCTCTAGATTCCTAAGCTGAAAAATAACCAAAGAGCGAACTTTCAGTTAGTCGTCATAACCAGACCAATCGTGCTAAAATAAACCAGTTTTTTTTTGCTTCTCCTGGAAGGTAGTCAAAACCAATTTACTACAGGTTTAGGGAACACTGATGATATGGCTATGTTACAGATGCTTTTTCAGATGTTGTGAGTTGCAGTAAATAATATTTCATGTTAAATTGGAACAGAGGTCATTGTTATGATAAGAATGTTGTTAGGGCGTGTAGTCTGATTACTCTAATCTGAAAAGATCATTGATTAAAAGAATAAGACAGAGGCAACTGAAATTTCTAGGACACATCTGTCGCCTCAGGAGTCTCAAACATCTAGCAGTCACAGGGAAGATCGAAGGCAGGAAAAGCAGGAGTAGACAGAGAAAGACTTTCACTGAGTCTTAATTCATGGACAACAAATCAACGTCACAACAACGACTCCTTCTTGAGGTTGGCTGATGACAGATCCGAGTGGAGAGCCTTGATCGCCAGTGTCTGTTCCAGATAGGGCAAATGATGATGATGAGTCTAATTACAAAGCCAAATAGAGAAAATACTGAATTATGCTCATAATTCAGCAATGGCTTATAAAGTGAAATACTACATGCCCATAATGACAGCCTTGTGGTAAACCTTGCCCAAGATTCAGAATGAATAAACAAGAGTTTTCTGGAAACTTTTAAGACTTGCTTCGTCAGCTTCCTCTGTTGGGACGAAAACTTTTTAGGGCTCAGATGCAGCGGATACGCAATATGTTTGCCCCCGGCCAAGCAGAGCAAATCATTTTGAAGCCTTTCTGTTTGACTCGTGCAGTGATGACCAGATCTTTTATGACCTGTAGGTGACTTCGGATGGCTGTAATTTTGCTAAACATTGCTTCTCAGACTTGCAATTCAGTGGTCTTTTGTAAAATTCATTTCACCATGCCATATTTTGTCATGTGTTATATCTGTTATTGAGTTATGACATGTACATATAGTAATATGTAAGATGTATGTATCATTGTATCACAGGTATAGAGCAAAATTGTTGTATTTCCAGTGATATGATTTGGGGTTCATAATGGCAATACTGTAATAATGACAAACTGCTTCTTGCAAGTTTTTCGTTATTCCGCTATCTTTAACCAGTTCCAAGTTGCAGAGAAGCAGTATTGTTGTATCTCCCTTAAAAATGAGATCATTGAGAGCAATATTGTGGTGTTTCCGAGTAAGCTCCCATTATTCGTAAACCTGGAGATACAACAATGATGCTCTATACCCACGGTAGGTGCTCTTAAAGACTGTGAAAATGAATTTCCCTCACGGGATAATAAACTGATTCTTATCTTGTCCTACTATAGACCGATAAAAAATGAATGAATCATAAGGCTATAACGTATGAATTCTTTTGCAGAAAGCATAGATCCTCAAACAAAGAAGATCAAAGCACCGAAAGCCCACTCAGAGGACACGGACATCGTGAATGGTGATAACTCAGCCCCGGCCAAATCAGGAAAATTTTTCAAGCGAGGAGAGAAGAAGAAGGAAGGTGAAGACGGATCTCAACCACCAAAAGCTAAACCCAGAAGTATTTTCCTCACCCCTAGCATGGAAGAATTAGATAAAATTACGGCAGCAGTGGCGGGAGGGCCAGGCAGTGGAGCGCCAGGAAGTGGTGATGGCACACAAGTGTAAAAAATAGGATAAGATAGAAATTTCTTTTTACTGATGTTTAAGGAAGGCTCCGTTTATCTTCATAAGTCTCAAACCTTTTCCGTCAGTCAATCAAGCTACAATAAAATACCCCCAAAAATCTGTGTGAATGATGTAAAGTGGCCATTATCATGCCAACATGCCAACCCCAAACTCAAACTCAAACCCACCAGGGTGAAAAATTTGGTAAAAAGAAAAATTTTGTGTAGCAAAGCCTTGCATCAGAAATGATATAATAAAATTATTTCATACTTGTGGCTATGCTACATACAACTTTTTCATTTTACCATGTTTTATCTTTGCTTCAAGCCTGACTGCGACCCCATAGATTTTCTGTGGTGTATATATTTTGTCAAACCTGCAAGTCATGGGTAAAATCCGGTAGATAAAAAAACAACAGAATTTGACACTTTTTCACCCATAAGAAAAACAAGTAACAAATTTCTTGTTTTCTTCCATCATTCTTATGTGACAGTCACTCTGTTCACTGGGCCACCCATGGGTGGGCTTAGCTTTAGATAACGAGTGGCGGAAAGGGTGAAAACTGTCTGAACCTAATCGTAAACTCCTCCCTGAGTTGATTACAAACGTGGAAATGCAGTGGGGTTGTTATCTCATGCATCTTCATGAACCACAGTGTACGGAGAGACCCGTTGATTTTTTTGTATTTGTTTAATTTCCTAAATCAACTGACATGAACAGAGGAAAGCTGTCCACAATCAAACATTGGGCAGTTTCTAAATTTTGACAAATTAGCCTAGAGAAAAACCAAACAGCATTGTTTATCACTGTTTCAACATCAGGCAAATACAGCTGTATTCTATTTGTCTTCAAATGAACAGCGAGCAAGCACTACTCCAGCACTGTTCTGTGCTGAACCAAATGTTTTAGATCCTATTGGAAACTTTTCAGTTGTCTATTAGCATGAGGATTATAAACAATGATTCTGATAGTATTTCTGAGTAGAAAATGCCACCAGAATCTCTTAGAATCTCCATCAACATCACTGCATGAAGCATATCCCTCCCTCCTTTTTCTATATGTTATGAATATTTTACTTAACTTAAATATTAGAGGCAATAATAATTTCATAAACTAACTTTGTGCTTTGTTGATATGGCGAGTAGACATTTTGTATCAGAGTACACATAGCATTCATAGTATTGTAGTTTCCCTTCATTTTCTAATTGTCATACATTGTATTCAAGTTCAGTTAACACTTAAGTATCTTTTTTTAATGATTTGTTTCCTTTTGTGGCATTTAGAAAGTAGTTAATTTATGTTCTGTCCCACATGTGCTTTCAAAATGCTGGAGGGAACCAATGAAAGTGAAGCAGAAGGAAGCCCCAACCTAGTTACATAACAATTATGTTTTTCCAATAATTCTCATAAATTTATTTGCAAGTCAGATTTGTTAAAAAAATTACAACTCATCACGTTTATGTAAAAAGAAACTTATGCTTTTGGTATGATCCGTGTTCTAGTCGATATGGGCTTATCAACTAGGCCCCAAGAAAGTGAGAACACAAATTTGTGGCCTTATCGTTGGTGGACAAGGGACCCAACCATGATATTGTTTGCTTTACAACTGGGACATGGGAAGAGAGGACCAAAATATCGTGGCCCAAACACCGCGAGGGTTAAAGATATCAGGATCAAAACGATACTGGCACAAGAACCTGGAAGGATGACATTGTTGATATAAAACCTTTACCTTCTTATGGTCACGTGTAAAAAAGATCTCAGAAACAAAGTTGGGACTTTTCCTGTAGCGAAGTGCTGAAAGAACAAGACTTGAGATGCTGCAAATGCGTGGAATTCAGTGTCTACACGAATCCTTTTTTTTTTTTTTTGTCTTTAAAGCAGTATCATTTGGGTGTGGTTGTACAGCTCACTTGTAGCTCTGAGGAAGTGCTTTTTAGAGCAGTGAGTTGCTGTTTTGTAATTGTTTTGTTTGAGCCTGTAGTAGTGCCGATATCATTTTGTCCTCTGTCCAAAGTTTTGTTGTTGTTTTTTTCCTAATCTGGAGGCGCCATATCTTCCATGTAGTATTTCTTTATGAGGCTTTCTGTTGCAAGAAATTCTTCCTTGCCAATAATCAAGCTCATTATCTCTGCCTTTTCAGGGAACCAGCTGCATATCACTATTGCATATTCCTATTCACCAGCTAATTCAGATTTTGGAGATACACTGGTTTAGCCTGTAAGTAGAGAATAGATCACCACTGGTATGCTATATTCTGAACAATATTAGACATTTGAAGTGTGACGTTTTCAATCAGCTGACCCATTTCCTGGAATCTGAACATTCTTCCCCTGAGAATGAAATTGATTACATGTATTGAAGTTCCATGTGCTCATAACTTTTAGAGATACGACGTTTTTTTCTTTTTAGTAATACTTGCAGTGTGTTGTATGTAACTCATTTCCGCCTTCTAATGGGCAGATTTGTGGGCCACTCTGATCACTTTATTTGTCCCTCCTATAAAAGTTTCAAAATCAGAGCTGGGTGGATAGTGAAAACAGTAATGTTATAATGAAAAAAGTGGACCTCGCTAGACCCACCTGCTTGGCTCTGCATTGTGACCTAGATCTGTCAAATGGCCATGTGACCCAGTCATTTCCCATACTTTCTTCATTACTAGACAAAATATCAGTCATTCTGTCAGTTATTTACATACATAAATGAAAGTTTAGCAAAATGGGCATATTACTGGTACTTGTATGTGGGCCCACTTCTGTCTCACAAGTGCTAATATCCCATGGAATATAACATAAGACTTACACCATACCTCATGAGTCTTTACAGACCCTCCTGACACTGCAATCATATCATGTCTCCTTCAGACTCATAATTGAAGGGCTTAGTTCCACATCCTACCTAAGTCAGAAAGAAAAAGAAAGCTGAAAATGAGCACGAAGCATTCTTTTTGTGTGCTTTGATTCTGCAAGCCTCAGCTCTTTCAAGATGTCAGGCTTTTATAATTGTTAATAACAATCCTGGGTTAATGTGCTTTGCACAGAAGAAATTATCTTGCTGATCTGTCCGTACAACTAAACAGCTTGTTTTAGAGTCCAGGTAGACTTACAGACCTGTAAAATTTCCGACTATAATCAGATTTCCGACTATAGTCGGATAGTCGGATTTCCGACTATCTTACCACGTCCAATAAAAAAGTCGCCTTTTATGCTGAATATAAGTACTCACATGCCCATGTATTCTTGCTGCGCTGCTATGGTACCGAAAAAATTTCAGACTGTTTTGTCACCAGCCACTTACAGGTCTGGACTTGGGTATAATAAGGAACTAACCCCTTCAATTGTAATCCCTCTGTCTGTGTTTGGATATTCAGTATTCATATCGGTTTTAATAATCATTTGTCCAGCTGGAATCTCAGAATTTGATCAGTGATAGTTCCCCTTCCCACCTCATATCTCTGGCTGTGAAAGCAAGGATAGTGAAGTGTCAAAGACAGAGCTATCGGATTAAAAAAAAAATGTTTTGGTATTATCGTTATGATTGTGTTTCTTGAAGGAAAACGAAGTAGAGAAGATGGAAGGATTTTTATTTTGTAATATGCATCAAACACTCTATGAAAATGAATTGTATCTCACGGGATAATGAAGTGATTCTTATCTTTCATTTCTTTTATTTGTTTCACAATTCCCAAGTTTGTCATTGTGGCACTATAAAACTTGATCAGTTGATGTAATCATCTATCCATTGGCTGTATATGTATTATATGTAGCATATATATATATAATATTTGCCAGTGTTGTGGATGAGGATAATGAATGTGCCAATATCCCTTCTGTGTTGTGGCTGGGTCGTATTTACTGGTATGCTGAATTTTACACAGTTTATTGTAAATCATGCCAACTCCTTTTTAAAAATTTATTTTGTGTATATGTGTGAGAAATTCTGGCCGGAACAAATTTTCGCTGAAACAAAATAACCAAGAACTCTGCTAACATCAGTATCAATCAGAGTTAAAAAATATGTCATTCATTTCTTGTTGCAAGCAAGTTTGAATGAAAATTTGTTGCTGTAAGTTGTATAATGGGCAGATCAGGTGTGATGTAAATTGATTCTTCAGTGATTTGTACAGACCCTCAGAGTTAATTCAGAGGGTTTTCAAAATTTTGACGTGGCTCTACTGATTAAAAGGGACCAACATTTTCCAAAGGTATTTGGAGTAAGAGCGTATAGGTCGCTCTACTTATACCCGAGTTTCACTTACTCTTAAATGTTTTAATCATTTTGTTAGCAATAAATAGTTCATATTCACATGTTTGCTACATACCAGCTTTTGTCCAAGCACCATGAAATTTTATTCCATGCATTGTTGTATCTTGTAAAGTTAACACTTTTTTTTTTCCTTTTAATTTCAAAATGTCATGAATATGTGTAAATTTGTGTCCGAGAATGTTTAGGGAATTTAATCTTTCAGCTACTGGACTGATTGATACTGACCAAGAGAGAAGTTCAGAATGAAGGAATACTAGAGAATCTGATGAATTTATTTCAGATTTACATTTGAAACATTACAAGTAAGGATCTTAGGCATGTTTAATTAAAAAGTTCTCATTTTACAACAAAACATCATCCACTTCATGTATGCTCATATTGATTTTGGTGGTTGTGAGATATGTCAATCTTATCTTTGTTCATGGTGAGACTGCACTGCCATGCAAAGGCTGAGTGATGTAACTGACAACATGGCTTTTTTCTACTTTATTGTCTCTGTGAACTTGTCTCACACATAATTCTTTTATGTCAAAGGCAGATAGAAGTATCTGCTACTGAAATAATAGTTTCTAGTGTGGCAAACACATAAATAAAAGTATTTTACTGTAGGCTTGCTGTGCTACACAAGTTAAATGTGTTTTTCTCAGAACTGTGAAATGAGCACATACATCACTCTCCCTGTGCATGGCAGCATATTCTCACAAAGTGAGGCACAAACAGTTTTTGAGTTATGAGCAGGATCCTTTTTATCACATCCAAGAATAACAAAAGTGACCAAAGCTTTGAAATGCTCTCGTGTAAATTTGCGAAAATTGTTGGCACATTAGTATGTGAGATGAACGCAGAAAAGATTCAAGCCTAAAGCTGGGTTTTCAAGTGTGCAGAAACAGCAAAAGAAGAGTCAGAAACTCTTCAAATGGTGAAATAGAATGTTCTCATGTGTATATGGAAATGCGATTGCGCACCCATGGTAATACTTTTTACTAGTTGATGGATTTTTGCCATTACCTTTTCTGTTTCTTTGCACATGAAAACACAGCTAGATTCATTAAACCATGAAGTGGAGGTCCCACATGGAAATTTAGTGGCCATTCATTTACAATACACACTGACGCAGAAATAACAAGCTGAATGTTATAAATGTTTTACAGTAACAACAATAAAGGCCAGGTGGAGCATATCCTGCAAATGTTTTCATTGGGGATAGCAATAAGCATGCACCTTCACACAGTCACTCTATCCTGCTGTCCTCGCCTCTCCCTAGTTTTAAACCACTCTTCCGTTCACAGACGGATGTGTTGAATGTCAAAGTGGACACCAGTATTGTGTTCATAACATATGAAAATTCTCTCACAATTAAAGGGTCAATTATTTGCGCATTTTGCAGATTACTCAGATTACTCATCAATCGCACCTAATTGTATGTTCTTATCCACGAACACCTGCAATCATTTTTCACATCCTCATGCTAAATTTCAGAAAGATCTATTTGTAGTTTTTGAGTTGATTCATTACAAAAGGGTTTTCTGTATGGATATATGTCATTCAAGGGATTTCATTGTCAGGATCTTTTTACCGTCCATTTGTTTGTGTGTTGGCCGAGACTTTGGAGTTATTGATGTACATGTTTTCCATGTGTTTCCACTGTCTTGCTTTCTGTGTGTATCAAGGATACATTCTTTTGTTGTTATTTGATGTTTGAATGTCAGAACAGGAACTCAAGTCTTATGTGTGAGAATCTTGCTTGTGTTGAACATAACACAGTCCTGCCAACCGTCATATATCCTATGGCACTATCCTGTATTTAGGGTGTTACGGCATTTTATTTTTGTATGCTCCTTTCCGTAGCAGTTGTAACAAGCTGATAGCTGCAGTTTACTTTTTTATGCAAGTTGTCCCTTACTGACATGGTCATGAGTTGGCAGGTCTGAGATACGCAGTGATGCTGTGTTTAACACTAGCTGAGTGTTTACGTAATTCATAATGTTACACTTGATGTCCTATGAGACTTGAAAGTAGGTATGACAGGTGCTTGTAATAAAGGGTAATTAACAGTATATGAAGAAAATTCTGTGAATATTCGATTGTGGTTTTTATTTTCGTTTTGGCTATTCACTTTTTTGCAATTGTTAGGGGGACTGTAGTCGAAGCTCATATAATGATATATATATATATATATATATATATATACATACTGTAAAGTGATGCACATCGGAGACCAACAACATTTGGAAAGACAGAGGTGTACCTTTAGTTCTCAAACTGAAAATACTGAAAGTTTGATATGTCCAGTGTTAATATATATATGGCTGGGTAAGAATGATTAAAAGAGCAAAAATTGATGCAGCAGAAATGTGGTTATACAGATGTCTTTTGAAAATTCATTGGACTGACAGAAAAACAAATGAAAGCATTTTATCATATCAGTCAATCAAATGACAACTGCCCATTTTCATCAGCAAAAGAAGGCTTAAATATGTAGGACATGCAATGAGAAATAAGAAAACCAATCTCATGAAAACCATACTGCAAGGAAAAACAGAATCAAAGAGAAAAAGAGGAAGACCATCAATCACATATGATAGCAACATCAAGGATGTCAGCAACTTATCAGTGCAAGAAATAAGTCAGAAAAGTGAAGATTGCAGCCAATGGAACACCTTTGGATCCTCACGTATGCAGGCAAACTTTGAAAGCGGGGATGCCCACAGATGAACAGATGAAGATTTATACCATAAAGTTTGGCCTATAAGCCACGGCTTTTCCCCCCAGCTTTAAACCCTGCGGCTTAACCAACGATGCAGCTTATTTGTGGAATTTTCTGATTCCAAGAGCATCACTCCCTTGTCTGTTCTTAACTCCATGTCAAGTGTTAACTGTTCACTTTCATGCTCCATGTTAAAGTGTTATTTGTTCACGTTGTTATAATGTTAACTGCTCGCATTTCTACTGGTAAATCAAAGCTGCAGCAGGCGACAGTGCAAGCAATGGAGCAGCAGCGACCTTCACCATGCCTCAAGAGGAAAGCGAGTGTGACAATGAGGCTGAAGTTGATGACAGTGACAAAATGATGGAGGAAGCGCGACTAGGACCGGTGCATACCTGTATTGTATATATCTGCTGCGGCTTATAAACCAGTGTGGCTTATTTGTGAAAAATGTTCAGATTTTAAAAAAAATTAGTGGATGCGGCGTGTATACAGGTACGCTCAATAGACTGAACTTTGGGGGGAATGGAAAATACTGAGATTTGGTAAGTTCATATAATATAGTTCGCTATGTAAAATGCCCTGGTCCATAAACAACCGCCCTACTTCTTTTATTGATTTTTTAAAAATCTTTTAAATTCATCTTTAGGCAGTATCGATGCATTCATATATGATTTCTTCTGCTGTGAAAGGGGGTACAGTGTAATCATTTCTCATATGGTGAAAAAAGAGGAAAAAAAAAGATTGCGAGAAAGATTTTTATCAAGATGTTGGTCATAGTGGACGGAAATTGAAATAAAAAAAGAATACATGTATATTACTGGAGATACAAAATGTCTGTCCGTTTTGTACTGCGGAATGGTTGAAAGCACTCTAGAAGCTTCTAGAATCTCCTCTTTTTCTCCTAGAAAGTTTTAAAGTTTCTGCCCAATTTGATTTCTACTCACCCGTGTTGAAAATACTTGCGATGTTTATCTTTTATATGGGATGTTTCAGTAATTTTGTTCCCACAAAATGAAGGGCATTGCAAGTGCTTGGCAGTACTAATGGTAACATCTGCTAGATCTAGCTCTGTAGATAAATAGAATGGCCAATTTGCTGACTTGTTACTGCTTTTAGCCAGTTAAATAGACTGGCTGATTTTTCGCTGAAGTGCTGCCAGAGCCAGTGAAATGAGTTTTCCAGAAATATATAACTTTGTTGTGATTTCCAAACCAAGTATCAAATACCAAGTTTGCAAGATTTTAAAACCCACGGCAGGGAACAGTAACTTCTCCCTGGCAGTACTACGGTTTATGTGGTTTCATCATACCCCTCTGCATGTAAACCCCCCCCCCCCCCCCCCCTCTTAAAAACAGTCTCTTGCGCTGTTCATGCTATGGAAATTGAACACTCTGGAAAGGCAGTCAAATAAAAACCACAAAACCTGTTAACAAACACTGGGCGAGGGCAAAATGAGTAAAAAAAGAAAAATTAAAAAAATTAGATGCCTTCGTATGGATAATTATCATCAGCGGTATTATGATCTGGGTATCAGTTACAACCTGTATAAAAAATTTTAAGCCTGTAATGTTTGCAGTTTAGTCAGTAACTGGTGGCAAGCATTGGCAAGCCCTGAAATACATACATGATTAGAGTATGAACTTGCCTGCAGACGGTGCTCCGAGGTACCATGTTAACCCTTTTGTCTTCCCGCTGCAGTCAGTTTACCCAAGAAACTGTAAAATTGATAACCTCCAGAAGTTTATTTTGGGGCACAAGAATTTTGACTGATCTGTGTTACACAAGACATTGCTCACTTATAATCAGGACGATGAAAGAAACTTTTCCTTTTACATTTAACTGTGTATAATTTACACATACACACATTCATTCCAAGAACAAATTTGATGAAAGAATAAAGACATTCAGTTTCTGTGTCGAAATATGGCAAAGAGCAAAAGTTATATGTAGAAAGGCCTCGCGTAAAAAATAATACAGAAACGATACAATAAACACAAAGGCAAAGGTGGGACAAATCAAGCTTTCGGACTTGACCTTCTTCAGGAAAAACAATGAAACAGGATAGAAACTTTAACAAATAAAATGAATTGTAGAATGTTAACACTTTACCGCCGGGGGGTTTTTCACAGTTTTAACTTTTCTCAAACTACGTATAGTCTATGCTGTAAACGAAGCCGGAAATACTATTGATCAAAACAGTCAGAAATGGCCGAAAAATATAAAGGAAGTCACTCTAAAATAACAAAATAGAGAGGTACTCATGCTTCTTGCCGATCGGTGTCAGCAGGTAGAAAGGGTAATGCTGGAAACGTCGCTCGTTGGTGACGCCGGGCAGCAAAGTGTTAAAGGCGGATGCTTGTCATCTGCGAGTGCAAGACTTGGATTCTCGGAACGCAGCCGGTTAAATTTTTTTCCTGAAGAGGTCAGTAGACAGAAAGCTTCATTTGTCTTCCATTTACATTTTATTGTGTCATTTCTGTATTATTTCTTATGCGAGGCTTTGCTACATACAGCATTTTCTTTTTGCCTCATTTTGACTTTGCTTCTAGCTTTTGCTGCGACCCCACAGATTTTCTGTGGCTTTATATATAATGTATAATATTTTGTCAAGTTGTTTCCTTGTGCACAAAATTTACATGATGTAATCTGTGAACTTTAGTCTTTGTTTGACCATGTTTATGTAATCAGAATGTGTTTTTATTCAGGATATGATTTCACAAACCTAATTTGACTATTTTGTCACTGTTTCATTATGCACGCATTACATAATTTAAACTTCCTTATCTTAATATCATCTGTCCACCTTCCAAATAATTATTCAGTTTTCAATCAGCAACGTTTGTATTCAGTGCAAATCGGCATTTATATATTATTTTAGCTATCATTTAAAGCTATGCTGTGCATGATCTGCGTGAAGATTTTGCTTTGATTCATTGTCAAGCTAACAGCTCTATCATTTTTGTCACACAGGGTTCCTGCCCCAATCCTAAAACCATTTCCAAGGAGATTTTTTTTTGAAATTCAAGGAAGTTATTCAAGCATATTTTTTTTTCACGTTGTGTGTAAAATTAACAGCACTGATCTGGTCTCTCACTGAGCCTGTACTATGTATGTGTCTGGTTACTGTTGAAAGATGAATTTTGACCTGATGCTTCAATGGAGGGTCCTCATGAGGCTGTTTTTCAAGATTTAAAATTTTTTTTTTTAATGCAAGTATTTTTCAGGGAGATTTCTCCCTTGGGCTAAATTTAAGAAGTTTTCAAAGACTCCTTGAATTTGAGGAGGTTGCTGGAACCCTGTTGACATGTGGATTCATCCTTTCCGTTCATTCTTCATTCTTAAACATTTTGTATTCCATGCTATTGAAAAATCAAGACATGTTGAGATATTTAGCCCGAGCCAAATAGTCATGCCTTTCATATTGTCCATTCCATGAAAATATGACTTCTTATCATTTGGAAGTTCAAAGGTTCGTTCCAGGCCATCCACAGAATTTTGACCTGAAGTGGACCACTGAGAAAATCAGTTCATCCTCTAATTTTTTTAAATTCTGGGTATTGTGTTATAAGATTTGCACTAGATGTAATATCTTTGACTGGAGAATGAAAAATTGTGTTGTACTGGCATAACTTGTTGCACATGCCTACCAACTGTATGAAGTCTATGCCACCACCTTGATTAAGTAATGTCAAAGATGCTGAATCTAAGATCTTTGTGAAATATTGTTTATTCTCAGATATGTATATATAAAGACAGGCCAAGCAGTTTTCAAAGCTGAATGAAAGTAGCCGAAGTGGCTGTATAAATGGTAGATTGAGATGCCTCTATCAGTATGCACAATGTTATGTTTCTCTCCCAGTGTTGTGAAGAGGAAATAAAGTAGGAATTCGTGATTCTTAAAAAGTGATCTTAATGGTAACATGCAGAGCCGTCTTAACGCAAGGGCACTCTGGGCAGCTGCGCAGGGGCCCCAATGGTGTAGGGGGCCATTCAAATTTTAGGGGGCATGCAAATTTACATTGGTTTTTTGACACGAGGAAGAAAATCCCGCACATTACAAAAGAATCTGCCCAGGGGCTTATAATTATGTTAAGGCAACCCTGGTAACATGTAATCAGCTGTGGGTGTTTTCTCTCCAAAATTGATGAGATTTTGATCTTTCAATTGGTTTTTAAGTCTTAAAATTTGGACCTTGTAGACTGTAAAATGTAATTTTTATTTTTTTATTTTTTTCAGTTTTCGCAGGGTTCATAATTTTGTCATGTTTGTGGTGGTGTTGGATTTTGCCTGTCACACTTTGTATAAATTGTTGATTCAGCAAACATGAGAAAGCTCAGTTTGTCCAAATCTGATGCTCATATATAATGAAAACAAAAATGTTGTCAAATCATAAGCTGTGCCCTTTGACCTCAAGTATTCTTGGTGTTGTCTTACATAGAGAATGTTAAATATTACTTGTATCGTGATGCATGGCAAATCGTTGAAAAATAAGTAATGATAATAATGTTATCCCTGTTAGCAAATTGATGTATGAGCAACTTGATGTATTATAAACAAGAAACGTTTCACTTGGGTCGGTTCTTTTTATTACATCTTTCCAGAAAAAAATCTTAAGAATGTTGAGGAGGGGGAGAAGGGGGGTCCCAGGGGGTTATTTTTCTAGATCAAAGGTCAGTAAAGTGATTATCCAAGGGTTCAATGATGTCTTGGGGTCAAGGGGTAGGTCAGTAAAAAGTAAGTAAATTTTTAATGTTCTTTTTCAAATTCTTTAAATATTTTCATAAAAATTTCTTTAAATATTTGTTATCGAGAAGCAGTAATGAAGTAAAAGGGTGAAGGAATTATTATCTTGAAATTGAGAAGTTTATTATTGATAACCTTTGTTCATTTATTTTACATGATGGGGGTCGATGAGGGATCAAGAATTCTAAAGGGGGGGGGGGGGGGGGAAGAGGGGGTCAATGATCTAAAAAATTTGCCAACCCTTGCTGTAAATGGATCTTTTTGTTGTAGTCGTTGAAATACTTTTTTAACAGCAATTTGAATGCCACGTCAGCCCCTCATATTTTTTTAATGGAAAAATGTTTTAAATGGAGCTGTCCCTACTGAAGCAACAGCAATATAAACTGTACGTTAAGCTTGTGTCTGCTTTTATATTTATTATGTCTTCATACACTGTATTTTTAAATGGGAAATTGTTATGAATGGAACTGCCCCTACCTGAGCAACAGCAGTATAAACTGTAAATGAACCCTCTTGCTGCTGCAGGGCCGATATATTACAAGTTGTGGAAGACTGCCACAAGGCTGATATATTGGCCCTACTGTTTCATGCTTAAACTGCCGCATGGCTGATATATCACCTGACTTTGTTCCGCCATGTTTTGCACTCCTAACTTTATACTGCTTCCTGCTGTTTTTCTAACCGATAAATCTATTATTCTGGTTGTCTAAAAGAAGGAAGGGCATTTGGGCTTGGCAGCAAAGGGGTTAAGCTTTCCTTTGGTTTTATATTTATTACCGGTTTAGATTTGTCTGTTGTTTTATCTCACCCATCGGACTGCTTGAAACAACATTTTGACATGTAGACTGTCTATGAACACTGTCATAAGTTGTTCTTGTCAAGTTTTTTTCAGAGCAACACTGGTGGATGTTAGCTTTTGAAAGGAAATATGAGTCAAAAACTATCGCTAGAAACTCCAAATGAACAAACCAGATCTGCTTTGTCTCTTGAATGCCAAAGTGCCACTGCCGTAACTGGAAACCTAGTTTCTTTTGTTTGTGTTTTTTTACTTAATAGTGATTTTGATTTTTGTTGCCAAAGATGAAGTATTTTTGATGGAAATTTTGGTGTGTTTCTTCATCATGGAGATAAAAAAAATTTGATAATTTCTTCTGAAAACCCAAGACTTCCAGCATTGTATTAATTATATTTCCCCCAAAACTGGCATTGAAGACAATTTGAATTTCAAAGGCAATAAAATCTGATGTGGCCAAAAATATAAAATGACTGGTACATGATTGTTTTCTTTATAAATTAAAATTTATGAGTGTTCTCTGTCAATATTCTCCCTTCAAAAATCATCGTGTTAGTCATATTAGATGTGTCTTTTGTAGTCTAGCGGAGTCATTTTTAGATGCAGTAAATTTCCATCTTGTCCTTCCATGAACATGAAGCTTGTACACGTACTTAAAAATGAAATTTTGTGCAAAGACTCTATTGTTCATGTATCTCTCATATATTTTTGAGTTGATGTCATAAAGGCTTCACGTCCAGTCAGGGAAAGTTGGTGTTGAAAGCTGTCCTCTGCTTCAAAATTTTTTTAAAAAGGACAATGCCCAAGTGTTAAAAGACAAAAAATCACATTGGCCTTACTTGAACTAAGTAATCACTGCAATTTTCTCAAAAATATGTGTATGAACTTTGTACACGGTACATTTGATTTTTGACTCCTCATTTGAAATGGTGAGGCAAAGGATGGTCACCGTTAGCTTTTAATAAAAAAAAAAATTTGAAACATTGAAAATTCCTTTTCCGTTCTTGGTGTTGCATTTAGATACATTGTACTGAAGCTAAGTGTATATAGCCATGCTACAAATTATTCAGAATTCTTCCATAATGTTATGTACTTTTATAAAACAACAGTCTCATCTTTTATTGCTGATTTTTTTTGTTAATATTGCGATGAAGTGCTGCAAAATTTCATGTATAAGAAAAAAAACACGGAGCATATGTGATGCATTTTCGATTTATTCACAGACATTAAATGAAATTTTCATATTTTTAGGGTGGTTAAGTAAATAGCTGGCGACATGTATTTTTATATGAACCTGTGTTTGTACATCTTCTACTGTTCCCTGGACATTCCGCTTTGCCTTCAATCAATAAACAGCTTGTAGTATATGTATTCAGTCTACAAAAAACCTGTGCTTGAACTGTCGTTTTCCTGGCTTGAGCTGAAGGCCTCATTGTTGTCATTTGTTTGAATGAAGCAAGGAAAATCCACGGGAAAATGAGCTAAGTCACAATATAGACATTATGGGTTATTGACCCTAAACCCAAGCTAATATTCTATTGTACAACCAACTTCAGCATCTTTATTATTTGTTCATACACTGTATTTTTAAATCGAAAAATGTTATGAATGGAACTGCCCCTACCTGAGCAACAGCAGTATAAACTGCAAATGAACCCTCTTGCTGCTGCAGGGCCAATACATTATAAGTTGTGGAAGACTGCCGCAGGGCTGATATATTTGGCCCTACCGTTTCGATATCTTCAACAGTTTTGAAGTTAAGAGGAGAAACGTTTTTGCCATAGCCAAGTGACGACATTTAAAATTTAAAACGCTCCCCTGTGTAAGATTAGAAATTGTTGGTACCCCCAGGACTTAAGATGGACGGCAATATATTGTTGGGTATTTTCCATATTGTTGTATGTGAATTTTTACCTTTTCAAGAAAATGAAGATTGAAAGTTTGAAGAGTTGTGTAAAATCAGGGCCAAAAGGCATATAATATTGGAACTGTTTGAATGGGCTCAGTCCGCTAAAATTGTCACCTAAACATAACTTAGTCTGTGAAAGAAAGAGCCCAGTCAAACTTAAATACTCAGTTTTCTCTGAACATGAAATCTGTGTCTGAGCCCATTTTTCCTGTGGACTCTTCAAGTGTGTTCCTCCGATTATTGTTTGAGATTTCATCTAGATGTGCACAGGCTAAAATTGTTTTATCGGTGTGCTACATATATTTATAATACATACATATTTAATTTTATGTTTTTTGTATTCATGAGACTGGAGTAGTCACATTTTTTTTATCACTCAATCCAATTATGAATGTGTAAAAAAAACTTCTTTGCTCTCCCTTTTCTTTTTGGAAAGAAAATTGCCTCAATAAATAATTTTGCTTTTGAACCTGGTGTTTGAATTTGTTTCATTTCATATTTGATAAGAGACTGGAGAGAAAGAGACAAATTTTCTCCGGGTATTTTCCATATTGTTGTATGTGCATTTTTTCCTTTTCAAGAACTGATTGGAATGACACTTATACATAATGAAATTAGGAGTGAGAGAACCGCTTCCATGACAAAACTTCGGAAGTCGGCAAAATGTTGTATACAACAATGAACAATATGGCAAATACCCCTCATTTTTATTGTTGCCCATCTTGCAGACTGACGTAGCAGTGATTTTGGTGGTTTTGAGTTATTGCTTATGGGGGTATCTATTTACTCAGAAAGTGATGTATCGATATCTTCAACAGTTTTGGAGTTAAAAGCAGAAATGTTTTTGCCACATCCAAGAGACGACATTTGAAATTTGAAATGCTCCCTTGTGTGTAAGATGAGAAAATTGTTGATACCCCAGGACTTAAGATGGACGACAATGTAATTATTGTTGGGTATTTTCGAGATTGTTATATATGTGAATTTTTGCCTTTTCAAGAAAATGAAGATTGAAAGTTTGAAGTTGTGTAAAATCAGGGCCAAAAGGCATACAATAGTACATCATAAACAATACCTCGGCTTCTCGGCTGAGCACACAATATTTAACTGACTTCAATTTGTTGCCTCTTCTTGGGTTGACAGGAGACCAGAATGAAAACATGGATCAGTCACAGAGCTATTTCTGCTGTCTTATGACAGTGTTTCTCAGAACACAGGCAGGTGCCAAACCCCACGGTAACAAAAACCTCAGTGAACAAATACCTAACTGGGCAAAATTCAACACCATATCTTATACTCAACTGAAAAATGTCTTCTTTTCCTGGTGTACTGAAGGCTAACATAATGGGACTGATCGGCAATATATCCTGCGGGAATTTCTTGGTACATGTTGTGCCCACTGCAATGTCATGCCTTCGGGTTTCCCCAGTGCTACGCCACGCCCTGGGATTTCCCCTGATACTTGATCCAAGACCTAATCATATTATCATGCTGCGTCCACTTATTTAAATGATCTTCTGACCTTTATGTGCACCATCGTGACTTCTTAGATCATCAGTAGACACTAGCAGTAGATTGTCCAAACTGCCCCGCTAAAAGGGCGAAATCCCGTTTTGGCATAATTTTAAGCCAGCATTACATGGCCACTATTGCTGTGTGTTTATGTAAAGCGGCATGCATCCTAGGCCTACATCAAAATAAAGTTCAATTTTTCCTCTGTCAAAATATACTACATGTATCTTTTGTATTGTTTAATGTGTGTAGCTGTGGGTTTTAATTGCTTGAACAAGACATAGTCTTGCTGTTTTCGCCCCGAGCCATGCGTACCGATTTGACTTCCTCATAAAAAAAGGATCGCAGAGCTTCAAGCCAATGTAACATACGTGTTTGAAAATAACTCACACAGAAAGCCAGATAAATGAGGTTTAACTCAGTGTACTTTTCGTCGTGCTTTAGGTTGAAATTCCTTTAAAAATCATTTGTTGAAAAGTTTGTTGACGGACAAACTGGCAGAAACTTGAATAGATCAGGATCAAAATTATACACAAATGCACCTCAGCCTCTGTATTATAAGGGTATGTCAAAGTCAGACATGGGGCATGTTTCAGCACAAAGCGCGGACTGCTTATATAGACCCACCTAATGCTTGATTTCGTCACCTTTTTCTGACACTCAGTGCTAACTCAATAGCGAAATGGTTGACCTCCTTTTCATTTCAATAAAAAAAAACAACATTATTTTTGTGTTCCTTGTAAGAGTTCACAAAATACATGTACATGTATTGACACTGGATGAAGTTTGATGACTAGAAGAAGTAAAATGGGATGCTTGTAATAAGTTGGTACCCCTAGAAAAAAAATGAGTATAATGTACACCCCCTTGCCATGGAAAGTGAGAATTTTCAGTACCATGTCTCAATAAACTGTCATTTTATGGGTGGTCAGAGTTGGACTATCGTGCAGTTTGCAAAAGGTAGCGAATTCAAGGTGTTTTTTCACTTTTGAAAATGCCACAACTATCAGAGCATTTTTTAAGCCAGAATAATAAATTCAGTATCAAAATTCTTTGAAAATCAAGCTCCACCAGGTTTGACTAGAATTGGTGAGATATAAAATGTAAAAATCAGTTTGGACATTACAAAGTTCAAAATTCCAGAAAACGCTCGTGAAAAAAATACTTGTCCATTTTTACTTTTTTCTTGTGTGTTTGTTTCAAGGGCCTCACATTTGGAATTCTCTACCTTAATATTTATGAGAGCGTGACAGTTTCATGGCTTTAATTAAACATCAGCCAAAGAGCTGTTTAATCCTGAATGTCCATGAATTTTTGTTCTTTTTCTTTCTTTCTGATCAAATAAACGTGTGTATGAGAGAGAAAGAGAGAGAGACAGACAGACAGACAGATTGTAATGCAATGCATGGTTGTTAACAGGACAGAGCACACGAGACACTAGGGAGGCTGTCCCAGACAGCAACCAGTAGAAACCCAACGATCTTTTGACTGCATTAGCGACTGTTGGAAAATGAAACAGTTGCAGATCTTAGCCTCTTTCAGAGAGGACAAGATGCACCACGGGTCTATGTCAGAAAATAACTTGTTCATGGATCAGCAGACACAGTGCTTTCTTTGGATATATATATGCATGAAATCCACACATTCAGTTAAAATGTGCTTACTGATAGCAATTGCACGCCACAAATACAAGTGAAAAACAGTGTGTGAAGGGGGTATGACCCAGATAGAGTCTCGGAATTCCCAGTACTGTATTGTTTTCATTCCATGCATTGGTACAATGGTAAAGTTCAAAACAGTCATAGTTGTTATTGCAATAAACGCAACCACGAAGTTTGTTCAACTATTTGAAGCAGGTGCAACACAGTTCTTCCAAATTACACCAAGAAATACAATGTATGTCAACTGATTATACCAACTATTTTTGCTTGGTTCGTTTGCAATATCTAGTTTCCTTTAGTTCATGTGTACACTAACCAATTTTGATCCACTGACGACAGACCAGTTGGATGGTGATGAACAGGCACATTGAAGGAAATGACAAAACGTAAACTGAAAGGAAAGAACAGCAAACACAGAAGACTACAATCACATATATTTTCTTTTAATGTCGCTAAAGTAGAAATTTAAAAAACATTGTTATCTCATGCACAATCATTGTGAATACCGTAATAGACAAAAATATAAAAACAATCTTTAAAGAGCAAACATGGAAAGTGTTTACTGGCAAGAAACTCCTCCTCAGGTGGAGCGAGGCAGATGACGATCTTCAGAGGAAGTGGATTCTTTCATTAGATGTTTCGGCCTTTAACTTCCTGACATCTTCTAGAACCCTGTCCACACTGAGTTCACGACTCCCGGTGTTCGTCACCCACCTTTTTTTGTCGCCAGGCTCTTCTTTGGATCTGAACTGGATTATTGCCACTGGATTTTTTTCCGAACATTAATGGCCAATATGAAAGTTGTGTTGAGCATTTCGAAGGACAGGTCAATTGCAAGTTCAACACAGGTAAATGAAGTTTGAAAACAGAAATCTGATTCTTACATGTAGATTGGAAAATGAAAACATTTCACAGGCAGGTGGAAAAAACCAAGACACACGGCAAGTTAAATGGGCAAATACATGTATACTGTAGGTGGTTGGTCGCATTAGAGCTTGATACAGCCCATGCAGAAAGTTGGTGGGGCAAATATGAAAGAATATAAGGTTCATATACACATTAGGAATGGGCAACCTTTTATATGTATTGAACACGTAATAAGATCTGAAAACAGTGAGCATGCAGAGGGCAGGATACTTTCATCTCATATTAAGCCCCTTTATAAATGATGTTATTCATTGGGATGTTGATTTTTAAAACTAAATGTCTTGTTTGTTTTTGAGGCCAGAAGTTTCGTGTGTGCATTATATCTCATAGCTTAGTTAGTGACGGGTTTATAAAGGTAATTTTTAAACAACCTCAGGGACTGGCTAAATTTGTTTTGCATGCTGGATCTGGCCAGTGGGCCGTAGGTTGCCCATGTCTAATTCACATAATCTGCAAAATTTATCCAAGTTTGTTATCTTTTAATGCTCACATAGTTTTTTTTATTTTTGATTGACAGGCACATCCACTAAGATCATAAAAAGCACATTACTGCCCATGCGCGGTCCAAATACCAAACTACTATTAATTCGATCAAAATTTGTCGGTAAAATCCACTGGCTTTGCAGACCAACTCTCTTCTGTCAGGAGTAGGGCTAACAACAAATTAATGGAGATTACAAATTTCACTGCAGAAAAGCAATCTCGAGATACTTTTTTGTCTCAGCTTACTTCAGATCTTTAGTTCCACTAGCTGTCTTGGAATCACACTTGTACATTTTCTTATCATTATCTTAAAACATTTCCTGGACAGCACTCCATCCCATGTAAAAAAATATATACATTGTATAATATGTAATAAATATATTTGCAAAGGCAACGTTATTTTCACATGTCGGGAAAATAACGGTTATGCGTTTTTTCACGACTTGTTTTTTTGACCAATCAGTAAACAGCTGAGCCGTGCTTCTCTTCCTCCCCCTCTCTCTCTCTCTCTCGATTTATGGCACGTTTGATTAGTAAAAAAACTGTTGGCAGTAGGGTAAAAATGGGAAGACTGCGTGGCAACACAAGCCTCGTCACTTGACGAGCCGAATCCATTGTGCGCGCACCTTTACAATGCAGTGTGAGACGATGGCCGTACGTGCGCCTGGTGCTACATGTACTTGAGTCCAGAACAGCCAGCATCATACACTTTTAACCCGATCGCGATAGACCTGCCAACTAGCTGGAAGCAAGGCAAAAACGGGACATGGCCTAGTCGGCCTGGGGCCGCCACCATTGCCCCCCAGCCCCCAATCTTCTGGCCTGTTTCACAATATTTGAAAGCACCCTTAGAACAGACATAACGGCTTAATCTGATCAATACTAGTACGTCAAAGACCATTGTGGGCCGTGCTCTTGGTCTAAGACTCTCTAAGAGGCGGGGCCACTCCCTGGATTGTGAAACATGTCAGCAAGTGAGTGCATGGGCGCATCCTTACACTCCGACCACCAGTATCAATGTAAAGTCGGGCTCTGAGCCATCAGGAACCTCATGCACCAAGACTGGCCTACACCCCTCCCAAACAACTAAAATCTGAAGATCCCATTCCGAGACAGTCCCGGAAAAAATAAGACAGTTGGCAGATCTGCTACGCGAGTGGGGCGTTAGCGGTAGGCAGGTTTCATGAAGCTAGATCTAGTACTCGTACATGATGTAGGCTGCATAATAATCGCCTATGTCGAGTAAATTCATCACTGTGAGAATTTTGCATTTGCCGTGATACACCCTAGGCCTAACCTCGAACTTAGGCATACTTGGGTGTATAGAGAGATCATTTCCTGCCATTTGGATCGAGAGAGAGGGGGAGGAAGAGAAGCACGGCTCAGCTATTTACTGATTGGTAAAAAAAACAAGTCGTGAAAAAACGCACAACCGTTATTTTCCCGACATGTCATGAAAATAACGGTTGCCTTTGCAGAATCCATGGTGATAAATACGCAGTCATAAACATCCTGTCATTCTTGCACAGCCTTTTCTATCCCCACTTTTTACAAAAATTGAGATAGGTCATAACATGGCACAACAAAATATATTCTTATATTCCTAAAAATACCATGAAAGTGTTCCCTTCTGGAAGTAGATTTCTAAAGTATTAAAAAACTGATCAAATACTTTGTGAAATTTAATTACAAAAGTTTACAAATGATTTTCTCAAAACTCACTGATACGGAGATGGAGTTAAGCAGTACCGTGGCGACAGTCATCCAAAAGTTAAATATGACTGGCAATTTAAAAGTTATTTAAGAGTTTAAAAAAAACAAAACGAAAAAACCTCCACCACGATACATCATGTAGCAACAAAATTTCTGGGTTATGAATTTTGTAAACAGAGCACAACATACATTTGAGTATACTGTGTATACTATATGTAAACGGAACATACAGACTGTGATTGTAAATTCATAATATATCTTTGCTCAACAATTTCAACAAACACTGCATAGTATCAAATAAGTTTTAGCAAAGATAATAACAAATGTGACTGTGCATGAGAAAACCCACAATAAGTCGGCAACATGACATTTTGAGTTCTGTACATATAATAAAAGACAAGACATTTCTGATAAATTGAAGTCAGTGACCCCCCTAAAACAAGATTTTGAGAAAACGGCATTTAATCCTATAAGTGGCAATAGCTAACTGACCAAGTAATATTAGAATGATTGATGTTAGGAGACCGTAGTCTAATAACTAAGCCGTTATAGAGATCCTAGTGAGTAGTGTTCACTGCTCATCTACAGTTTACCCTGTAACATGCCATGATCCCCTAGAAACTGCCAAGTCGGAAGTTTTTGGATCTTGTTAGGAGACCGTAGTCTAATAACTAAGCCGTTATAGAGATCATAGTGAGTAGTGTTCACTGTTCGTCTACAGTTTACCCTGTAACATGCCACGGTCCCCTAAACAACAGCCAAGTTGGAAGTTTGTGTCAGACCCATATTTTCACTTCAAAGCTGTTTTTCTCAAAATCAGCTCTGCCGACTTATTGTGGGTTTTCTCATGCACACTCACAAATCATCTCTCTCTGTCTAACTTACACCTGTATCTGCATAACAATAATTCTCTACAAAGCACTGTGATTTATTTGCTATTTTTCTCAGTAATTATCACAAAATTTATGACAATCTATTTCCTAATGCTACGATCTCATTATACAAATCCACTATAAAATCCACTATAGAGAATTCTACAAATCCTAGGTTAGCAATGAATAACAATCACAGCAAAATAAAATAAATTCAGAGAACCCAATCCCATATTACTGGACAATAATGTTGCAACCTCAACATGCCCTTTTCCCACATTTACATTATATTCACAAATATGAAAACAAAATTAAATGTGGAACTGACATGTCCGGGATATACACTACAATTTAGAGACACTTTTGGCATGCTGTTTATGAAATTTCAGTAATGCGGATGAACAGAAAACACGAACAGCGCTCTGACTGGTTTTCTTTTGATAGGAAATATTCGGACGCATTTTTCCTGACAATTTTTTTGTTCATAATTTTTGTTTCAAGTGGCAAACACTTCTGAAATTGAAATAAACATGGTGAATTCGTTGTTACAGGAGCTATTGAGAATGGTATCAAAAACTTATGACATGGAAAAATCCACCATGATGCCAAACCCCAATAGTGTTTCATATGTTTAATTTTTTAAATTCATTCCAAAATATATGTATCCGGGTAAACAATCAGCTGTGATGATATTTCTGAATTGTTTCCCTTTTTTCTGACTTCATCTAGAGTGCAAAAAAAACAACAACAAAAAAACCGTTTCTAGAAGATTGTCGGTTTCACGATGAAGGGGCGAACTGATGTACAGCTGTTGTTATCTATTCACCCCTACGTCATGAAATCGACAATATATAATGTACACATATTTCTCATTAAACTATAATTCAAATTCAGATATAATTTTAGACTATAAAATATTTCTCACGTTGATTACAATGGAAAAAGATATTAGAAAACTGTAATTAAAGTACCCCAGTCTGGAGCCCCCCCCCCCCCCCCCCAGCTGACCTAATGACCCAGGTGCTATTTGTTTGTTTTTGTTGGGATTTTGCATACTTTTTGGCACAATGTCTCAACAACATCATGACCTGAGCCCTCATTAAGCCACAATGAGTGAGTGCCTCTAACAGACCACAAGAAATTTGTAAGCTAATCCTGTAATTATCTTTAAAAAATATAGTTCTAGGGATCCTGATTGTGGCTCTATATATTCAATAAAGTTCAGTTCTGGATTTGGTTCCTTCATGTTTCTTCGTCTTAACCCTAGTCCTGCGGGAGGCCACTATATTGGCCTCCCCGCGCAACACGCGAAACACGGGAGGCCATTATTTTGTCCGACACGCTTAACCGCGGGTCCTGCGGGAGGCCACATTTTTGTATAGCAACGGTGCGCCTCGTGCTTTGGTTATTCGGTTGCCAAGGCTGCCGTTGTTGTTGTTTTTTCACGTTTTTTTTCCACACAATTTTCGCGTGTTTATCTATCCTGTCACCCCTATTATATCTAACAAAATGGTATCGTCCGATGACGTTTATTACGATGCAACTATTCGCAACTATTCATCATACTAGTGTAATAGTACTGACGGTCTGAAGTTTGAACTGGGGAAAATCTTGGGGAAACTTTTACTTTGATGCTGGTTGTCGTCTATATGTGAAATGAGAAGAAAGGGGCCATGTGCGTATTTGAGTCGCCGTTCTACGTCTGTAATTATGAATTCCGATGTAATGTTAGGTCATGCTGCATGAGGGCGTCTGTCTGTAGGTTTTTCATCAGGGAAAACTGGGAGAAAATGACAGACTTTGTTGTTGGTCGTTGTCTTTATTTGATGTGGTAATTAGAGAGATACTGTGTTCCTTTGATTAAACCGCTTTTCAGTACATGTATGTGCTCTACGACCTGGAACTGGAAATCAAATCTCTCGCTAAAACTAACATTATAGTAAGTGAACGCTTTACATAGTAGAGGAGGGAGAAGGCAATGTCACGATACATGTGGTTAGTAAATGAAGCGAATGCCTTAAAAAATAATTTGTTTACCTGAATGGCCTGACATAGGGACAGAAAAAGCGCAGAGGTCTTGGGAACATGATAAAACATGTGCTAAACGGCATGTAAATGCAGAAAATTCTTGATTTGGGGCCTTCCATTTCACAATAAAACCTACTGCATATCATCTCAAGTACTTTATCCAAATATCATAGGGATCCCTTACAATTTATCCACCACTATAATTGTTGTTATTGCGTCCTGAAGTATACGCGGTACAGGTGTTCACACGGACCCAATTGACCCGACCGCCGAGGTTATCGGCAACACGCGAACGATCGGCTGACTGGCCGCTGGCTATCCCCGCACGGGGCGTTACGTGGACGAGTTCACTCAACGCAGGACGAGGGTTAAGATCCCGACCCCCCCCCCCTCCCCTTTTGTGGCTGGTCGATGTTGGCAGTTTTTATTACTGTAACCTGAGTGGCAAAATACAAATCTATGTAAACATAAACAAATGACAAAACCATACTGATTAAAATAAAATAAAACTAAGAGATTTAAGGGTAAGTACAAAGTGTTTGTCATTGACCCACGAAGTGATAGACTCACTAGACAATGGTTCTCCTTAACCTGTAAAGTTGCATAGAATTCCTTACCAGTCTGACAAGTGGAGTGAAGTTTGATGTCCAAATCATATTACAAAAGAAATAAGGCCTCCAATGTAATCATGAATGGCTTTTTAACCGCTGACAGAGATTGCACCCATTCCCATTTGATCGGAATCATTCCGATTTTTCTTGAAAAATGGGCGTGATTCCGATTTTCCGATTTTCCACGCCGGCATTCCGATTTTTTGTTACTTCCAGCAGTCGGCCGTTTTTTTTTCGTTTTCGTTCTTCCGGGTTCTAGTTTTTAATTATAACTTTAACACAATGCGCCGAATCGGAATATTGCGATCATTTTATGAATAAACAGGAAGTTAGTTCTACTTTCTTATCGCTTGGTTTGCACCGATCGGGCATTTGATCACTCGCTACTGTCGTTGAGCCTTAAATTCTACAAAATATCATATTATGCATAGAAAGATGTAATGGTGAACTTTGGCAAAATGTATTTAAAAAGGTCTTGAAGTTTGCCATATTCTTATGATATTGTTAATACTTTCATTGACTTTGAGCCACAATTGATGTGAGCAGAACAAAGTGTTCCGACATTTTTGGGCAAAAAAAAAAAAAATGTATTTTCATCGAGTAGAATTAAAAAGTGTGATAGGAAATTTCAATCTGTGCCTCAATTTACACATTGGTGATAGAGACTCAACTTTAAAATTCACACATGTATTTGTGTACACTGTATTCCCTGAGTTAGCAGGCAACTAGTTCCAGGAGTACAAGTATGTGGAAAAGGAAAATGACAAATAGAGCAGGGAAGTGGAGGTTAGGAAGCAATTTACATGGCAAAGTTATCATACATTTAGCTGCCACTGATACAGACTGGTCTATGAAACACACTCTTTCCAGTTCCTTATCAAAGGTGTGGACTGCTGCCTCTATGCAATGCAATAAAACTTCTTCAATACAACTTTTAAAAACTCTTTTGAGACGTATCCCCGATTTATCGATGCCAGTGAAAAACCCATTTGGACATATCGCCAATATATATTGTATTCTACATTTAAATCTTTCTTATTTGATGTATAATTTTACCTTACTATCAATACTTTTTTTTTCTGCAAGCTTTTTTCTGAACCATGCTGTTTTTACCCAAAGTGAGAAAGTCTTCTCACACACCGTAAATGTTGCAAAAGAAAAAGTCTTCTCCTGCAGTAGATGTTCCAAAACATGAAACTTCTCAGGAATTAAATAAGTCTTCCGACTCAATAAAAAAAACCCAAAAGAAGTCCCAAACAAGATGGAACACACAATAAGAAAACCAATCTTCAAATGGTCTGACTAACATTAAAATGCTTTTTCTTTCTTATTGTTTTTCTGTAACAACAAAACAATTCTTGTGTTGTGAGCACTGAAAGTTTCTTATTAAATCACACAAACATTTTTTTAATTCATGTTGTACGCGTACTCAGAGGAATACATCTTGGCAAATGTTTGACAAAATAATCAAACTAATATAATAAAAAATAAATAAAATGTCAACATCCACCATTAACCAGTGACTTAATTCTGACACTTTTACACTGTCATATGAATTCAAATCAGAACTTTTATGCTGAACAAACATCAATCTAATTCACGTTGCTGTTTTCCTCCACGAATACTTGCTATGTACAGTAAGAACTCTTCAACAATAACTTTGGATTAAAATCACAGGCATGACAAATTCAGAAATAAATGGAAAGACATACCCCCACATAAAATGTTCAGTAACATAATTATGAATCCACTAAAATTCAGATGTAGTCCACCTTGTTATAGTACTGACAGCAAAAAAACACTTTATTGAAAAGAAATGACATTAATGACACTGAAGAATAAAACTTCATTCAAACTCTCAATGCATAACTTCCTCTGTTTACATTAACATAATGGAGATGATCAGGCCTGATAGGCAATGAGACAAAAATCCTGGCTCGTCTTTAAATGTTTCACTATGCACCCCATTGGGAAAAAACAAATATGGTTAAGATGTATTCCTTGAGCGAAAAATAAAATGTCATTTGTAAACGTGCACATTCCTTGTAAAATATGTTGCTGTTGGATCTTTTATTGTATGCAGCACTCCCATGTTTCGTCCTCCTAAGAATTTCACTTCCTCTTTTTGTCATTTGCACGGAAAAACCATCCTTTTCATTGTGTGAACGAATCAAATATATGTATTAGTCTCTTGCACCCTTTACTATCATTTCCTCAGGGATGGGAATTCTCCAGAAATTTCCTGATTTCCAGATTGTTGAAAATATTTTTTCTCTTAGTGAACACTATTTTGTGTGCCTGGTATGTGCACGGGCCTAAGTATTTGTGTGTTACAGATGGCCTTGATGCATTGCGTCAAAAGTTCAGGAAGTTTCTCTATCAGTAGTTCCCATGCCTGTTTCCTTAAAACTTAACAGACATGTTTACACAAAAATGTGCAACATTTAACATGACAACACTGGTTATTTGTGACTGAAATATTTCTGTATTAGAATTTGGAAAGTATGCAAAAAATCTGATTTTACTCTTGGGGTGCCTGGCAGAATGACAAGCTACAGCTTTGGTCCCATGGCCTGGGCACAGTGAACACAAATTTGGGCAAGCACTAAAATGTTTGAACATTGTAAATCTCAAAGTCATATGACACTTAATATAAATATCAAATTTTGCAAATCCAACAGTGCTCTCTTGAAAAATATAAGTATTTACATCGATTTAATTTTCAAAAATCACATTGTCTCCACAAAAGGCCTCAATTTGCAGCATGATAATAATATCAAGTGAAAGAACACAAAAACATTTACTCTGTGGTAGAGGATTTGCACATTTCACTGCTCGTATTAATTCAAACTTCTCCACTGAACAATACATCTTTGCATAGGTAAATGTTACCTTTGACAGTCAGGGAAAAAGTTGGAAGTATTTCCATGGAACAATACATCTTTGCACAGGTAGATGTTACCTTTGGTAGTTAGGGAAAAAATTGGAATCTCCACCGAATTATCTCCATTTTTGCGCAAAGATGACACACAATAGACAAGATTTTGATTTCCCATGGATGCCCTTGAAACAAAATGTAGAATACTGAGGGTTAACTTCAAGCACATAATAATGAAACACAGCAGAGGTGAATGTATATATATTTCTCAGAAAAGTGAGCAAAACTATTTATCAACGTGAAATATTTATCATAATGTGTCAGTTGTATAGGCTATTGTTGTGGGGACAGATTGGTACATGTCCATTGTTTACATGGCCATTTCTGGGCTTGACCTCAAAAAGAACAAGAAAAGTAAAGGCAGTTTTGAGCTGAGTCTGACTTTGTCAATATGCCAATACAGTGACAATGTCCTCAGTATCAAGGAATGCTGTTCTAAGCTGTTTTTCTTAAGTTTTCCAGAATATCACATGTGGGAATTGGAAAAATGTTCACAGGGTTGAACATGAACAGAAACTACTCTACAAGACTGAACCCAGATAGATGTAAACTTGCATATTTTATACTGTCAGAAAGTTGTTCAGTGGAATGAAAGAGTTCTGGATACATGCTCTGTTACAACACATCAGAAATCAATGGGAAGTATGCTTGCAATATTCTTGAACTGACAAGCCAGCTCCTTCAATTTAAAGACAAAAAGAAGAAATAATAGAGCAACTTTTACCTAGGTATTGAAAAGGCACAGTCAAAAAAAAATTAAGCACAGTCCCCATTGCCTGGTATGCCTAACTGATCTAAGTGGTGTCATATTTGTGCTCAAAAAGATACACAAAGTGTACCTGAGAGTTGTACAGTCAAGAAGTGGAATTTATATTTTACATCTTAACACATCTTACACTTCCCCACTTACTCAACGATGTATGTGGAAAATAATGCTTAAACATAAAAAAATATCACTCCAAGCAATTTTCAACAACAAAACCATTAATTAAATTACATGATGAGGCTATTTCACACAAAAGCTTGACGATTTAGAATGTAATCTTATTGAAATCTTCATAATAAAACTGAAAATTGATGGTCTTAGGCATAAACAATCCAATCCCAGAAAAATCGACTCTACAGATGGAAGAAAAAAACTGATCAAAAGTAGGAAAGAGCTTACGGTTTGATCACAATTATTATTTTTTTTTTTTCCACTGTGTTCATGGGAAAGATATTTTTTCATATTACATAGAACAAGGCCTTCTGCATTTCCACTTAGAAACAAAACTGTGAAATTTCAGAGATAGGTAATTTATATCCTACACCTGTTTCACCATAAATTAAGTTGAAAAGAGAAAAAATATCCACATTAAAAATTGTATTAGTAATTTACCTCTCTATAATGTTTCTTATGTCAGTAATAGTGTTTTTCTGCCATGACTATTCTTCTATAACCACTAATGTGTCTTCGTCCCTCACATACAGACTCTGCAGAGTTCCACTGTTGGGCATTTCACACTCTTGATTGATATCATTATGCTGATAAATCCTTATTCTGTTTGGCTCCATATGTAACATTCTGCCCACATCGTTCTTGAATAACATGACCTGAAAAATATTCATAAGTAAACCTATTTACACAGTAAACCTATTTACATCTCTGAAAAAATGCTGCTGCTCCCTTGATTTTACACTGACCTCAGCAAAAACATAGAAAGTCTGCATTTCAAGAAAAGTTGATTAAATTCTAATAAGACAAGATATACTAATATAAATATATTGATTTTATCGATAACCTTAAGCTTCTTAGTATCATTAGAGGGAAAACAATATCAATATTGGCAGAATGGACAATTTTTGAAAACCTTTAATTTAGTCATTTTGTTCATTGGGAAAAAAAAGTTCCATCTTCCTCAGGGACCTCAGTCCAAGGCTGTTGGTGTCGGGAAAAAAAAACCCACATGGCCTTTTACTGTCCAGTTGGGGGCGGCGGCATGTGTGTGTGTCTGGGGGGGGGGGGGGGGGGGGGGGAGGTATTTTGTGCTGATTCTTAGGCTAAGAACTTGACATAACAGACTCCAGCAGCATCTTTAAAAAAATTTCAGGGTTGGAGAAACTGAGACATGCTCATGTGGAAATTCCCCAGAGAATGCAGGACATGTCCTCCAACAATGCCCCCTATACAGACCACAGAGGGAAGACAGCTGGCCCCGAGGTGCGGCACTACACACTAAGCTATATGGGACAGCAGAGGAACTCAGGAACCGACCGCCCAACTAGCACAAGCAGAATGTGGGGAGATTTGGTTAAAAAAGTGGGGAGATTTCACAAAATCCAGGGAGATTACCGCTACCTCTTAAAAATTTGACATATACACAAAGGAAAAATTAATACAACGACCGTATAAAAATAAAAAAAATAAAAACGTGCCGCATACCACCCCCCACCCCCCCCGATTAGTGCTGAAAATGAGGATAAAACTGCTACTCTCTGTCACGAGCCGTAGAGTGAGTTTTTTTGTCAGTCCGTGAGCTGTCTAATTTTGTTGAGCATGGGATGTTTTGACTGATGGTCTTCATTTAGCTGGTGTGTGAGCGTGTTAACAGGTTCACGGACTTTGAGCCCGTGCGGAGTGGAACAAGTAGGGATAAGAGGGGAGTTGTCAGTCTAAACGTGGGAGCACGAATTTTAAATAATAGTTTAAGTTTTCGAAACTTGTTATGTTGTAGTTAGGGCGGGTTGACCAATGAGAGGAGAGACCCCATAGCAACCTCCGGGGGTATAAAATCAAACACGCCCCATTTCCCGGCGGATTCATATTACTTGGCATTGGCAAGAAGGATCACGGTGGCCTCCCACCTGAGTAGGGGAAGACAGACAAAAGGAGCTCGCACTGTGTTAAGAACCTGCAGTGACCGGCCTCCTGATATAAACAGTCTGACACGAACAACGCAGAAGAAGAAGTGCTGATTTCTATCTGTCTGTCTGAAGTGGTGCATTTTTGTTTATTTACCGTTTCCACAATGGGACAATTACTTAACCCTCACCCTGCGCGGGGCGGCGATAGTCGGTATTGACTTGCAAGCGCTCACGCCGCACGGGCGGCAAAAGTCGCCCAGGTCAAGCTAACCGCGCCAGCCATATTTTCACGCATCGGGTCACTGACCTTTTTGAGACGTAACCACCGTGTTATTGTTCACTGTATCTCTTCTAAATCAAACGTATTGTGACATGGACATGTTAACCAGTGAATCACTGGTCGGAATCACAAAGACTAAGCTTTCAAAGGCACTCCCCACACTTTCAAAAGATGTAACATCGACATGCGAACTGTTGCTCAACAAATTTGCAATATTATCTCATTTTCTCACAAGCTGACCACCATCTGGAGTTGTCTAAGAACCAATCAGAACCAAGCTCTGAAATAATCTTTGCCCCAAATGCCCACATTGGTTTATTAGTATGTGTCAATCAGGATGAAACCATTTGTGTAGGGCTTGGGAGGGCGTGGCTTGTTATCACGCTTCGTTCTCACGAAAACTACAGCTGTCAGCTTGGAATCATAAGTCAGATCATTGGTTAGAGACTGACAGACTAAGGTTTTGCTGGTTAATTCATTATCAAGCGTGATAAGGCATAGCAGCGAATGTTTTCATACCGATCAATAAAAACCGAACCACGTGGACAGCGTATGTGGTCATCGCAAAGCGGCACGGGTCAGTGACCACAGATAAGATTCTCCGTGAGTAAGGTCACTGACCATGCAGCCGGCTTTACGGGTAGCGCGCGGGGTATGGGTTAAACAAACTACCCTTTGTGCAGATTACCACCATTTCATGATAAGCTTCACCTCAAATGCTGACTGGGTGTGATTGTGATTGATTGTGATTGTTCATCCTCTGTTGCCGTTGAGTGTCGAGGGGAGATGCAGGTTTTTATGGTAGGCTGACTGGGTGTGTTGGACATTAATGTGCAAGGGAAATGCAGATGAGATTTATCTAAAAGCAAACAAACAAACAATGACAAAATAAACATAAAGGAACAGACAAAATGAAGCAGATCTATGATAATTGCCCAAACTGAAATTAATAAACAGTTTATCCCAGGCAACACCAGGACCACTGCTGGTATTATAAATTAACCCTTTGTGTGCCATGAATTTTTTCACGTTTACCAATACAGGAAGAAAATAGTTGGGGAGATGAATGAAGACTTACTACAACATCTATTAACTCATTTGTTGGTGTGGACGGGAACTCGCAACACTATCCAGCTTGAAATTTTGACACAGTTCAAAGACGTTTTTTCTTTCACTCAGTATAAACACAAAACATAATTAACACATGAGACATTAAAGTAAAGGAAAATCAATGAACCAGGATGAGAATCAGTATTTCAAGAAGTTGACTAAAGCAAAAAAAAAAAAAAGCAACAAAAAACCCCCCAAAAAACACCTCTGTACTTGTTCAGCCTTGCTCAGGTGAAAGGGTAAGATAAAACTGGGTATTAACCACTAGACATGCAATGTGCCCGGAGTCGCCTGCGACGGTTCATTGGCAAATTGCCCGTAATCGCCCGCTAGGCCTACGCTGTTTTTAGTCAACCTTGTGGACCATAACAGGCATGGATTATAATGGAGAAGACATTTCCGGTGTAATGTAAAGGCTCTACTTCCTTTTGCTCTTTACCGCAACGAAATATGTGGAGAAACAGCTGTGCTACGACATTAGTGAAAATGGCCTTCAATTTTCTGAAAAGTTTGGTGGCGTCAGGTGATTTTCATCAAGATAATGAAGACATTTCTACCTCTGTAGATCTAGATGAAGGGGAAGATGGTGAAAGTGATGTAGAACTTGATTTAGATGATCCCCCTAGACCTAGATCTACTCCCGATATAGGCCTAGACAGTGATAGATCTAGATCTAGATCTAGTGAAGATGACAGTGAGCCAGAGGAGGCTGATTTCAAGTTCAGAAATTTTTTGACAATCAAAATACAAGCAAAATGCATAATGCATGGTATCAATGGAAAGGTCATTCAATTCTGGATTTTTAAAGATTTATTTTAATAAAATTGATAAAGAAATAAGAAAGTGATGACCTTTTCATTGCAACCAATCGCAAAGTCATTTAGAGTTATCTTCCTTGATGGTGATTCCAAGGAAGGTTTTTGGCCTGTGGGCTGCCAATCTAGTGGTTAAAGAAGGCCATGACAACTTCACTTACGGTAATATAAGGGTTAACAGTCATTTTCCTTTCAACCTCTGAACCACTTGACAATCTTTGTAATAATGTCACTGTGATGAAAGGTGATGCTTCTGAAATTTGACAAGAAGAATAACTTCAGACAATCAAGGGCAGATTTGAAAATAAACAAAAAAATTGTGAATATAGCATCGCCCACCTCAAAAGCTGGCCTATCGATGATTTTTATGGTTTTGAGTCATGCCTACCCAATCGTTGCGCATGGTAAGGTCTATCTTCTCACAAAGTGATGCATTGATTGATATCTTTCATAGTTTTGAAGTTATAACAATCCTGCAAACAGTCAAGTCCAAAAATTTCATATTTCTTTTTATAGTGCCAATTTGTGAAGCTTAGAATCTTGCATCATGTGTAAAAATAGCTCTTACCATTATCCAATAGAAATACTCAAAATAAACGTGATTGAACCAGGTCCATTTCCCTTTTGCTTTATCGGCAGTGTTTTATTCCTCCTGTAAAATTTGCTTATCTTGACTTGGTTGCTTTGCACCCGACACCATTGATAAGCAGAAACATTTTCACTATATAAAGAATAACAATAGCAATGGTGACTGAAGAATTTGGAATTAACCCTCTTGCTACCACAGAGCTGATATATCAGCCCATCCTATGTTGCAGAAGACTGCCGCACGGCTGATGTATCGGCCCTGACGTTTATGCCAAAACGGCCATGAGGCCGATATATGGACCGACATTGGTCCATCATATTTTGCACACCTAATTTTACTCTTCCCTGCGGTCTTTCTACCTGATAATCTATTATTCTGATACTCTAAAGGAAGGAAGGGCATTTGGGCGTAGCAGAAAAAGGGTTAAAGAAACTGTTGACATGCCAGTATGTGAGATGGATGATGAAATGATGAATCCACAATTTAAGAATGGAATTCATTCTTTCATATGTCTATGGGGATTCTCTATCTTTGTCAGCTCTCTATTTTCTCTCTTCACAATAGTGAAGACGTATAGCACAACATGACAAAATTTTCAACATAAGTATCAAAGAAATTATTTTCAGGAAATCCATACAGCATGCAATCAAATTCCAACAAAATGTAATAACAATTTTTGACCATGGCATAAGCTTCTGTTTCGAAATATGTCAAAAAGAAAAAGGTGTATGTTGCAAAGCCTCACATAAGGAATAATTCAGAAACGATGCCGGCAACCCAAATGAGGATTTTCTATCAACTCAGATTCTGCATATCATTGGTGAAGAAATATTTGACCAAATATCTGGCATATGAATTAGAAGCTGGATTTTGGGCGATGTTTGGAAGCAAACGTAAAGATCAATTGACACTTGTTTTTTAATTTCAGATCACATTCTCCTCCATTATCAATGTACAAGTGATCCTTACGCAGCAAAATTTTTATCAACATATCTAAAAAGTAATCGTTATAACAGCCAGTGCCTGAAAACTCCTTATTTTAGGCCCAAAAATCATCTGCTGGTTGTGAACCCACCCAGGGAAAAGGGTATTGGATTATGGAGTCACTTCTGTTAAAAAAATAATGAATTTCAAGTTTTAAGTATCGACTAACACAGCAACTAATCTAAAAGTTAACTTCATGACGGAACTGAGGCCTAATTTAACTGATTTAACTAGGAACTGATGCCCACTCGGTTACAATACAGTCATCAGAAAGATAGAGCTGTGCAATGGACCTATTGCTGAGACTGAAAATATACCAAGCAAATGGGACACCAACCATTCACCTCTCCTTTATCATCATCTTCAGGCTTTTCAGATTTGGTGGGGGCTTTTGCTTGAGATCCTATAAGAAAAAGATACGAAAATAATATACACAGACATATTTTATTTTCGAGCAATCTACTAATATAATAGTAATTTTTGACTTTAATGACTGATGATTGATCTTTTGAATTACACTGAGCTCTGTTACTGACAAGAATATTTCTTGCTCCAATGAATGTTGATCACTCGTCAACCACTGCATACCATGAAGAGTCTTGGGATCTAAATACCTCTCCATGAAAGATTAGTTTTAAATAAAAAGTTCTTTAGGTATCTCAAACTCACCAGATCTTCAACACATTCTCTCTGTTGCGACAGACTGAGAAATTCCAATAAAAAACTCCCAAATGATGTAATATACCAGAAATCTAATATCAAATCCATGTCCTGGAGGTGAAGCTGCTCATTAAAAAAAGTATTGCAGCTTTGTCAAATACGTCCACAAAACAAACATTATAATCATATTGGATATCATTCTTCTTATAAATGACATTTCCTGCATTTTGTAACACTATTTTAGATCCAAATACCTGATTTTACCCTCCCATGACAATCCCTTCTGACACCACTTTGCTTACAAGGTTAGGCGTATAAATGATCCTCATTTGTCACGTTATTTTCTGTCTAATGCATGAAGATCAAAATACACAGGCCTACATGTACATGTCATTGCCAGAAAACAAGGCAGACACTGATATCAGAGATGGCTGTTTTGTAAATAGAAACCTAATTAATAAGGCTAATTATTTGTCAGCAAGTGCAAACAAAGACAAGATACTGCTTTGTTTCAATAGTACACTTTTGAGCTCGTCCCTGAATTGCTGTAATTTGCCAATAATAAAACGTTGTCCTTGTGAATAGTATGTAAGTGCCGATGGCCAAATCTGACAGAAGATAGAACACTGTATATGTGACCTGTTGTGCACTTTCGTGACTTGTTCACAATGCATTTATTGTCTTCTATGCTGGCTTTCGTTTTTTAACACTCAGTTTTCTTTGTTTTTGTTATTCCCTTGAATTACCTTTTCATTTTCAAGCCGACACTCCTTTTAATAAGTTGCATAAATGTTGCCCGGTCTTGCACACCCCACAGGCTCAACAACAAATTTCAACAGCTTACCTGTTCTCCGACCTTTAACTGGTTTAGATTTTGAATTTCCCATTATCCAGGGTGTCACTAGTGCATAGATCTGTAACAGGAAAAGAAAATCTTTGTAATTCACATACATGTATCTTAGTATCATACAATCCTGGCTACACGCAAATGAGGAACAGCCCAATCTTAATCACATTGTTGTGTGACTTCTCGGCCGAGCATCCTATAATTCTGAACGGATTCTAATTTGTTGCTGATCTTGTAATGTAGACAGCACATGTGGCAAAGTTGACCAGGAGCCCGTTTCCTCCAGTATGCAATAACAAAAGTGAATACAGTCAACTCCACATACCATGAAGTCGTTTATGTGATCTTCTTTTTGTGTGATGTTTTTCTTTTATCCCTTTCCCAATGCTTCATTTTCACGGGGAAAAAAATGCTTAGCATGACATCTTGGAATCTGTTTTACTCTTTGTGTGATCTCATTTTGAAGACCGATAGACCTATTCTGTGTCATGGTCAAATGCACACCGTCATCTTTCGTAATTGCTGTTTCACTAGAGCTTGTACCTGCCGTTGTTCTGTGTCTGGCTCATCTTGCTTATACCTGTTATGTCACCTATCCAGCGTGTGCCCATGCTGCCATGCGTATGACTGCATGTGGCCGCTTTGTCCATGAGTGTAGGATTTTACAAATTTTATCTGCTGGCATCACCGATTCCTAACACTCAGGCGAGCTCATTATCATTGCCATGTATTATTCATCACGTGGATCGATAATGCAGTATAATAAGAGGTGGTCCAAACTGCCCCGCTGAAGGGGCGAAATCCCGTTTTGGCATAATTTTAGGCCAGCATTACAAGGCTATTACTTCTATGAGTTTATGTAAAACAGCATGCATCCGACATCAAAATAAAGTTCAATTCTTCCTCTGTCAAAGTATAGTATCTTTTGTATTGTTTAATCTGTGTATTTTTATTGCTTGAACAAGACGTAGTCTTGCCATTTTCACCCTGAGTCACACATACTGATCTGACCCCCTCATAATAAAGGATCAGAGCCTCACGCCGATGTTTGAAAATAATTCACACAGAAAGCCAGATAAATGAAGTTTAATTCAATGTATTTTTCATCCTGTTTTCAGAAGAAATTCCTTTAAAAATCATTTGTTGAAAAGTTTGTTGACCGAGAACCTGGCGGAAACTTTAATAGATCAGGATCAAAATTATACGCAAATGAACCTCAGCCTTTGTATTTTCAGGGTATGCCAAAATTAAACATAGGGCATGTTTCGGTGTGAAGCGCTGACTCTTTTTATAGATCCACACAATGCTTAATATCGTCACCTATTTTTGACACTCAGTGCCAAGTCAATGGCGACGCAGCTGACCTCCTTTTCCATTAAAAAAACAACAAAAAAACCATTAGTTTTGTCTCCCCTGTAAGAGAACTGACATCGGGGGAAGTTTGATGACTAAAAAGAGTAAAATAAGATGCTTGTATTTTTATATTTGTACTCCTCGGAAAAAATTAAGTGTAATTACACCCTCTTCACTTGCAAACTGATCATTTTTAATATGGTGACTCAATAAACCATCATTTTATGGGCAGTCAAAGTTGGACTATTGTGCAATTTGCAAAAGGTAGCAAATTCGAGGTGTATTTTTCACTTTTGAAAATGCCATGACTTTCAAAGCCTTTAAGCCAGAATGATAAATTAAGTATCAAAACTCTTAGAAAAGCAAGCTCCATCAGATTAGATAATAACTGGTGAGTTACAGATAAAGAGTAAAAATCAGTTTGGACTACCTAATAATAGTAAATGGTGCATCAGATGTCATAAAATGCATATGGCCGCTGATTTTACTTGGGTCGGGCATTTGGGGTGGAGGTTATGATAGGAAGAAAGAGCAAATGGGTTGCCCACATGGAGGTAAAATGTGTGGCCATTTTTGTTTTAAAATAAATACATGTATAGAGATTCAATTGTTTCCACGGGACATGGAATAAAGACAGTTGGCGCCAGCAAGTGAGCAAGTCCACGAAGGTGTCAAATACCATGCTCACTCAGTCACGGTAGACGGACGATGTTTACTGTGTTAGTTTAGGCTCGATCAGCGCTACACGATGCCAGTGTGACCAGTGGGAGGGTGAAGAAGGGAGGGAGACTTGCCTACAATAGGTGTCGGGTGTCCATTAACGCAACTTTCTGATTATGATATTGAAATGCCAGATTGGGCTAACCAGACTGCTTTTAGAGAATTATGTGAAAATTATCTAAAAACTTAAGGTTTTCTTCAGCTCTATCAAAAATGTTTTACATTCACCTACCCAGGTCTAACAAAGTCAGGGGTCGCATTATACACCAGAGTAGCATTTTCACCCTCATTTTCAGCATTTTTGTGTGTGCACGTGTGCGTCTATTTGTTGAATTTCTAAAATGTTGCGGTACCTCCCCGGTTATTTTATAAAATCTTCCCATACACTGCTAGTACTGCAAGTATTTGGGAGCTCTGGATCCAGCAATAGCATCTCTTTGCATTTGATATCTTTATGTTGACTTTCAACTGACATCTTCATGTTAAATTTTCATTAAAGATGGATTTAGTAATTTGTGTTTTTGCCCGTACTGATTATAATTCAAACGTAGCATTCTCTTTTAAAATGTTTCATAAACGATCACTTTGAACGAATATTATATAATACACTTTTTTTAAAAAGCAACCCCTCACACACCCTACGGAGTGTATTTGTATAACTTTAATCCCATTTGGGAAATTTGCCTTTGTGCCATTGCAGCCCAGTTATAAGTTTATAACTGGAACAGGCACGTCGTCGCCACAGTAGGGATGAATAAAGGACATTTGAAAAAATTCTCTGTAAATAATACGCCAGGGGCCGCGTAGGCCCCGGTGGGGTCGAAATCAGAGAAAATTTGAAAGATTTACACCCCTGAACAAAATGAAAAAATCTGAAAGATTTACACCCCTGACCCTAATACATGCACCCCTACACACAAAAAATACCCCCTCCCCCTTTTAAAAAAATCATAGCTTAAAAGTTTAAAATAAGTTGACGGATTTGATGGATTGCGCGATGTCATTTATTATGTCCCCCGGACATCATGCTAAGCAAAGTCGACTGTATGGATAAATTGCAAGTCACTCCTATGATATTTAGGTAAAGTACATGTGATGAGATGCAATATCATGAAATATGTTTTATTGTTAACTAGAAGGCGCAGATTAAATAATTTTCTGTATTTACATGCCATTTAAAACATGTTTTCACCAGTTTGTTCTCAAGAAGTCAGCACTTTTTTTTTGTCCCCAAGTTGGGCTATATAGTGTGGATGAACAAATAATTTTTTTAAGCGATGCACTTAACTTGTATTATGTGTACATGTATCATGATATTCCCCTTTCCCCCCCTCAACTGTGTTTAGGCCTCATTATAAATTTTTACTTGCTAAGCACAAATGACTGGCAGATTTGACTTCCACATTGTTGACCTACATACTTGCAGGCCACTTAAAGCTGTTTAACCCAAGGAACAGAGTATCTCTCTAATTACCTCATCAAATATTGACAACGACCAACAACAAAGACAATCATTTTCTCCCAGTTTTGCCCCATGAGAAACCTACCAACGGCAGCAGTTCCTCGTATAATATAGCTAGGCCTACAATGATTATGAATTAGGCCTATTAGTATTAGCCATAGTATGACTTTTGTAATATATTATATGTATGGGACTTTTTGTAATATATGTATGGGACCTCACAAAAGCATTTGACACAGTGTGTCGTGAAGGCCTCTGGAAAATCTTGGCGAAGTTTGGGTGTCCATCCGAATTCATCACAATAGTGCGCCAGTTTCATGATGGCATGCAAGCTGCAGTCAAAAGCAACGGCAGTGTTTCAGAGCCCTTTGCTGTCACAAATGGGGTAAAACAGGGTTGTCTCTTAGCCCCAACTCTGTTCAGCATCATGTTCTCTGCAATGCTACAAGAAGCCTTTAGCTCTCCTCCTCAAGGGGTAAGCATCAAGTACCGAACTGATGGCAGTCTATTCAACATCAGGAGACTTCAGGCAAAAACCAAAACCAAAAGTACTCAAGTCTGTGACCTACTATATGCTGATGATTGTGCACTTCTGGCACACGATGAGGATAGCATGCAAAACTGTGTTGATAAGTTCTCTAGTGCCTGTGACAACTTTGGCCTCACAATAAGCACAAAGAAGACGGAAGTGCTCCATCAGCCTACTCCAGACGACAAGTATCCTGTGACCCCAAATATCAAAGTTCATGACAGTCTTCTGAAGGTGTCGGAGAACTTCACCTATCTTGGCAGTACACTGTCTTCCGCGGCTCGTGTTGATACTGAAATTCTCTCAAGAATCAGCAAAGCCAGCTCTGCATTTGGCAGGCTTCGAAAGAGAGTGTGGGATGTTGCCGCCATTCGCACAGACACTAAGCTGAAAGTGTACAATGCTGTGGTCCTTCCCACCCTACTCTATGGGGCTGAAACCTGGACAGTGTACCAATCGCATGCCAGAAAGCTAAATCACTTTCATCTGGCCTGCCTTAGAAAGATCCTAAGGATCAAATGGCAGGATAAAATTCCAGACACTGAGGTCCTCAATCGTGCCAAGGAATTGAGCATCTTCTGCCACCTGAAAAAAATTCAGCTACGTTGGGCAGGACATGTTGTCAGAATGCCCGACTCCAGACTCCCTAAGCAAATCTTCTTCTCTGAGCTCTCCAATGGAACGAGGAATGTTGGGGCCCCAAAGAGACGTTACAAAGACACTCTCAAGCAATCACTGAAGGCCTTTGCCATTGATGTGAGTGAGTGGGAAAAGCTCTCGCTTGATCGTGCAAATTGGAGGGCGGCCCTTACCAGAGGCAGCAAAGCATGGGAAGCTGACAGAGTCCAGCAGGCTATCAAAAAAAGAGAACGGCGCAAGAAAAGGCCCAGTGGTACTGAACCAACGGAGCACTCTTGTCATTTATGCGGAAGGGTCTGCAGGGCAAAAATAGGACTTATCAGTCACATGAGAAGCCATAAGTCATGAAAGAACAGTCTTTCCATTCTGTCCTCTGTGTCCTTTAGTTCTCTTTATTGTCCATGGGTTGAAATTCTCAACAATTTCTGTTCTTTATTCCTCTGGTGTTGTTAAGGTCACCATCATACCTGATGGACGAACTATTATTATTATTATTATGGGTCTTTAACATAACATTTAAAGACGTTATCTGACTATGATGATACATTGATAGTCACACTTAACTATGAGCATGATAAGAGTTTGAAGGAGGTCCTCTGCCCATCCGTGCCAGTCAAGAAAACACACTGTAGAGGGGACTTTTGAGCGGGCTTATAATCAAAAGGTTGGGTTTAGTGTACAGGACCAAGAAAAAAAAGAAAGAAAGAACGAAAGCGCGGGTTAGGGGAGGTCTTCATCATATTATGTTTGTTAACATTTTGGTAAGTGGCGCGGACGGGGGGAAGACCTCCGAGTTTGAGTGCACTTACAGTTTGTAATGACTTGGGATAATCCTGGACCTAGATCTAGATCTAAATCTCCTTCAGCACGCCCGGAATGTTTTAGCAGACGAGTGAATAGTCCTTAATTTGAGAATAAATAGTGGGCTGAGATTTACCTGAATGGGATCGATCTTTCCCAAGTGATCTGGGTTCCCCCTACCTACGCTTCAGACGGACTGAGAATCAGCATCTGCGTCGCGACCTGTTATCCGCCACGGTCCTAACCAACTTTCTAAGAAAAGAGATATTCGAATACATGTACTTGAGCATGTTGAAGTACTCAGAAAATTTCCATACACGCTGCATGCGTGATCTGTTTATGAGTGTTGCTTTAACTTATGAGACGTCAACTTTATCATTATACGTTTTTGTTTCAATTCAGTTCCAACCGATGTTTAAAAACAATACAAGAGCACAGCAAATTGCACTGTACAGTATTGATTTCACACAATTGTAGCATCCGAGTACGATATTTATCAGAATTTTACCTTATAAAAATGCACGTAAGAACAGTCATAAATACAAAGTGAGGCCCACTAATTTCACCATCAGAAAAAAAATACGAACAATAATAATTACCATGTGAGGTCCAGAGTCAGAGGCCCTTCACTCTGTAATGCTGGACCTCACTTAGTAATTTTGTTTTGTTTTGTCATAGATAGTAATTTTATGTTTTCTTTGTAATATTTCTGTGTCTATCCACACCCGTACGGCATATATTGTACATTTGGGGGGGGGGGGGACTTTCGTATTTAAACCTATCTCTTCTGTGTCCCACAGCTTAAAGATTTCCATTTCTGGTGTTTTGGTTGGTTTCAACAGTTATTTAACAACAACAACAACAACAACAATGATAATAATAATGAAATAAATGTTAACTAGATGACCTGCCGGGCATTGCCCGAAAAAAACAATTATGTGCGCACCAGAACACTACGCACCAAACTGAACGCTTGATACGGTTACTTTTTATGACATGCAAGGTAGTATATATATATTACGAAACAAACATGCAAAAATACAGATGTTACATAGTATTCAACATTGTTATTTATTAAAAAATACATGCTTGAAGTAAACAACTTTTAATTATAGCCATCATCTTCCTTATCTCAACTGCCACCTTCCTGCTAAATTTAAGGCCTGAAGAGTGTATAGTTTGGTCAGTTAGTCATGCCAAAGGTGGCAAGTTACTGAAATATATAATAGATGATACTGATGGTGATGACGGTGATAATAATACACAAAATGTTAGATCTATTTAATTGTAGAGCTCATATAATATTACTAATAATGATAACAGATACAGTGAGAAGTTGAAAATCACAACGTAGTAAGTGCAAAGTTCATTCACATTTTTTAGAAAGACGTCCACCTATTTGGCTTTGGATTAGCAATGTGATTTTTGTCTGTATTTTTAATACTGAAACTCTTTCGAATTTCAAAATTTTGAAGCAGAACGTAGTATTTGATACCGACTTTTGAAGGGACACAAATTTGTAATTAAATCACTACTGGTATGTTTTGCTATTCTGATTCTCAAAGTTGAAAACCTGGCAACATAATACATCATTTTTAGACTGGTAAAACTTACATTCTTATTCCCGCCAAATTGTAAAGCAAAACTCCATCATTAGGACTGTAGACCAATGCAGAAAACACAAAATTGCACAGATCGAGATCAATATTTTGTGCAGGAAATATTTTCATTGAAGGTTTATTAATGAAAGTGAGGGTGAGTAGGCTGTGTAATATTCCAGTCATGATTCACATGCTTTCTGTCACTCTCATTTTAATCCCGGGAATCAATTGTTTTGGGCCAGAAGTAGAATCTAATTCTAGGCCTATACTCGGCTATAGTCTAGAATTTAGATCTAAAATAGATCTAGCTGCCAAAGGCAGAAGAACAAGAGGAATAGGCCTACCATATGAGTCGCACAACTTTAGCACCTAGATCTAGATCTAGATCTAGACCTATTTCATCACTGAGCTGCGCATTTGCTATAAAAACATGCATCTGGACTAGAGGCCAAACTTGCCCATGGCATAGACACTCCTAAGACACAAAGTCACTACACTATGTCACGTCCTTGTAATATCATTTTGTAGTAGAAGTACTATAACTCAAATTCAACTCAACCCCAGACTTACAATTACTCAATTTACTGCGGTTTGCTTTATATGGCAACTACAGACCAGTGGCACTGACAAGTATTGTTTGTAAGCTGTTGGAAACTATTATCAGAGATCACATCACCAAACACCTGAATAGAAACAAATTACTATCAAGACACCAACATGGTTTTCAAAAGGGAAGGAGCTGCCTCACAAACCTGCTGGAAACTCTGGAATCGTGGACAGAAGCTCTGGACAATGGAGATCAAGTAGATTGCATCTTCCTTGACTTCCAAAAAACTTTCGATACTGTCCCCTTCAATCGCCTCCTCTCTAAGCTGCACAGCTATGGCCTAAACATTAAAATTTGCAACTGGATACAGGCCTTTCTAACGGGCAGGAAGATGAGAGTATGTGTGAGGGGATGTTACTCTGAGTGGTCTCCAGTCACTAGCGGTATTAATCAGACATGTAGGCCTAGATGAACGAGAGTGTAGAACAGATTTCAAGGTGTCCTGTTTATTCCGGTTGTCTGCACAAGGGACTGTACTCTCAATTACAGACGAGTGCCTAAACATTGTGTAAGTGTCGCAAATTTATAAAATTATAAATAACATATTAACATCCTCTTTTCTCAGGATAAATAATTCTGTGAATTATGTGTAATGTGTAATATGTAATGAGTGTTGAAATGAAGAGTCGTTCACATCGTACTTTGATGAGATTAGTAAAAAAAAAAAAAACAACAATGTAATTTAAATTAACACTAACACAGAACAAAAGTAAATTTGTCATTGCAGGTGGAAACTGTTATAGTTTTAGCGAACAAAGTCTTTCATCCAATTTGGTCTGAAGCGCTCCCTGGTTGACCTTCTAGGTTCCATTGCCATTGGGTTATTTTCCGATGGTGTCTGTGTCACGGAGGGAGTATCATTTGATGTTCGGTCTGGGTTCGGTTCTGTGTACACCTCTGTTGGTACTTGGGGTGAGAATGGCGTTCTCTTGTGTCTGATGTGTACTCTGTTTCTCACAAAGTGTCCTCCATTTTCTCCAGTGATCTGGTATGATTTGGAACTGTCTTTTGGAGCTGCCGTTATTATACCACTTTCCCACTTTTTCCTTTCAGGGTTTTGGTAGTACACTGGGGAGTTTGTGCAAATGGGTGGTAGCTCGTGAGCTCTTTTATTGAAACATTTCTTGATTGTCATTTTATGCTTCTGTAGTTCTTCGACAACGTCTGGGTTTATTCTGTTCTTTTCTTTGTTCTCTGCTATTGAGGGTATCATTGTCCTAATGTTTCTTCCCATTAGGATTCTTGCAGGGCTCATTGTGAAACCTTGACGTGGTGTGTTGCGAAGTTCCAGCAATGCCTCATACTGATCTGCTCCTTCTTCTACAGCCTTCCACATCATTTTCTTTATGATTTTTACTGATGCCTCTGCCTTCCCATTAGCTTGATGATGTCCAGGGTCGGATTTGATGTGTTGAAAACCCCATCTTTGTGCGAAATTACTGAACTCACGAGAGGAATATTGCGGTCCAGAATCCGTAACAACACATTTTGGTATTCCATATCTGGCAAAATGGCCTTTCAGTTTTGTGACTATCATGGAAGTTGTTGTGGTGGGCAGGTAGTCTACCTCGATGAAATTGGAGAAATAGTCTGTGACTACTTGGTATACCCGCCCTTTGATTTCAAACAAATCTGTGGCAATTTTGGTCCATGGTTCACTTCCTTCTCCATGCTGTTGTAGGTTTTCCTTGCAGTTCGAAGGTTTAATTGCTTGGCAGCTTTCACAGTTTTCGGCCATTTGCTTGATTTCAGAGTTCATGTTAGGCCAATAAATTGCATCTCTTGCCCTTCTTACCATACTATCATATGCCAGGTGAGCTGCATGAAGTCTGGTTTTCATTTCATGTCTCAAAGTAAAAGGGACAATTATTTGTTTGCCTTTGAGAATTAGATCATTTTCTACTGACAGACAGTCCTTTATTTGGAAATATGGGAGTATTTCGGAAGGAACTTCACTTTTTGACTCAGGCCATCCTTCAATGATGGCTGTTTTCAGTCTTTGCAATGTTCTATCTCGCTTGCTCTCTTCAGCAAATCTATCTAGCATGAGGTCAGAAATGGGCACTGTTATGAAAGAGATTGTGGCTATGTCATCATTTACATCCGCTTCCTCAGTGTCATTTTTGAGGTAGTGTCGTGAGAGGAAATCTGCGAGGATGAGCTTTTCTCCTTGAAGCCATTGAAATTTGAAATGATATTTGTTGCTCCTCATAAGCAACCGTTGAAGTCGTGGTGGAGCTTGATTCAGTGGATTGTCAATGATGGATAGCAATGGTTTGTGGTCATTTATTATTGTTACTTCTCTTCCATAAGTATATTGGTTGAAACGTTCCAGTCCAAATACCACAGCCAACATTTCTTTTTCAATTTGTGCCCACCTTTGTTCTGAGGTGGTGAGCGCTCTTGAGGCGAATTCGATTGGCTGTCCATTTTGCATTAATACACAGCCAAGACCGGATTTGCTACTGTCCACTTGAACTTGCAGTTCTTGTTTAGGGTCAAAATATTTCAGCACAGGTGTATCAACTATCAGTTCTTTGACTTCATTGAACACATCTTGACACTCTCCGCTCCAATGAAAGTCAGTATTTTTCTTCACCAAATTTCTTATTGGTGCCAGTTTCTCGGATAGGTTGGGCAGGAATCTTGCTAGGTATTGAATCATGCCGCAGAATCTGCGTACTTCCTGAGCATCTTTTGGGGGTGCCATATGTGTGATTGAAGATACTTTCTGGGGGTCTGGTTTGATTCCATCTACACCAATGCGGTGTCCCATGAAAGTGATTTCCCTTTGCTTGATGTGGGATTTGCCTTCGTTAAGCACAATGTTTTTCTCAGAGCACCTCTCTCTCAACCTGTGTAAATTTTCATCATGATCGACATTGGCCACTTCTTGTGTTGACCCTCTGCCAACAATGACTATGTCATCAGCAACATTTATGCAGCCAGGCAAGCCTTCCAGTGCTTGCATCAGTTTCTTTTGAAATATTTCTGTGGAAACATTTAATCCAAAAAGGAAGCCGTGCCCACCTAAAACGTCCAAACGGGGTGATCATTGTAGTGAGCATGCTGGACTCATAATCTAGACACACATGCCAGAATGCATCTTTTACATCTAGCTTTGAGAAAATTTTTGCATTTTCAAAAAGAGGCAGAGTGTCCTCTAAAGTTGGTAGTTTGTAATGTTCTCTTTTGAGCGCCTTATTTAAAGGTTGTGGGTCAATGCAAATTCTGAGTTTCTTGTCTGCTTTTTCAACCACTACCATCTGATTGACCCAAGCACTGGGTTCCTCCACTGGAATGAGAATGTTTCTTTCCACTAATTGATTTAGCTCTTCTTTGACTTTGTCCTTTAAAGCAAAAGGCACGTTTCTGCATGGCAGGGCGACAGGTTTGGCATCTTGGTCTACATGTAGTTTGGCATAGCCCAGGCTTCCCAACTTTGGTTTGTCTTTGGTTTGCAATTTTCTACTGGTTTGTTGAGGTGGGTGTGATTCGGTGACATTGATAAATCTATCTCTGTGCACAGAAAGTATCTTGAATTCTTCACAAGCTTTTGTACCCAACAAACACATAAGATTGTTTTCTACCACAGTGAACTCTAGTTTCTTCTTTTGTCCTGTTCTGATGTTTTCAACTTCTAGTTCTGCTTTGCCCACTGGAAACAATTTTGTGTTGTTCCACATGACCAGAGTATGGTCTGTCTTCTCAATTTGTTCTTTTTTTACAAATTTCTTGCAGATTATGTTCACATCTGCTCCGGTGTCGACAAGGAAACGAATGTTGTGGTTGTTAATCTTGAATTGAGCTGTTATCCTGTTGTTCTTTGATTTATCGTTGTCTACTGCAAAAAGCCATGCTGTACTCGTAGACTCTTCTTCTTGTGTCTCCATTGTTTCTGTACTTGCACAGGTTTCTGAAAGGCACAGATTTATTTTCATACATTTTGCTCGAAAATGATTTCTTCCTTTGCAGGCTGAGCACGTTTTTCCCCACGCTGGGCATAGTTCCTTTTGTCTATGGTGGCTTTTGCCACAATATCTGCAGTTTGCCAACATGATTGGTTTTTGCTTTGATGATGACTGTCTCGGTGGCTGGCTAACAGCCTCAATCTTCCTTTCTTGAGAGGTTGTGTTCATTTCCTGGACATGTAATGTTGATTGCTCCACTGCTCGACAAATTTGAATTGTCTTGTTGAGGTCTAACTCTACTTCTCTTAAGAGGCGTTCCTGCAACTTTTTCTCAACAGTAAAAACTATTTTGTCTCTCAACATCCTGTCTTTGTCTTTGAAATTGCATGAGTTTGCTCGAGCTCTCAATTCTGTTACAAATGAATCAAATGGAATACTGATGGGAGTGTTCCAGAAACGATATGACTGTAGTACTTCATTTGTTTTGGGGTTACAGTATTCTTCTAACTTTTGGAGGATTTTCCCAGGATTTTGCCTGTCTTCTTCTTTCTCAAAAGGAAGTTGGTCGACGACTTCAACAGCCGTAGGACCAGCAATATGAAGGATAGTTGCAGCTTTCCTTATGTCATCCTTTTCAGAAACACCTGAAGCTGTCATGTAAATGTCTAAATGGCGTTTCCATTTACGAAAATTCTCGGCAACATTGCCTTCATTGATTTCTAAGGACGGGGGCAGACGAAAATTTGCCTCAGCCATGATGGTTGTTTCACTCCAAACTTAGTGAATGATGACGAACTGATAACAGTGGCACTAACAGGGCCGACTGATTATTAGATTTGATCAACAGGGCACTAGCGGGACCGATTGACCAAGAGATTTGAGAAACAGTGGCACTAACAGTAACAGGGCCCACTGTGTGACTGTGAGTATGTTTTCAAACTTGTAGTGGTGGATTGTTCATTGCGAGTTGTGTCAATTGCATTCTGTTGCGATTAGTTCGAGGTGATACAATTTTGTTGTTGCACATTTACTGGATCTTCATGAATGACAACACATGCTATGTTGCAATTAGTTTGAGGTTTTAACTTGGACTAGGTCACGCCAAGGGGGGTAAGAGTGGTTTGCTTGAGGGTTCTTGAATGTATTCTTGAGTTGTCTCCCTTCGATTGCTTTTTTGTGTTTGAGCGTGTGGCGTCCAGGAAAGTTCATTTCAGTTCCACATTCGCTCAATTTCATTCCGCGATGAGTTCGAACTCGGGAGGTTGGGTTCAATCATTCATTCAGTGAATGTACTTAACTGACTGCCACCATGTTAATCAGACATGTAGATGAACGAGAGTGTAGAACAGATTTCAAGGTGTCCTGTTTATTCCGGTTGTCTGCACAAGGGACTGTACTCTCAATTACAGACGAGTGCCTAAACATTGTGTAAGTGTCGCAAATTTATAAAATTATAAATAACATATTAACAAGCGGGGTGCCACAAGGATCAGTGTTGGGGCCACTTCTTTTGCTCTTGTACGTAAACAACATCCCTGACAACCTGAGTAGTAGTGTAAAGATCTTTGCAGACGATACTAAAATCTGGGAAGTGGTTAGAGACAGGCAAGATTGTGACAATTTGCAAAACAGCTTGGACACTATAAATAAATGGTCAGAGAAATGGCTGCTGAAACTTCACACTGGCAAAGGCAAATGTATGCAGATTGCAAGCAACAAAGTAAAAAAGATCCCCGACACATACTCATTACAAGATGGTTGTGATCGTAGAGATTTGGAAATCATCGAAGAAGAAAAGGATCTAGGTGTCCAAATTTCAGACAGTCTCAAGCCTTCACAACACTGTACTGAAACTGTGAAAAAAGTAAATTCCATATTGAGGGCTATGAGAAGGTCTTTTAACTTCCTCGACAAGACAACTTTCAAGATTATGTACAAAACCTTTGTGAGGCCACACCTTGAATATTGTGCACAAGCTTGGAATCCGTACTTGAGAAAGGACATCGAACAAATTGAAGGGGTGCAACGCAGAGCTACGAAGCTTATCAAGGAGATACGAAACCTGCCATACTTAGAGCGCCTCAGCATTCTAGACATACAACCGCATGAACAGCGCAGACTCCGAGGCGACCTCATTGAAACCTTCAAATTATTAAAAGGTTTTGAAAATGTCGACTGGCAGCAGTTCTTTATCAAGTCCACAAGCCTACACCTTAGAGGTCACAACCTAAAACTGGCTAAAAGAAGGTGTGCTCGCCTCCCAAGGCAATACTTTTTCAGCCAAAGAGTGATAAGCACTTGGAATTCACTCCCAGAATACATCGTCCAAGCCGATAGTATCAACTCATTTAAAAACAGGCTTGACAGATATTGGAAACATCGAGATGGGTCACTTACTAGCATTAGCTATCCAGACCCATTAATCCATAGGTATCCATAGGTATATTGTAAGACTAGAGTAGGCCTACTTGACAGCAACAGCCTAAGTAGATCTAGATCTAGACTCTAGTAAATAAGTAATTAGGGCCTACTGAAAAGAAGATGAAAATGAATGTTGAGTAAAAAAATATTCTTCTGCTATAATTTATTACCTTGTTCAAGCACATTAGCATCTTCTGAGAATACTTAGATGGATCTAGATTGACCTCTGATTGGGGTCAAAAGCCTTAGACTAAAGCCTTTGAGAAAGAAAGCTCATGAAGAGTTCTTTACAGTTTACGTCCAGACCACCCAGTCAATCCCTAACTCTGAACCTATACCCATCCCTGTACTTATAAATCCATAACCCTAAATCTAATTGGGTAACAGTATCCCAAACCCTATAAGCTTGTACCCCATTGATTGAATCAGAAAGCAAGATGAAAATACTGAGACAGTCTGTACTAACTGTAAGGAATTATTAGAGTTCAAAGTGGCCAGGACATATAGGCCCCTATATAGTCTAAAGTAGCCTATATCATGGAACTCTTTCCTCTTAATCTTATTATCCCCAATGCTGCCCCGACCCTTTCAGCCAGGAAACAAAAAGAAAATGTTGAGACAGCCTGCAAAGTGTAAAGAATTGTTAGAATTTAAAGTTGTTGGGAAGTAAGCCAGTAACTTTAGTAAGGAACTCTGTAGGAAAGACCTTCTCCATAATTTGATAAGTGTACTGTAAGTTAACCTTCACACTGCACGAGGTGTCGAAATATGGCATGGACTTTCCAGAGGTTCACTCTGGTATCCACATGGCAAGATCAAGCTGACCGCACAGCGTGGTAGCCATATATTCATGCAGCAGGTCACTGTCCTCTTTGAGACGTAATTACCATCTTATTGCTCACTGTATCTCTTCTAAATCAAAGGCATTGTGACGAGGACATGTTAACAAGTGAACCACTGGTCGGACTCATAAAGGCTAAACTTACAATGGCTCTCCCCACACTGTCAAAAGATGTAACATCGACATGCGAACTGTTGCTCAGCAGATTTGCAACATGTGTTATCTCATTTTTTCACCAGCTGACCATCATCTGGAGTTGTCTATATCTAACTTATTCTAAGAACCAATCAGAAACAAGCTCTGAAATGACCTTTCCCCCAAATGCTCACATTGGTTCATTAGTATGTGTCAATCTGGATGAAACCATTTGTTTGGGGCTTGGGGGCCGGGCATGGCTAGTTATCATGCTTTGTTCTCATGAATATTACTGCTCTCAGTTTGTATCACAAGTCAGATCATTGTCAGGAACTTACAGACAAAGGATTTGCTGGTTAATTCATTATCAAGCATGACAAGGCATAGCAGTGAATGTTTTCATACCAATCAAATACAAACCAAACCACATGGACAGCAGTAGTATGGCCATTGTACATCGGCAAGGGTCAGTGCGACCCAGATAAGATTCCTAATAACTAAGGTCACTGACCGAGTAGCGTGAGGGTTGTGGGTAAATTATTATATTTCTTTGATTTTCAGTCACACGGGTAATGCTATATATGATCTGCTAGTCAAATAATATGCTCGCTGTGCAGCATACTCTTAACCCAACATGAATGTTCTTTATCTGACATCTGAAATTTTTCTCCTCGTCAGATGTTTGTGACATCACTGTAGTGGATCAGCAAGAGCCAGTGGAGGGGGAAGCAAAAGTATTTGGAGACGTTTAACAAAATGGTGCTTCAGAACACGGGCAAATATACCGGGGACAAGGATGGAGGAGAAGCTGGAGATGCTTCAGGGTGAGAGTGCAAGGAAAAATTTCAACAAATATTACTTTTACTGGTTTAAGTAGAGCTCTTGTCAGGTGAGGTTCTTCCTTACATTTCCCAAGAGAGGCTGTTTATTCATCAAAAACACCTCATCTGTTAATACTGAAGCAAAGTTTTGCAGGAAAAGTGTCAGGTATGAGATACTCTCATACAAAAAATGTTTTGTCAGAGGAGGTTACAATGGAGTAATTGGTTCTAAAATACTTGCTCAAAATGCAGGAAATGCCATTTATGGTAAGATTAACATAGCATTTGTATCTGATATCAAGGAACACGTACAATTGTTAAGATTGGTATCAGTCGCTGTTGCAAAAGGTTATATCTAGTTTGCATGTCTTACTATTGTTACATTATCATGTTTTTATTATTTTATGTAATGACTTGTCCATTTTTTGGGGCAGGAGCCGTGAAGATTCCACTGAAAAGCGATTGAAGCGAGCAGTTCTCAATGACGAAATTGATGCCAGGTTTGGCTATGAAAGATACAAAGATGCTGCTGAGAAGACAGGGTGGCTTATAAATATGCATCCGGTAAGTATGTGAATGGGATTTTGGAAGATCAAAATACCTTGATACATGTAACTTGAAGTGGAAGCTCTTGAAAACTTTCAATTCAAATAATTTGTAGTTCATGGAGAGACAGGGGATAAGATCTGAGAGAAACATTTTGGCAGCAATTAGTGTTTATTATTGCAGTTTGAGGTAGTTGGTAAACACGAGGCTAAAATCCAAATGTATCTTGCAGTTTCTTTTATTGCTTCATCTCTCTTTGACCTGCTTCTTAATTGACCTGGAAAATGATCATCCTGAGGAGTTTGTCTCGATTTTGTCTGCATTGCAGTTTCTAAAAAGGTAATGTCAATGTGAGGCATATTGGTAACCTTTTATCCTCATGGCCGATGTTCCTTCTGTGCTGTGCAGGTGCGTGGCCGCGCAGTCGCAGTACTGGTGCTGCGCATATCAAAATGTTGCACGAAAGTTTGAATGTCACACGCTAGCTTTGAATTAAAAATTTTTTGCTCAAAGCATCAAAGTTGCCCTTAGTGGTGTGGAAAAATTAGAGGGAACGTTGCTCATGACTTCAGTCACCTTTTATTTAGCAGTTATCGATGGTGTCGGGTGCAAACCGGCCAAGTCTAAAAATTTCATATTACTTTATATCATACCAATTTATGAAGCTTGGAATTCTGCATCACATGGAAAAGTAGCTGTTACCATTATCCAGTAGAAATACTCAAAATAAGGGTGTGATCAAACCAGCGGGGCCCATTTTCCATTTATTTTATCGGTAGTTTTTTGTTTCTCCTATAAAATTTGCATATTTCGACTTAGCCGGTTTGCTCCTGACACCATAGTTATGATTCTTTCAAAAATGGTATTTATTGTCCTTATTCTTGGATTTACAGACAGACATTTTGGATGCTGATAAACGTCTCGTTAGTGCTGTGGACTATTATTTCCTACAAGAGGATGGCGGACGGTTCAAGGTAAGTGTGTTTTTTGTCCAAAGCCTAGATAGTTTAACTTTTATGCGCCATGCTGTGCTGGCGCAGTCCATTCCCTGATTAGGCAGGGGCAGGAGATTAATTGTACGACATTGAGGTATTCTTAAAATTCATACCTTTGATAGTTTGAAGTGTTTGTGACACAACTTGTATCAATCAAAAGAGCAGCCTAGAACACAGGGTTCTGCTGGCAATCTTATTTATTCAAAAAGCCTAACAAAGGTATCACTACCAAAAAGGCATAGGAAAACCCTACCAAGAAAAAAAAAAAACCCAACCAGCCATAAGCCAAAGTCTTTCTGCTACTGGCGCAACTGGACTAGGCCATGTTTTGGGCGAGGCGCGCCACGGCAGGCCGTCGCCGGTCTATTGTACTGCAAGGTCCACTTGTGCTTCCTATTGTTGCGGCGTCTTTGATGGAGTCTGCTTGACCACTCTAACTGGCCTCATCTTTATGAGCCAGCGCGGACGTCCGAGAGGGCTAGTACGTAGTGCAGTATTGGACAAGTGAAAGGCTCGGACATTGAGTCCAGCCGAACAACATAACCGGTTAGGGTCCTAACACAAATCGAATTAACAGTACGGTTAAAAGGGTGTACACAAAAGTCGATTAGATATCCCAGTAAACTGTAGAAATTACTCTAACGTCCCCTCCAGCAATAATTGAATAAATTTGACCCAGGTTGGATTTATCGGGGATAGCATGCGTCTAACTCGTGGTTTACTTTAAATCCGAGATCCTCTTATTAATTATTTCAATAGGACATGTGCATCAAAGTACAACGAAATTAGTACCATTATAAAGTAGAAACTTGCTGCTAAAATTCTAACTGACTACTTATACCAGAAACCCGGTAATAGTTTTAATATAAATTTTCAAAGTGTCAGGACTAACAACATTGGACAAATTTGTGCGGGATACTTTCGTCCATTAATACGACGTATCTCCATTGATAACAAATGTTATCATGAGTACCTATTTTGTACCGATAGGGTATTGCCTACTCTCAACAATGAATTCGGGTTCCCGTCTTTCTGTCGGTGGATAACAACGAAGGAGCGAGTTGTAAGAAACTTAAAGCCATGATATAAGAGTTGGAAGCCCGGTGGTCAACATTTCCAACTGACCAATCAAAATGCGCGCTTTTCACCGTGATGTGAATAACGGGTCCCGCGCTAGTATCACAAGGGAAATAATCCAATTAATGGTACTCGGCCAAGTGCCCATAAACTATTATGAGTGGCCGTCCCTCACTCGCGCACTAGAGTTACCATGAAAGCACATTAAAAATAGAAAGTCGTTCATCCTCTCACAGAAAACTTTAAAAAAATGTTTGTCAGCAATAGTAACGTGAAATAAGTGACCACTGTGCCTAACGTTGTTAATGGGCTGAGTCTCAATATTCTAACAATCAGATGTCTTGTCAGTGAACATTGCAAGGGACAATATGGCCGCTATCAAGCTGATGCACCATAAAACTCAGATTGTTTTTTATGCATAATGGTTGAATATGCATAATTTTGTCACAGTTTGACTACTTGATGGGTTAAATGTCAAACATAGGAACTAATATAGGTTTGGTATTTCACTGAACAGGCTACCCTCCCCTTCAGACCTTACTTTTTTGTGGCAGCCAAAGAAGATTGTGAGAGAGAGGTGGCTTCTTATCTCAGTCGCAAGTTTTCTGGAAAAATTGCAGCAATTGAAACAGTCCTGAAGGAAGATCTTGATTTGGTAAGTCTTTTTGATGTCTCTATCTGTTGTGAAGGCCGTGGATAGAGAGAAAAAAGGGTGGGTGAGCCAGGTATGCATTTATGAAACTTGAAATGCCAGTTGAGGTCCCTGGCTTTGCCTGAGATGGACCTAAATCTTTTCTCATCATAGGTTTCATGTCTGTGTACTAATATATGCGAATTTGCCTGAGTGAGTGTCAGACGAAGGGAAATGTATTAATTCATTCTGTGAAATTAATTCAAATGTGTCATGTGAAAATTCATTCACAGAGTTATTCTTTTTCATCTTTGTTTCTTCAGCATATTTTCTGCTTTCGTGGCATTTCTTGGGAGCGGATAAGGATTGACATTTCAGTCTTCGCTACAAAATTTATACATCTTGCCCTCTGACCTTTCAACAAATCAGCAGTCGATTTACTGATGGTTTCTTAGGCAACAGTTCTACAGATTTCTCTCTGAAATTTGTGATGAATGTCAAAACCCGTCTGTAGAAAAAGAATGTGATCTAAAAGATGATGGTTGAAGAACTGTGATTTATGTGACCATTAAATAAATGTGTCAAGGAAATAAGTTTGGCTGCAAAGAAAAAAAAAAGAAAGAACAAGTTGTTATTTCTGTTAAAATGTATCATCATATCTTGATTTCTGTACCGAACTGTAAATCTGAAAAAAAGTTATCGCTTAAAAGGTAATTGCTGATGAATGCAACTGAATAGTGGATTTTCCTGAAAACTAATGGTTTCTGGCAAAGCCATCGAATTCCAAAACTTGCAGTTTAAAAAAAAAAAAAAAAAGTGTATGCACAGATAGAAAAGGACCTCAATCGTTTCATGTATGAAAACAGAACACAAGATAACACACACGAAAGCAAACAGAGAAAGATGCAGATCATTTTTGCCCTCAACAATTCACCTTGAAGGCATTTGAGCTAAATGTGTGCCATATTTCACTAAGGTTCCGTACCATTTCATTCCATGTATGCCTGTTATTGAGTTCGTTGAATTGTGATATGTTCATGCAATGAAGCATAAGATGTGTATATCTTGGATGTGTTCTTAAACACTCTGTGAAAGAGAATTTCCCTCATGAGAAAGTGATTCTTGTCTTATTTTATCTAACAGAAATACAAATAAAAATACATTATGATCAAACAGTGCATTTGTGTATTTCACTTCACATTTTCCACATTAGTTCCCTTTTCCTCCTATAAAGTTAACCTTCGTGAACTTAGTTGGTTTGTGCCTTGGACTGTCTGAACATAATCAGTTGTCAAGTAGAAGCATTGCTTGCATGTATTTAATTTTCAGGCAAACCATCTTGTGGGATTGAAAAGGTCATACATCAAGTTGTCATTTCATAGCACAGAAGAGCTCATTAAAGTCCGCAAGGAAATCTTTCCAGCGGTGAGGAAAAACAAGGAAAGGGCAAAGAGATCGGACACATACACAAACATGTTGACAAGGTATGTACTGCACAATCTTCAGTACACTTGCTTCTTCACAAGCTGTAGATTTAAACATTTGAGAAAAAGTCCTGGAAGTAGTGGATTTGCCCTGGAATTGTCTTGGAATTCTCTCGAGGTTTAAAAATCATACAAAAAGCGGAGGAAAATTGAACAAAATAATATATACATTTTCCCTTAAATTAATATGCACAATTTCTCTCAGTTTCTTGCATTTGTTACCATGGAGTCTAACATGAAAGCTCTGGAAAGCCATTCTCAGAGAGGTGCAAGAACCCTGATTATTGTTTCTCTGTGAAAGAAATCAATATGAGGGTCCTGGAATGCTCTGACTGCAGCATTAGAAACTTCCATGGAAATGTGACAATTTCATGGCTGAAATACCAATTTGATTAGGTACTCAGAGTACTTTGGTTATTTCCACATTTATGGCATGGCTTTGTAAAAAATTAGATGCAGAAATAGGAAATTATGAGTATGCTGATATAACTGGTTATATTAGAGTACATAGTCTGGACATTGTTTACTCTGTATGAAAGTTTATCATATAGGTCATCAGTGCCACACTAGGAACCTCACACGATATTTGGTGCAAATTAACACATTGTAAATCAATGCTTTTTTAAAAATATATATATCTTACACCTACAAAGGGAAATGAAAACATTATAAATATTTGTATTTTGCTTCAAACATCTCGAGCATGTATTTGAGGTGAGAGAAGGCTGTTGAAGAATAAGGAAGGGCATTCCACAATATTCCTTTTTTTCTGACTAAATGAAATTATAAAATTCAGTAATTTATTCATTTTATTTGATATTCATTTTATTTGTTTGACTTATTTGTGTTCATCCTTTTAAATCTTACAAAATTTCAGTCACTTTGGCGGTGAGGAAGCTCTGGGGACATCTAGAAAAATTTCTGATCAAATGGAGAACATTGTGGACCTAAGGTAAAGTTTCTGCCCTACTGTGAGAGGGTTTCTGAGGTCTTTGAAATTGCTGGTATGAAACCCATTCATATGAACTTGAGGAAAGTGAATTGAATTGACTAATTCAACATTGATTTTTAGGATGTCTTGACTGTCATGCCAGGGATTTTATGATAGGTACTGGCCGTTCCTTAACTCTCAGAATCGAAGCATAAATTCATAGCTATCATGTTCCAAATTATGCCCATGAAAGATTCATTAATGAAAGGAAATTGGCAGGGGTCAAATTGTCAAAGGGTTTGTCCAGGAAAAATTCCAAAATACATAACTCAAAACAAAAATGTCTCTGACATCTGTAGGTTAGATGACACAGGAAACAGTGGGTTAAAGGGAAAACATGGTAATTGCTGTAAAATATCTCTGAAATAAGGACATACAAGAAAAAAAAGGAAAAAGGCATTTCAGTTTTTCAAATGCCACAAGTAATATTTCTTTTTTCAGTCATCAAAGCACATGAAAATTTCAGATTATCAACACATTTAAATTCTAATGGTTTATTTAATACGAAGAGGATGTTTTTAGGAATGTGAGAAGTAGAAATTCTTATTTTTGCCAAAATTTATCTGTCTATGACAGACCAAAGATCTGAATTCTATTGCTTACGTATGATTCTGAACTTTTTCTTGTGCATTCCATTTGACAGGGAATATGATGTGCCATATCATGTGCGAGTCTCCATTGATTTGAAGATTTTTGTGGGTCACTGGTACTCTGTGAAGGGTCGAGGTTCAAATGAAATTGACATCCAGAGAAGAGAAGATCTTGTTGCTTGGCCGGTAAGGATGATAAGTTTCTGATTCTAGTCTTGAATCAACTTTCGGGACTGAGGAATTTCCACAGGTTCAAAGAACTGGGTGGTTTTCACGGTTTCTGCAGTTTGCTCCAAGTCACTGGGAGAGTACAAACATGCATAATATGTTAGCCCGCTGACTTGGGGAATACACAGATGAGATTTTTAAAGCTGTTTCGATAAAAAATGTGTAAATTGAGGCATAGAATGAAATTTCCTGCCATACTTTTTAATTCAGTTCTGCTAGAAGAAAAAAGGCATCTTTTTTTTTCTCTTTTTTTTTTAAATGGCTCAAACTGTCGGAGCCACTTTCTTCTGTTCAACTCAGCTGTGGCTCAAAATCAACAAAAGTATTAAAAATAAAGTGAAGTTCAAGACCTTTCAACATATGTCCAGGTACAACTTCAATTCTTTCAATGCATAATATGATATTTTGTAGTATTTAGGGCTCAGGGGTTAAAGAGCCATTCATGATTACATTGGAAGACTTACTTCCTTTATAATATGAGACCTAAACCTGCAGGCTGCATGGTTCAGATGGAGTTCAGAATTCTTCACTTTGAAACCGGATATTTATTAACAGAAACTGCATCTCATCTCAGCTTATGTGAGGACAGATGTTTGTTATAGAAATTTACTTGCTGTTTATTGTAGAATTTCATACAATTGGAATGGAATAAATAAATTGCTGTCAAAAGCTGATATGTAAATGACTGTTATTTTTGGGGGAAAGTGATATGATAGCTTTGGTTTTTGAAGGCAGGAAACACTCCTTTGGTCAGTTCGCTTTTGATGAGAACGGAACTGCTTGGTTTTGAAACTTTAATATATCTATTATCTGAAGTCTGAACATTCTTCAAATGTATTTTGTGGAGCATTGAATTGTTCAGTGAAAAATATCAAATATTTTTTTGAAGTTGATGATCGGTCCATGAACTGCATGGAAATTTTGGTGGCAACAGAAATAAATTTTTTGTGAAGATTGTATTGTGATTATGAGTAACCGTTTTTTTTTTGTTGTTGTTGTTTCCGTAAAAAATGTTTCTGTAGATAAAAACTGCAAGTTCTTGAGTGGGGCCACATTTGTACAGTTTGTTATTTCATTTATTTTCGCTGTTTTGCAAACTGGCATTGTCTCCTCCACAGGATCCTGTTGTGCTGGCGTTTGATATAGAAACAACCAAATTGCCACTCAAGTTTCCTGATGCACAGACAGACCAGATCATGATGATTTCGTACATGATTGATGGCCAGGTAGTAATAAGTAATGTTGAAAATTGCAATGAAATTGCAAATTGGCCATGATGTATAAATGAGGTCTCTGAATATGTATTACAAATTCGTAAGAGAACTGATGTCGTTCCTTTAACATTAAGGTAGTACCGAGAAAAATTGCTACTCTGTGTAGTTTTTATCCTTGAATGCAGTTGCAGCATCCATCTACATGGGTGCCAGACCTCCAATATATACCGGATTTCCAGTTTCGCTGTCTCAAAATTTTTGTCCCCAGTTTCACGATGTGAAGAATTGAAAAAAAAAAAAAAGAAACACCTGGTTATTCAAAACACAAAAAAGCAAGTGTGTGTTCGAGATATCAGCCTACTTTGCGCCTATCTTTAGCATTCACCGTGTCCAACGGAGTATCGTCAACACAGGGCTACTGTCATGTTCTGGCTGATTCGCAGTTTTAGAACAAGCGCTTCACATGTATCAACAGCTCTTCATCGCGCTGGCAATAACGCGAACTTAAAAGTGAGCGAAGGGTCACAGGGTTACGTGTTGTGTCCGGTCAAGACCCGTTTGTTCAGCGTATCGTTTGAGTGGATGTGTATTATGTGTTGGGCTGACTTCATCTTGTGTGTCATGACTACGCCAGAATTAATGCTTTGGACACCTGCAATGGTAGATCTACGAACTTCTATTATCGATTGACGATGGATGCTTTCGTTTGGAATATCCGGTTGCTTGGACTTGGTTCCGTGTGTACTGCGAACGTGTTGTGCGGACTGATTTGACGTGTTACTACTGTTACGCAAAAACTTATGTCAAGGTGGAGCATGCCACCTAAATCTGTACAGATAGACGTTGTACTAGATCAACCCGATGACGGATGCTTTAGTTTATAACGGCCTGAAGGGGCCCACCTCAGATTGTTCTACTTTTTTTAGTTTTCCTGCATCAATATCATCGGCATAGCCGGATTTCACTTCATTCAGTCCAATAAACGGTACTTATACATCAAGTGTGAATGAGGCCTATAGCTTCCATTATTATCACAGGGGCCGTAAGCAGTGCGAGTAAAGCAACGGCATAGTGCATAAGCCTTGTTTTCATGTGTACCGAAACGAAAACGTCAAACCTCCATCAAATACATGTACATGTAGTTCTGTTTCACTACATGATGGGTTTTTGACGTTTCCGTTGCCGTTTCTATTTCCGTACAAAGGAAAACCCAGCTTAGCGGTGTTGAATTCAAAGGGAAACAACAGGATCTATTTTATTGACTCAAGGGACACAAATATAATTAATAAACATGCACAAAAGCCATGGTCACATGTATTGCCCGTTGGGTGTTTGTAACATGTTTTACAAACTTGTTGGAGAATTTTTCCCATATTCATATATAACTAAGAAATAATTTTCATCTTATAGAACAAAAACCTGCTGCAGTCACACATTTTTTTTAATGAACAAGGAAAGTTATAGATGTGCACCAATACTTAGTAACTGTAGTACGTTATTGTGACATGTAAAGTGTTTTGTTCTCTGATACATGTATTTGAAAATTGCCTTTATACGGCATTGGTGTACTCGATTTAGGTGTCATTTAGTTGGTAGGTTTGCTGTTTTATCACTACGTTGCTCAGTGCCTGCGACTTCAGGTTTGGCTGATTTGGTCAACGTGATTTTCAGGTTTCGGATGGCTCCGTTGCTGGCACCCATGCATCTAGAACGTTGCAAACTCTGAAATCAGTAAAAGTCACTGCAAAACTCTTGAAAAAAAAGCTGAACAAAAAATGCAGATATAACCAGTGTTCCCGATAACGCACGCGCGTGCGTCTGAGATGCACAGACAGGATGATATGACGCAGGGGAAAATCCACACAGAGTTTTACTGACGCACAAATTACAAAATTTGGGGGTGTCTGTGCGTCATGAAAGTCCGGCTTTCCGCAGAAGTGCGACTGTGTGATTATCGCGGTGCAGTGTTCTCAGAAACGGCAGATATTTCTCGGAAATGCGTTCATGCGTGCCTCTGACTTAGGCCTAATGCGTTGAGAGTTGCGGCCCTTCCTCTTCTCGCGAAGTATCGGGAGGTATCCAACATGGCGTTACTTCGGTGGTTTAGCAGAACTACAACAAGGCAGCGGGCGAGGAACGATGAAGACATTATTGTTGAAGAGGATGTCACAAATCCCAGACTGGGAGATGTAATAAGTTATGACAGGACAACAATCACGAACAAACAAGTTTAACACTTAACAGAACAATCCATCAGACTCACACATTTATTAAACATAATTATACAGATAATAGCGCAATTACATACATTATATTATTGGGATTAACTGCCGTAACACGGCCTTATTCTCACACACACTCTCCCTCGGATCCACAACCCGGTAGTTACTCCTAAAGGCACTTCGGCCTCAGCCTCTCCCCTCAGGGTCTTAATAGCACATTAATAATTCACTGGCACCGCAGTCTCTCAATATCACCGTCCTATTGTCATACACCTTAGCACTCCCCTAGCGCCTCAACATGGCAATAGTACATTATTATTTCCTAGCCCATCAACATGGCAATAGGACATTATCACATTCACGCTCATATCTACGTCCCTGTCCGTGGCCTGACTGCCACGACTTTATGTGCCTCTCCTGTCCTGCACTGACAGCCTCACTTCTGGCCTATGTGTGGCCTCCGGCCCTATGCTGGCCTATCACCGTAGGCGGCGCTCTTTGGCCCGACCTCGGCACCTACAAGAATAACATTACATTGGTATAATACCCTACCATTTCTATTCACTCCACCTCTCCTTACAACCCATGAAGCGTACACACACTAGTTCACCTTTCACTCACCACACATCTTACGGTAACACACCTCCATCGGAGTACACACTACTCACTCGCGCTACAAATCCATGAACTCACTTTCATCTATCGCTCATGGCGCACATTGCTATATCCAATATCAAGGACTTCCACATTCCTCACATATACTTATTTACATCATGGTAATAGACGAATATAATATAATACATCAATCATAATTATCAATCAACGTTCTACCTACCAGTCATCACTGGAAAAACTCGCTCACTGGTCTCTCGACTGCTCCCCTTATGTCCGCCCGCTGGGCTCTTACTAGCGTCCGTTCAGTAGGACCTTCTAACTTGCAGTGATAGTAATACAGCGCTTTCGCCTCATTCAGACCCCCCACTACTCATAACATGCACGCTTTCCTTACTTGTCTTCGTGCGTTAATTTTACTCTCTTCCTTTCACGTCTTTCCCTACCTGTCTGCCGTGAGCCCTTCTTACTCTACACCCGCTCTGTAGCAATCCCCTTAATTGCACTCACTCCACCCGTGACAGAGGATTCAGCCGTAGATTCCACACACGGGGGCAGTACAAAGAGGAAACGCAGTGACGAAGCACCGGCTACCGACAGTGATGATAACGGCGCACATTTCCCTCCTGAAGAGCCAAGCACGAGCCGATCAAAACCGAAACTACAGGCACACGCACAGCGAGTTTTCAACGCGGAGTGGCTTGATCAATTTGACTGGCTTTCTTTTGACAAAGAAGCAGGCAAAATGTTCTGCACTACGTGTAAGTCTGCTGCTGGAAAGGACCGGCGCCTTCAAAATGTCAAGCCATCAGTAAACACAATTACAAATATGATTAGTTTTTCTGTTTTGAATGTTTTCATGGCGAATTATTCAATATCTGACAATGACTCACAATTTACAGCTGAGAGTCATGATGACTCTCACAAAAAAATCCTGTAGGGAACACTGATAACCCCAATTATATATGTATGTAATTCAACTCCTAAACAGAAGATTTCTCAAGGTTATTCTTTGTCTTATTGAAAGATTACAATATTGCAACCATGGCAACAGTAAAGATACTAGTGGCAATTTTTGGTGCCGCAACATGGAGAGTGTTTGGACTTGATTTCACATGATTTAAACCACTGAGCTGGTGCAATGGTCTAGTTATTAGAGCACTTCGCCTAGATACGAGAAGTGTCGGGTTCAATCCCTTAGATTTCTCCTGGTGTTTTCAAGAAACGCATGCGGCGGCAGTCTGGCAGGGGCCCACACATCATCTCTGATATTTCCTCAGTTTATGTTAAAATTGGAAATGGTACCACAAAAAAGGAAATAATATTAATTCAGGAAAACTTTAAAACCACTGCTGAGTTGATATTATAAATGGTAGCAGTGGAATGTCAGTGAGCCTTGAATTGAGCCTACATAAGCTACTAAAAAGTGTGAATTAAAATGTTGAAATCTCGAAAAGATTGAGGCTTTCTCATGAAAGTTGTGCTTTGATATTGTTTTTCACATGCAAATGGAGTGAATAATGGAATATGGAAGATATCGTATTCCTGCTGAAGCATCTTCCAGTTGTTAATAAAGTCAAACCACTTTATGAAGCAAATTGTTTTGGCACTCCGCACTAACAAGACATTCTTTGTGCTTTATTAACAAAATCGGACAAAAAAAGTTATTTATTTCTTTGTTCACTTTTTTTCCTCTACTCATATATTTCTTTGAGTTGAACCATGGAAAATGAAGAATATAGCACAAATAGAATTAGGTGATACTTTTCATTAGCTCCATACATTACAACACCAAGTGTGTTTTGTCACAAATCCCAGACTGGGAGATGTAATAATTATAACAAGACAACAATCACGAACGAACAAGTATAACACTTAACAGAACAACCCATCAGACTCACACATTTATTATACATAAAGATACAGATAAAAGTGCAATTACATACACTATATTATTGAATTTACTACCGTCCAACGGCCTTATTCCCACATGCACTCTTCCTCGGGTCCACAACCCGGTAGTTACTTTCTAAAGACACTTCGGCCTCAGCCTCTCCTCTCAGGGTCTTAATAGCACATTAATATTTCACTGGCACCGCAGTCTCTCAATAGCCCCTTCCTATTGCTATAACACATTAGCATTCCAATAGCACATCAACATGGCAATAGCACATTAGCATTTCAATAGCACATCAACATGGCAATAGCACATTAGCATTTCAATAGCACATTCATGATCATATATACGTCCCTGTCGGTGGCCAGACTGCCACGACTCATGTGCCTCTACTGTCCTGCACCGACAGCTTCCTTCCTGGCCTATGTGTGGCCTCCGGCCCTATGCTGGCCTATCCCCTGTGCTCACCGTAGGCGGCGCTCTTCGGCCCGACCCCGGCACCAGTCATCACTGGAAAAACACTACTCCCAAGTCTTCCGACTGCTCTCCTTATGTTCGCCCTCTGGGGCTTTCTCCTGCGTCCGCTTTCTTGGACGTCTTAGTGTGCAGTGATAGTAATACAGCGCTCTCGCCTCATTCAGACCCCCCCACTCACAACATGCACGCTTTCCCTTACCCCGTGGCCCGTGGGTTAACTTTATTCTAACCCTCTTCTCGTAACTACTGATCCTCGCTCACTCGCTCGTGACATCATCCCCCACCCCAAAAAAATTAATGCAATTAATTTCAAATCGCATCAAGATGACTGTCAACGAGTGAGCGCGAGCAATACTTACATAAAAATGACCTACCAATGCCTCTAGCACATAAAATACCGGAATCAGGGAAAAATATGGGGATCAATATGCCCTGCACTATGCATATCTGTATCACATCATCAATAGCTAACTAAACACAATACCTAATACAGAATCAAAACCACTCAATCTATCAACCATTCTTCATATAATATTTATAATGTCAATATTTTAAAGTCGACGACTCGTTCACACAGATCCTGTCAATGTTCCTGTACTCCGATGTATAAGCTCCTGAACTCTTCCCTTAGGCTCGACTAAGGTAGTCGGCGATATGATTGCTGGTTCCTGGAATTGGTTGAATAACGAAGGTATACGGCTGCAAAGCCAATGCCCATCTAGACAAGCGTGGGCTGGACGAACGATTCTTCGACAAAAACGTTAGTGGCTTGTGGTCTGTCTGGATACAAAATTCTCGTCCCATGAGATAACGTCCTAATTTCTGGACGGACCAGACAATGGCAAGACACTCCCGCTCTATCACAGAATACTTTCTTTCTCTCTGCAATAACTTCCTACTGACATAACATACAGGATGTAAACATTCGTTCTTCTCCTGTAGAAGACAAGCGCCGACACCAGAGTCCGACGCATCCGTTCTGAGGATAAAATTAGATCGAAAATCGGGTAATATCAGAATGGGTGACGATGATAATGCTGTCACCAAATTATCAAATGCTGTCTGACATTCAGACGTCCACTGGACCTTATCGGGTTGTCCCTTCTTAGTAAGGTCAGTAAGAGAAGATGACAAGGAGAAAAAATTTGGAATGAACTTTCTGTAATAATTCAAAATTCCCACTAAGCTTCTGACTTGTTTCTTTGTTTTAGGGATTTGCAACCCTACTAATTTGTCAATTTTTGTTACTTCAGGTCTATGAACACCTCTACCCACGATATGTCCTAAGAATACTATCTCTGGACATGCCAAATCCATCTTTGCGGGTTTAGCAGTTAACCCAAAATGACGCAATCGTTTAAAAATTACCGTTAGTGTCTGAATATGATCAGACCATGTCGACGTATGACACGCTATATCGTCAAAGAATGACACGACATTAGGTATGTCCTTTAATACCAGTATGAGAATACAGATACTCTGGTCTCTCATGAAACCTCTGCAGCCTATCAACATGGAAAACCTTAACTGATCCATCAATGTGGATAGCGTAATCTACCTTCGAAACAACTCGCTCAATAACATAAGGACCTTTCCATGTCATCAATAACTTATTATGGTCCGTAGGTAATAACAATAGGACCTTGTCTCCTGGCTTAAAAATTCTCAGTTTGGATCCTCTATCTTTATAGTCTTTTGCTCTTTTTGAAGCGATACTAGAAGCTTTTTCCGCAATATTCTGAAGAGGAGCCTGGGGTGTACGACCCTTATGCGTCGTCTTTTGGCACGCACTGCACGTCTTACAATATAATCGTACATCTCTGTCGATGGATGGCCAATAATAATTTTTAAGAACCCTTTCTTTGGTTCTAGCTATACCCATGTGACCCGCTAATGGGACATCATGTGCCAAATGCAATACTGTTGCAATTAGCAACGCTGGCACAACGACCTGCTTTAAAATGGAGGCCACCGTTACATACTTACTGAACAGAATGCCCGCCTGAATAACAAAGGAAGACGACCCGTTCTTATATTTCCTCGTTTTCTCCGTTCGCGCTGTCACGAGCGAGTGAGCGAGGATCAGTAGTTACGAGAAGAGAGTTAACCCACAGGCCACGGGGTAAGGGAAAGCGTGCATGTTGTGAGTGGTGGGGGTCTGAATGAGGCGAGAGCGCTGTATTACTATCACTGCACACTAAGACGTCCTAGAGAGCGGACGCAGGAGAAAGCCCCAGAGGGCGAACATAAGGAGAGCAGTCGGAAGACTTGGGAGTAGTGTTTTTTCCAGTGATGACTGGTAGGTGGAACGATGATTGATAATTATGATTGATGTATTATATTCGTCTATTACCATGATGTAAATAAGTATATGTGAGGAATGTGGAAGTCCTTGATACTGTATATAGCAATGTGCGCCATGAGCGATAGATGTAAGTTGAGTTCATGGATTTGTAGCGAGAGTGAGTATTGTGTACTACAGTGGAGGTGTGTTACCGTAAGATGTTTGGTGAGTGAAATGTGAACTATTGTGTATACGCTTCATGAGTTGTAAGGAGGGGTGAAGTGAATAGAAGTGGTATGGTATTATACCAATGTAATGTTATTCTTGTAGGTGCCGGGGTCGGCCGCCTACGGTGAGCACAGGGGATAGGCCAGCATAGGGCCGGAGGCCACACATAGGCCAGGAAGGAAGCTGTCGGTGCAGGACAGTAGAGGCACATGAGTCGTGGCAGTCTGGCCAACGACAGGGACGTATATGTGATCGTGAATGTGCTATTGAAATGCTAATGTGCTATTGCCATGTTGATGTGCTATTGAAATGCTAATGTGCTATTGCCATGTTGATGTGCTATTGAAATGCTAATGTGCTATTGCCATGTTGATGTGCTATTGGAATGCTAATGTGTTATGGCAATAGGAAGGGGCTATTGGGAGACTGCGGTGCCAGTGAAATATTAATGTGCTATTAAGACATGGAGAGGAGAAGCTGAGACCGAAGTGTCTTTAGAAAGTAACTACCGGGTTGTGGACCCGAGGAAGAGTGCATGTGGGAATAAGGCCGTTGGACGGCAGTAACTTGAATAATATAATGTATGTATGTAATTGCACTGTTATCCTTATCTTTATATTTAGGTTAATAAATGTGTGAGTCTGATGGGTTGTTCTGTTAAGTGTTATACTTGTTCGTTCGTGATTGTTGTCTTGTTATAATTATTACATATCCCAGTCGGGGATTTGTGACACGCGCCTCCTCAAAACATGGACTCAATGATGGGTCCTCCTTTTGTAATGTCGCCAAGCGCCCTGGTGTGATATCCAGGTTGACCGCTGGCGTTGCCAAAGGTCTAATCTTACTCCTATCACGTACCTGTCGACGTGTCTCGACTGCGGCACAAAAGTCAATACCTTTTGATTGTGACCATGCCTGCACATTCTCCTCGGAAGGGGAAACCACCCGCGATACATTACCAATGATGAGCTGGGCGCCTGGAAAGCAACCAACGACTGCTTCGACTTCCCCGCTAAGGAAAGGCGTATCTATCACTATCTTTGCCATGGGTAATTTCTCTATGGCCCCTGAAAATTGGATGCACGGGACAGTCTCACCTGTAAGCTGTGAATCCCGAATGCAGTCCCTATGCACTCCCAGAACGGTAGATCCTGTATCTCGTAAAACCGAGACAGGTTCGTCCCCAACAAACCCCGGATAAACCCTAAGACCACCTCCTGTATGACATGAATTTATAACGGGGATCTTTCTCCCACAAGGTAAAACACCGGAAGATAATAACTTCTCACAACTGGGACACTTAGAATACTGTCCGTTGTCCGATGTAACACGCGGCCGCATGATGAAATTTATTAGAGGAACATGGACTGTAGCCACTGCGATTGTCATCCACGTTCGCCGCTATCCTACCTGCAGGACAATTTACCTTGATGTGACCTGCTCTTCCGCAGTTCCAACAATTCGCGGTCCTACAATCCCGCGAAAAATGACCTGGGCGTCCGCAAGTCCAACATTCCGCTCCCTGTGCTCCGCTAGCCCTGGGTCTCCGTGACCCATTGCGACCGGAACTAAAGTCCCTATACCGTCGGTCATCGGCAAAGGTCACAAATCGCCCTCGGCCATTACCGCGACCTAGCCCTCCTGCTCGGTCAAACTTACCGGATCCATATGCAGGTGATTGGTGATACCCCCTACGTTGCCCCTGGGCTTGCCCATTATAGGCACCACGCTGACGCGACCTGTCTTTATGTCCTGTCGGCGACCCCTCAACAACAGCGACGTAACCAGCATCCTGCACGTACGCCCTCGCTACTGGTTTGGACGGATGTGCCGTACGGTATGCTTCCGCCAACTTTGACGCTTCCTGCACCGTCGCGGGTTCGTTTTCTTTCAGAAAAGCCACCAGATCTTTATGGCACGACGCGTACAGCTGGTCACGGATCATTAGGTCTTTCAATTTAGCAAAATCCGCGCCCACATGCGCCAAGTCCACCCAGTTCGTGAAATATTCTGCTAGTCTCGCGACGAAGGCAGCAAAGTCCTCCCTGGTATCCGCACGTGCTCGCCTAAACTGCTCCCGGAAATATTCCTCCGTACGCGCAAATCGGCGAAGCAGCAAAGACTTCAGCTTATCGTAATCATGTACGTCTTCGCGCTGTAGCTCTTTAAAGTAGGTTAACGCTCGCCCCTGCAACAAGGAAGCCAGGTACGTGGACCATAATTGTTTATTTTCCAATTGTTTATTGCAGTTGCGCGTTCAGTTCGAACCTGTAAAGGAAGGCGTCTGTGTCGTCCTTCCGGTCGTCGAACGTAGGCAGCTTAATCCTAACACCACTTTTATTTTGCCCCTGCCGCTCAACTGTTTCCGTTGGCGCATTCTTCTTGCTTTCCAATTCCGCGATTCTTACTCGCGCGTCTATCTCCCGTTCTTGAGCTTCTATCTCTTTTAACCTCAACTCCCTTTCCTGCTGCTGAGCCTCTCTTTCTGTCTGCCGCTCTTGAGCCTCTTTTTCCTGCTGCTGAGCCTCTTTTTCTCGCTCTCTATCCTTAGCACGCTCATCGCGCAATTCTGCCTGCTGCTCTTTAATCCAGCCGCGCAGCTCCTCTCCCTCAAGGCCAAGTTCCGTACCCAATTTCATGAGCTCACGGAGATCCGCCATTTCACGGATTTATTATGATACAATTTGAAATACAGCAACTGTCGGTGTACCTACTATAACCGACGTATCCTGAGACCTGAAACTATGTCACTACAATAACAAGCACTAGTTCCAAATGCAATTCAGAAACACACACACCTAACCGAACAATTTATAGCATACTGTCTAACTAATTCTATGTTCATACAATGTATAGCACTATTAAATAACAAAAGCGAAAAGAAAAGACAAGAATGAGAAAATTCAGAAGAAGGACCACCAGGACATCAAAGACAACGAACCAGACTAGGACAAAGCTTCTAAAAAAAACTATAATGGAAAAAAATGCAACCTAACTACGCCGATTACACTACAAGGTACGAACAAGAACAGAGTCTGAAAAAAAGAACGTATCTACAGATAGGTAAGAGAGAGGGACAAGAGAATACGTCTTCCTGCAGAACAGAGAAGATATCGACGCTACAACTAAACAATAACGAAGCCCTAAAGAACTGTTCACTGTGATGAACGCGGTTCCACGTTTAGCCCACCTCCCGAAGAGGATAAACTACGTTCACCACAGCAAACCCGCGCCACCGCCTGTATAATCTATGACAACAAAAACAGCAAAAACAGGGAAAAAGACAGGTTAAGGAACAGCCCCCAATCCAGGGTACAAAATTTTTGAATTTTACTTAACTTTGAGCTTTATGAGTTTAATTCCTCCCTTACACGGAGCTCTGGCACCTTGTCTCCTCAGGCTGCACGCACACACTCTGGAAAGTTCAAATACACATTAGTACATATTCATAGATATACATAAATCATATTATCATGAAAATCCCATTCATGCAACGAACAAAAGACAACAGCACAAATTCTTACCACAACAGAATTACAACTAACTATGACGAAATTGGACGAGCCCCCAGTGTCACAAATCCCAGACTGGGAGATGTAATAATTATAACAAGACAACAATCACGAACGAACAAGTATAACACTTAACAGAACAACCCATCAGACTCACACATTTATTATACATAAAGATACAGATAAAAGTGCAATTACATACACTATATTATTGAATTTACTACCGTCCAACGGCCTTATTCCCACATGCACTCTTCCTCGGGTCCACAACCCGGTAGTTACTTTCTAAAGACACTTCGGCCTCAGCCTCTCCTCTCAGGGTCTTAATAGCACATTAATATTTCACTGGCACCGCAGTCTCTCAATAGCCCCTTCCTATTGCTATAACACATTAGCATTCCAATAGCACACCAACATGGCAATAGCACATTAGCATTTCAATAGCACATCAACATGGCAATAGCACATTAGCATTTCAATAGCACATTCATGATCATATATACGTCCCTGTCGGTGGCCAGACTGCCACGACTCATGTGCCTCTACTGTCCTGCACCGACAGCTTCCTTCCTGGCCTATGTGTGGCCTCCGGCCCTATGCTGGCCTATCCCCTGTGCTCACCGTAGGCGGCGCTCTTCGGCCCGACCCCGGCACCAGTCATCACTGGAAAAACACTACTCCCAAGTCTTCCGACTGCTCTCCTTATGTTCGCCCTCTGGGGCTTTCTCCTGCGTCCGCTTTCTTGGACGTCTTAGTGTGCAGTGATAGTAATACAGCGCTCTCGCCTCTTTCAGACCCCACCACTCACAACATGCACGCTTTCCCTTACCCCGTGGCCCGTGGGTTAACTTTATTCTAACCCTCTTCTCGTAACTACTGATCCTCGCTCACTCGCTCGTGACATGTTTCACGAGCAGTTGCCACACAAACATATAACCTGCGCCACATCATGAATTGAGTCAATCTGAATTGCTTTGAAATTCAGTTTCAACTTTTCAAGGGGTATTTGCTATATTATTGTATGCAGTATTTTGGTAATTTTTAGATTCTGTCTTGAAAGTGGTGCTCTCGCTCCTAATTTCATTATGTATACATGTCATTCCAATCGGTTAAAAACTTTTTGAGGTATATGTTTGTGACGTAATAATTTATGTTTTAGCCCATTGGCCGACCAAACTTCAATCCTCATTTTCTCGAAAAGGCAAAAATGCACATGCAACAATATGGCAAATACTTGATGTTTTCAACTCGGTGGTTATCATGTTTTTTCTCCAGGGCTTCCTAATCTGCAACAGTGAAATTGTCTCCCAACAAGTGGAAGACTTTGAATACACGCCCAGACCAGAGTTCGAAGGTCCCTTTACAGTTTTCAATGTTCCTGATGAGGTAATTTGGATAGAAAATGTCATTTTCGATAACCAATTTTTACCAAGTTTATTTTCCTCATTTCACTCGTGAAAATTAAATTGATGAAGCTCTGACTCTGAAACATAAAGTAGCCAAATGAACTGAAAGGCGCAAAGTGGTCCTTATTGTGCCGACGCGCCGTAAAACCCAAACTCAAGTTGAGTTACCTCATTATGAATTTTCTATAGTTAACCGAAGATTATTTCAGTGTGTGTTCAAATTCAGCAGAAAAGAACATATTGGTGAATTTGATTACATTGTTTTCATTGTGTGACAAGACTGTTCATTCAGATTTTTCTCATTGAAAATAATAATAATAATAATACATACATTTATATAGCGCCAGGACTAAAACATTAAAAGCTCTAGGCGCTGTACACAGTAAAAAATCATAAAAGCACATTCAAATAAACTTACACACACACAGACAAACTAGTTTTATACATCCATAGCAAGCTATAAAATTCAGTTTTTAAAAAGAAATGTTTTTAACCTGTTTTTAAATATGTTTAGAGAGGCAGAATTTCGAACCTCTTGTGGTAAAGAATTCCACACACAGGGACCAAAACAACTAAAAGCTCTATCTCCATAATTTGATGTTTTGCACCTGGGAACAACCAGTTTGTTTTCTGTAGTAGATCTTAAAATTCTATCAGACTCATGTTTTTTCAAAGGTTCCGAAAGATAGGAGGGAGCTGAACCTTCAAGACATTTGTAAACCAAAACTGCAGCTTTAAATTTTATTCTGTTTTCAACAGTAAGCCAGTGAAGTTGGTCAATAAGGCTTGAGGCAGATTCTCTTTTTGATTTTCTAAAAATCAGTCTAGCTGCATTATTCTGAATTATCTGAAAGCGTTTTATTTTGTTGCTCGGAATTCCAAAGAGCAGAGAGTTACAATAATCAAGCTTTGAAAACATAAGTGAAGTGATAAGTATTCGAGTTGCCTCTTGGGATATGAATGGACGAATAGAGCTGATGTTTTTTAATTGAAACATTAATGATCGACATAATGAACTTATTTGATTTTCCATGCTGAGATCTGATTCTAAAATTGTGCCTAAGTTTTTAACTTTATTCACGTTTGCTACAGTGCTTTCACCAAGATTTAATTTTACATTTTTAATTGCAGTAATTTGTCTTTTCTTTCCAATAATCATAACTTCTGTTTTGTCTTCATTTAGCTTTAGTTTGTTTTGGTTCATCCATTCTTTTGTGTCCATAATACACTTTTCACTATCTTTTATAACATTGTCAACATGACCTAAAGTCGTACCAGGGTGATATAGTTGGACATCATCAGCATACTGATGGTAATAAAAACCATGATCTTTAAAAATATTAGACAGGGGCCCAATGTACATAATAAAGAGAGTGGGACCTAAAACTGAGCCTTGTGGAACACCATATGGCAGTATGTATTCTTTTGATTTTATGTTATCTGTTACAACAATTTGTTTTCGGTCACATAGATAGGACCTGAACCATTTCAGAGCTATACCAGAGATCCCATAGGTTGCTTCTAATCTGCAAAGAATAATTTCATGATCTATAGTGTCGAAGGCAGCTGATAGATCAAGAATGTTTAAACACGAAAGCAAGCCCTTGTCCAGTAATCCAAACAAATCATTAACAATCCTCAATAAAGCAGTTTCAGTGCTACAATTTGCACGATATGCTGACTGGAATGATTCACAGAGAGCGTTATTGTTTAGATGACCAAGTAGTTGTTTTAAAATTACTTTCTCTAAAATCTTTGATAAAAATTGAAGATTAGATACTGGTCTATAGTTTTTCAAGTTTTCAGAGTCAAGATTAACTTTCTTAAGCAAAGGTTTAACGAGTGCAACTTTATAGGTCTCTGGCACAGCACCTGTACATAAAGAAGTGTTAATAATTTTTGTGATGGATGGTAAAAGATCAGGTAAGCATTTTTTTAACAAGTCTGTGGGCATGGGATCTAGTTCACATTGCTTAGTAGCAGCAGAACAAATTGTGTCATTGATTTCATCACTGGTAACTTCACTGAAACAAGAAAGATTATTCCCAACAAATACAGAATTTTCACTAGTTATATCACAACTACTTAAATTGTATCTAATTTTTTCTATTTTGTCCATGAAGAAGTCCCCAAATGCATTAGGCAGATGTTCCTTTTCTATTGAAGTTGGCAGGTTGATCCTTTTCTGTTTGCCCAATAAATCATTGGACAAATTGAAAAATTGTTTTGAATTTTGAATTTCACAAAACCTTGAGTTGTAATAGTCACATTTAGCTTTTCGAATGGTGTCATTCACAAGTTTCTTATGGTGAATGTATATTTCTTTGTCAATTTCTAACTTTGTTTTCTTCCATTTCCTTTCTGCTCGTCGCCTGGCCTGTTTTGCTGCTTTTGTTTCCAACGTGAACCATGGTGATGGTGTCCTGTCGGTCACAGTCCTTGATGTTTCCGGAGCATGACTGTTTAAGACGCTTTGGATTTTTTCTGTCAGAACTTCAGCATTGATGTCTTCTGAGTCAGCCAACGTTGTTCTCAAATCTAATTTGAAATTTTCTAAGTTAATTTTCTTCACGTCTCTGCATTTTACATTCTTTTTCTTTGGCAAGGGTTTCTTGTAAGGAATGTCGAAATATAGAAAATGGTGGTCAGATATTAGTTTGTTGGTATTTACCACCGCTGATGCAAAAGTAAATTTGGACGAAGTAACAATCCAATCAAGAATATGGCCAAATTTGTGTGTGCTGGATTCAACATGTTGTGTCATTTGATGTTCATGAAATAAACGTTTCATAAAATTTACATCAGCAGATGTTTTGGAGTCGTAATGCAAGTTAAAATCACCCATGAAGACAAGTTCCTGCTTTTCGATGTTGTTTAAAATCAAAATTTCTTCAAATTGTGTCAAAAAATCTGATGTTTTGAGATTGTTTTTCTTGTTAGGTGGTGGTCTATATAGCAGGACAAATTTTATTTTCTTGTGAGGTAATGACAAAGTCATAATCGCAGACTCAAATGAAGTAACAGTATCAGGATTCTCACCAAAGTTCAAGGCCGAAGAGAGAGTATTTTTGTAGACAATACCAATGCCACCTCCATTTTTGTTCTTTCTAGGAAATGATTTATAAGAATAACTCGGTGGAGTGAGTTTAGAAATTGCATGCTCATGACCGTGTTCATGGATCCAGGTTTCTGTGATAATCATGATGTCAATGTCATAGTCACCAATGATGCCACACAAGTCTGTTGTCTTATTACATGCTGACTGTGCATTAGTATACCCAATACGAATGTTTTTTCCACAGGTCACATCTCTAAATTTGTTTCTTGTGTCAATTGGAATCAAGTTGTTTTTATTTATTCCACTTTGATGGAAGCCTTTAACTGTATTGTTTATTTTTCTCTCACTCAGTACAGATTTTATTCTTCTTCTGGTCCCACCTCTTGCTCCCCTCTTTCTGTGTTTCTGTTTACAGATGTGTAGATTTTTCAGTAGTTGGAAAACCTGCTTGGGCAGTTTGTTGATGTTGTTATTTCTACACTGGAGCAATTGTTCTCTTGTGTAAACAAAGCTGGTCATATTTACACTAGTGTGTTCACAATAGTCTGACTCTCTACTGTCAGTAACTGGGTCACTCATGTTGTTATGCTGAGTGTTGGTGTTAAAATCAGCACAGTGAAGCCTAAAAATGGCCACAAGATAAGATAAAACATAGAATAAAATCACTTCATGTTGAAACATCTTGAAATAAATTAGATCCTCAGAATCACTGAAACAAGAGGAACTCTTTGGTGCAAACTTCAAAGTCTAATAAATATAAAATCCTTCTAAAAATTTGAAAAAACAGTGGAGCTGAAATCCTGCTGCCTGTGGCGCTGAACACAACTCACCACGGATCATAATGTCATAAAATCCCTCTCATTTCAAAACTTTGCACTTGGACTTGTCCATGTAACTTTTGGCAGAACTGGCTAGGTTTTTTTATTCAAACAGAGCCATTCAGATTTTTGTTTTGCTTATTATTGTCAAGACTAATTTCTTGGTGATCTCTGTGCAGAAAACTCTTCTGGAGAAATTTTTTGAACATGTGCAAGATGTAAAACCTCATTTGTTTGCGACATACAACGGTGACTTCTTTGATTGGTAAGTTTTTGTATGCATCACATGTATTTTGAAATTATTACCTGTGTCTTTAGATAATGAGACACATGCTAAAAAGTTACTATGTTTAGGAATTTAGATCAACTACAGGGAAATGAGAAGTGACAGATCATGTTGGAACACACATTATATACTGTAAACATCTATAGGATTTCTCAGGAAAACTCAGATTTTCTAGATTTTTATTTTTCTCTTCATTTTCAAGTGACCGCCCCACAAGTAAGCAACAAGGGGAAACAATTTTGAAGCTTTGACAATTGTGTCAATAGTATGTAATTTGTATTATGTTGGCTGTGCTCAGTTCCGCAGAGTTTTCATGCCTTGTTCCAACCTTGGAAAATAAACTTTTCGATGTCTTACACTCGTCTGCAAAAGTACAACACACCCTCTTTTCCCTTTGAAAATGGTCACAAGCAATTTAAACATTTGATAAGGGCAGTTTATTCAGTTTACCTGCCATAGACTGTATCCCATAACTGCCAAGTGTCCCGTTTTTTGCGGAACAAGTCCGTATTTCGGGCCTTGAGTCCGTTGATCCGTTTTTGGTCCAAAAAATCCGTATTTTGACATTTGGCTAAAAAAAGAAAAAAATTTGGGATTTTTAAACACTTTATATGCTTTAATTTGTAAATTTTCTGTCCAGGAGAGCTCATTTTTAACCTCAAAATTGTTTTCATAAAGGGGCCGTTGCCCCCCTTGACCCCCCCCAACAAGGGCGTTGCCCCTGTATCCCGCCAGGGCTTGAGCAGCCCTTAGACCCCGGCCTTGTTCCTTATTTTGATTTTCAAAACTTGGCTGCCAAATGGAAAGAAATATGAAAATCGCTATGAATTAAAAACAATTTCTTGATTTATCAGGTTGATCTGTAATGGCCTGTGCTTCTTTCTCATGTCCAGCAATAAGAGTCACAATGGATTGGGTTGTACACCAGCACAAATCTCACTGATAAAATGAAAAGTTGTGTGGCCTCTTTTCATGACCTTGTCCATACTCTCAACTACTGCTGTGTCTGTATCAAAGCCAATCTGTATTAATCTATTATCCTTTTGTTTGTCAATCTGTTCATCATGACATTGGTACAATTTTCAACAATTTCCGAAGAATTCCTCTTTTTCTTGGTGTGAAACATGAAAGATGTGAATCTGCAAGTGTGAGAACATTTGATATTGTACCTTGGAAGTAGAAAACCCAGTAAGTTTTTCCCTGCGATGATCTAAAGTACTTATAATTATTTTAGGCCATCAGCGAAAGCCCGAGCAAATGCCATAGACAAATAGAAAACCCACTTAGTTTGTCTCTGACATGTTGTTTTCATGATTTTTCAGGTTATTTGTAGAAACTCAGCAAAATCACATGCACTAATGGAAAATCCGCTGAGTTTTGATGAAGAATTTTTTGTTTTTCAGGCCATTTGTGGAAACCCGAGCAGCTATACATGACATGGACATGTTTCAAGAGATTGGTTTCCAGAGAGACTCACAGGGAGAGTACAAGAGTCGACCTGCATCACATATGGATTGTTTCAGGTCGGAGAAATTTGTGTGACAAGGCGGTTCCAACGTCTGTCCTTATAGGCCTTAAGACTTTGTATTGTCCATTCCCAGCATGAAAAGATTCTTGACCTGCATTTTTTCATATACAGTTTTGGAACGTTTTTTCTGATTATTACAGTAATTATCTTCTCCCACCATTAGAGATTCATATCTTTCCTAGATTGAAATTTGTTCATGATTCTTGTTTTTTTTTCTTTTGTAAAAATTTGATTTTCCATGAGATACTGAAGTGAAAAGTTTATTGTCTTGAAATAAAGGTCTCACTTCTAAGAAATACTATAACCCCAATGAAAACAAATGAACTACATTTTTGCAAGATAGCTTCACTCTTTGGTAAATCCATATTTCCAAATTTGGTAAAACTCCCAAGTGTACACGCACCTCACTTATGGATTTTGATATAATGTTGTAAAGCAATCTCCTTGTGTAGTCCTGCAAGTTTTAAGTGAAAAATACTTATTAGATAAGACAAAATGGCTTAGAAAGCTATGCCAAATCTGAAATTAAAGAGTTAACATTCATTATGAAAGACGTAAGCTCATTTATGTCTGCAGGGACCATAATGTGTATGTGTGTGCTTACAGTCGGTTTCTGTTTTATCATACCTCAGATGGGTGAAAAGAGACAGTTATTTGCCTATGGGAAGCCAGAATCTGAAAGCTGTGGCAAAGGTAGTTTTGCTCTTTTACTTTCTGGAGAGTTAGTGATAATCTTTTTATTTACCTGCTTTCCCTTGTTCGTATTATTTCATATAATATTTTCACAAACATGACAATTGTCAGGTCAGAAAAATCTGCTACTGGTAACATGTAATCCAGTACAACCTGTTTCATGAACTGGTACGCTAGCATGGTATCAGTGGGCGTGCACCTGTCGGTGCAAACGGCCAGGGCGGAGGAGGTTTCATCTAACCCAACGGCCACATGCTAGGGCACAATGTGACCCTCAGTACTTGAGTCCTTCATATTGGCCCCCGGTAGCGGTGTGGTCATAGGCTTGTTTGCCTAAATCACAGACGAAGAATTGAGCAAACTTCCCGGACGCAGCTTCGAAGCTGGCGGCAGCAGGCCAGTGGTTGATTGATAGGGCAGATGGCAATATACCGTCACTCTGGCCTGGATATCGTGACACAGAGCATCCACCAGTATTGGTGTTCTTTGGTTTGGGTCTTTCACCCTAGTCAGTTGGGACTGCGAGGCTGTGGAGTAGCCTACAGGCAGCCGGTTAGGCAATATGACTGTCCCTCTGGCATCCTCCTGCACCTGGATACATTTCCAGTCGTCTTGACCCTGTCTTGCCACTTGGATAAGTTGAGTCCAGGCGAGAGAGTGAGTCTGATGTTTGCGCAGCTCTTTCTCACTAAAAACAAATTCTTTGCGCCAGTCTTAACACTCACCTCGTCTTCTTTCATCTTTGTCTCGTCTTCTTTCCTCTCAAAATTCCAACGGCGATGGGCGAGTGCGGTGGCAGCAGGTTTGGATAGACTGGAAGCTGTTAGCACAGACCTACACGTTGGTGGCTGTGGGCTATGGTCGCTTCATCGTCGATTGAAGTGGAGGCGTGGGGAGGCAGCACCCACAGTAGCTGAGCAGCCTTATTTAAGGATAGCACTGCTCACCTCAACTGAGGAAGGGGCTAGAAAAGGTGCCCTAAAGAAAGCCCACTTCACATCACCCTGACTGGTATACCGCGACCAGTGGGGATCCCTTTTTGCGGTCGAAACAAAAAGAAATTCAGCTTACTCAGGCTAGGAGCCTGGAATATAACGCACACTACAGGACAACTCAAACAACCCGGAAAGACGCACTGCACTTATTGCCATTGAGCTCAGCAGGTACAACCTGGACATAGTGGCACTCAGTGAGACCAGACTCCCTGATAGTGGCCAACTCAAAGAGCTCAGTGGTGGATACACCTTCTTCTGGAAAGGCAAGGGTGCAGTCGAACCGAGACAGCATGGTGTTGGGTTTGCAATTAAAAATGACCTTGTCAGAAACTTGCAGTCCATGCCAATTGAAATAAATGACAGGCTAATGACACTCAGGATCCCAGTTGGGAAAAGCCAGTCAGCCACCCTCATTAGCGCATATGCGCCCACCATGACAAACCCAGATGAAGCCAAAGACAAGTTCTATTCTGATCTAGAATCTGTCATATGCTCTGTCCCGGCAGCTGATAAGCTGATTCTCTTGGGGGACTTCAATGCTAGGGTTGGCTCCGAAATCTCAGCGTGGCCAAATGTTTTGGGCCCTCATGGAGTTGGTTCATGGAATAACAATGGGTTGCGCTTACTTACTTTGTGCGCTGAATTTGGCCTGTTCATTACCAACACAAATTTTAGTCTCCCCGTGAGAAACAGAACGTCATGGATGCATCCCCGCTCAAAGCATTGGCATCTCATAGACTATGTCATTGTGAGGAAGACTGACAGAAAGGATGTCCTTGTAACAAAGGCGATGTGTGGTGCCGAGTGTGGAACTGACCACAGACTCATTGTTTGCAAGCTCAGACTAACATTGAGGCGCAATAGACGCCCTCAAGGGAAAGCGCCACCTAAACGCCTAAATGTTTCAAAACTCTGCTCAGCTGAGAAACAGAGCGAGCTCTCATCAGAACTCTCCTCAAAATTGGATTGCGTGACTTTTGACCCTGAGAACATTGAACAGAGCTGGACTGACCTAAATACGACTGTACACTCTTGCGCCAGCAGCACAGTTGGTTTTCCTGTCCGCAAGCACCAGGACTGGTTCAATGATAATGATAATGAAATCAAAGTGCTCATCAAAGAAAAAAATAGTCTCATCCAAGCTCACTGCAGTGACCCCTCTTCCACAGCAAAAGCTGATGCACTGCGTGCATGTAAGGGTGTACTCCAGAAGAAGCTGAGGAAAATGAAAAATGACTGGCTTGAAGAGCGAGTAAGAGAAACTCAGAAATATGCCGACACAAACAACACTAGAAAGTTCTTTGAGAGCCTCCGAGCTGTGTTTGGACCATCCCGCTCTGGCACTACGCCACTTCTTGCCTCAGATGGTTCAACACGCATTGTTGAATTGAATGCCATAATTCAGCGTTGGGCAGAACATTTTGGAGGTGTGCTAAATCGGCCATCAAATATAAATACTGAGTCCATTGACCGCCTCCCTCAGACTCCTATTAATGCAGCTCTTGCCAAGCCATTCACAGCAAATGAGACCCGGACTGCCACAAATCAGATGTCCTTTAACAAATCACCAGGCGTGGATTCAATTCCTGCTGAGGTGTATGCCTTCGGTGGAGAAAAGCTTATTGAAAGGTTGACCGAGTTGTTCAATCATATGTTGAAAGCAGGGAAGCTGCCACAGGACTTCAAAGATGCTTCAATCATCCATCTGTACAAAAACAAAGGGGACAGCCAAGTCTGTGACAACCATCGGGGAATCTCTCTACTTTCAATTGCTGGCAAAATATTGGCAAGAATGCTTCTGAATCGCCTTCTTGATCACCTCTCGTCAAATGACTTGCTTCCCGAGAGCCAATGCGGCTTTCGTAAAGAGAGGGGAACGGCGGATATGATTTTTGCTGCCAGACAGATTCAGGAAAAATGCATGGAACAAAATAAAGCGCTGTATATCACATTTGTTGTTGAAGAGGGACAGCAAAGAATACATCTGACGTGATACTGCGTGTCGTAAGAGGCGACTAAAGGTGCAAAGGTCCTGGTCTCCCGAGAAGAGCCAGTTGGCGGTGGGCCAACTACCCACCCTGTAAAAATAAACCAGTTACAGAAACACAAGCAAATACTTTAAATCAGTCTTTTATCTTGGGAGAAGGGGGAGCATCTGCACCTGTAGATTCAATGAAGGACAATGGACAAAGCCGAAAGGACTCCACTGGCCTGACTGCTCCTTCATCAAACAAGTCACTCCGGATTGCGTCGTGGAATGTCCGCTCCATGTATGAAGCAGGAAAGAGTGCCCAGGTTACAATGGAGATGAGGCGATACAGACTGCACATACTTGGAGTTAGCGAGACCCGCTGGATACAGTCCGGACTGAAACAACTTAACTCTGGGGAAAAGATTTTGTATTCTGGAAGGGAGGACAAAAAGCATACAGAAGGAGTAGCGATCATCTTGAGCAAGCACGCCCAGAGGTCACTGAGGGGATGGGAACCCTACGGAAGGAGAATTATATTGGCATCATTTACTACAAAGAACAAGAACATCAACATGAACATTGTGCAGATATACGCCCCAACAAATGAAGCAACCGATGAGGACAAGGACGATTTCTACAACCAGCTTCAGGAAATAGTTGACACATTGCCAAGAAAAGATGTGAACATTATAATGGGAGACGCCAATGCCAAGATAGGACAGGACAATACAGGGTATGAGGACATTATGGGGTGCAATGGTTTGGGACAAATGAATGAGAATGGAGAACGGTTTGCAAGTTTCTGCGCATTTAACAGCTATGTGATTGGAGGTTCAGTATTCCCACACAAGAGGATCCATAAGGCCACTTGGATTTCACCGGATGGAGTAACTGAAAACCAGATTGACCACTTTTGCATCACCCGACGATTCAGACGCTCACTGGAGGATGTCATAGTACAGAGAGGAGCTGATGTTGGATCTGACCATCACATGCTGCTGGCAAGACTCAAACTCCGCCTCAAGAAACAAGGTACCAGAGCAGGAACAAAGAGGAGAAAGTTTCAAGTGAGCCTTCTGGATGGAGACAAGAAGGAAGAGTTCCAGCTGACACTGAGGAATAGATTCAAACCCCTTGTTGACCTCGAAGAGACAGTAGATTTGGAGACTCACTGGGCTAAGGTAAAAGGAGTACTTACATCGACATGTCAGGATGTTCTTGGGGAAAAGAAAGTGGAACACAAGGAATGGATCAGTCAAAAATCACTGGACTTGATAAGGATAAGAAGAGACCTAAAAGAACAGGTAAATGCAAGTCGTACAAGAAGCTCAAGAGTTGGTAACCAGGAAGAGTACCGAGCATCAGCTAAAGAGGTCAAAAAATCAATTAAAAAAGACAAAGAGGAGTTCATAGGAATGTTAGCAGAGAAAGCAGAGAAGGCAGCAACAGGAGGACACATGAGGATCCTCTACCAGACTACAAAGACTCTTGCTGGAAAATATGGAAAACCTGAAGTTCCTGTCAAGGATTACAACAGGAAGGCTATTTTTGGAAAGGAAGCTCAGGCAAAAAGATGGATAGAACATTTTAACAGCCTCTTGAACAGACCTCCACCAAGCAACCCACCCGACATTCTACCCGCAAGAAATGATTTACCGATCAGTTACGACCCTCCGACTAAAGCAGAGATTAATGATGCCATAAAGCAGTTAAATCGAGGCAAGGCAGCTGGACCAGATCAGATCCCACCAGAGGCGCTGAAGGCAGATGCTGCTGGGGCTGCAGAGGGTCTGCACTCACTATTCTCGAGGATTTGGATCGGAGGCAAGTTTCCAAAGGACTGGAAGGAAGGACACCTCGTGAAGCTTCCAAAAAAAGGGGACCTCAGCAATTGTAGTAACTACAGAGGAATCACACTTCTCTCCATCCCAGGAAAGGTTTTCAATCGGATTATTCTCAAGCGAATACAGAATGCAACAGACCCAAAACTTCGTGAGGAGCAAGCTGGTTTCAGGAGTAATCGATCAACCACCGACCAGATCACCACGCTGAGAATCATAGTAGAGCAGTCGCTAGAGTGGAACTCCCAACTGATAGTGAACTTCCTTGACTACGAGAAGGCCTTTGATAGCATCGATAGAGAAACACTGTGGAGAATATTGAGACATTATGGAATCCCAGAGAAGATGGTGAACCTTATCAAGAGCATGTACGAGGGGACAAGTTGCAGAGTCGTACACGATGGCGAGCTTACTGACAGCTTTGATATCAAGACTGGTGTTAGGCAGGGTTGTTTGCTGTCCCCATTTCTGTTTGTCCTGGTGATTGATTGGCTTATGAAAGAAACCACCAGTGGAGGAAGAAATGGCATACAATGGACCCCATGGACACAGCTGGACGATCTAGATTTTGCAGATGACTTGGCACTATTGTCACACACACACGACCAGATGCAAGCAAAGACTACAGCTCTAAACAAAATTTCAGAATCTATTGGATTGAGGATACATCCTGCAAAGTCGAAGGTCCTAAAAATTGTTGCACCCCCAAGCGCACAAGTCAGAGTAGGAGATCAACCACTGGAAGATGTAGAGTCCTTCTGCTATCTTGGTAGTATCATTGACAATAAGGGAGGAACAGAGGCAGAAGTCAAAGCACGAATTGGAAAGGCACAGGCAGCTTTCACGTCCTTGAGCAAGATTTGGAGAACCAAGGATATATCTCTAAAAACAAAGCTGAGGATATTCAACTCGAACGTGAAGTCAGTCCTGTTGTATGGGTGTGAGACTTGGAATGCGTCTCAGGCCTGCATAAAGAGAATCCAAGTTTTCATCAACAGATGTTTGAGGAAGCTACTTAAGATCAGATGGACAGACAAGGTCAGCAATGAAATTGTATGGAAAAGAACAAGACAGAGCCCAGTCAGAGAGGAAATTGGTAGGAGGCGATGGAGATGGATCGGCCACACTCTCAGGAGGCCAGGAAACAGCATCACGAAGAAGGTATTGGATTGGAATCCCCAGGGCAAGAGATCAAGAGGAAGGCCGCGCGGAACGTGGAGAAGAGCCAGAGAAAATGATGTGCAACGAAGCGGAAAGACTTGGAATAATGTAAAGAGGCTGGCCCATGATAGAGAGGGATGGAAAGTGTTTGTTGGTGGCCTATACCCTGATCCAGGGTGAGAAAGGCAATGATGATGATGATGAAATGGCAGGATAAAATTCCAGACACTGAGGTCCTCAATCGTGCCAAGGAATTGAGCATCTTCTGCCACCTGAAAAAAATTCAGCTACGTTGGGCAGGACATGTTGTCAGAATGCCCGACTCCAGACTCCCTAAGCAAATCTTCTTCTCTGAGCTCTCCAATGGAACGAGGAATGTTGGGGCCCCAAAGAGACGTTACAAAGACACTCTCAAGCAATCACTGAAGGCCTTTGCCATTGATGTGAGTGAGTGGGAAAAGCTCTCGCTTGATCGTGCAAATTGGAGGGCGGCCCTTACCAGAGGCAGCAAAGCATGGGAAGCTGACAGAGTCCAGCAGGCTATCAAAAAAAGAGAACGGCGCAAGAAAAGGCCCAGTGGTACTGAACCAACGGAGCACTCTTGTCATTTATGCGGAAGGGTCTGCAGGGCAAAAATAGGACTTATCAGTCATATGAGAAGCCATAAGTCATGAAAGAACAGTCTTTCCATTCTGTCCTCTGTGTCCTTTAGTTCTCTTTATTGTCCATGTGTTGAAATTCTCAACAATTTCTGTTCTTTATTCCTCTGGTGTTGTTATGGTCATCATCATACCTGATGGACGAACTATTATTATTATAATATTTTCACATAAAATGTTGACAATTTTTATATCACAGAACCCAATACTCACATCATTATCAAATAATATTGTATGAAGTGGTAGAGTACATAATATATTACTGGGATAACTTTCTGAGTGCAAATAATTTTGAGGAAACTTTAGAAATCTTTTGACTGAAATTTGTTGAATTTTTCTGTTTAGCAGCCACTGTTTACAGATGTTCAGGACAAATAATGAAGATTGGAATTTTTAGGTGTAATTGTAATTAGCAGTAGCCTATTTCCAGAAGGTGTAAAATAAGAATTTTTGCTTATTTGGCAAAATATATAGTAGATCCAATGCTGACATTTTTCCAATTTATCCTGCAGGCTAAGTTGAGATATGATCCTGTGGAGTTAGATCCTGAGGAAATGTGTCGTATGGCCAGTGAGGAACCTCAGGTAGGTAAACTTAGCGTCAGTCAACAACATGGTATAAATAGATTATAAAATGATCCAGAGCCAATTTTTTCCTCCGAAATTATTCATACGAAGACTCCAAAGTTGCAGCCTTAAAATAAGCTATCTTGTTGCCTGTTCACAATCTTACTATTCTTTTTTTCAGCCATGAATCATCGATGTGATTTTGCTGCTATTTTGCAGTGAATCAGGAGCATTTAAGGAATTTAACATCCTTATGAATACTTTGTCTCTCTCACAATAGGGATTACGCTGATAATAAATTAATTTTTGTGTTAGCCCGAAATATTTTATCATTTGTTTGCCTAGGATGGAAAATTAATAAAACAAGACATTTTGCTGTGTTTATATGCACGAACTGCTGTTCTGTGCATCTCCTCACTGCTCTACGATGACGGCATGTGTCAGATTTATGCCAAATGGCAACTGGCAGTTCATTGCATTCCTGAGCGCGAGGGCTGTCAGGTAATATTATAGAAAAATGCGCCAATAGGAAAGTGTAATAATGCAATAGAATTATAGTGGCATAAGTCACAAAATGACAGGAAAAGAAACCGTTTTTTCTTAGTATCTCAAAAGTGTCAAAAATCGTCGCTTCCATGACGAAGTGTCTTATCGCGCAAAACCTACTTTCGAGCTAGAGCGGTTTAAAGTTTCTGTCGAGTCACCTGGAAGATTCAACTCGTTCTACCTCTCGATATCAACGTGTAAGTGCGCAGTAATATACATCAATCTAAAGCTTGTTCTCTTGCCTACAAAATGCTACCAAGTTTGATATTTATTGTGTTTGCAGTTTTTCCCAAATTTAGTCATTTCATGGCAACCCCCCCGACAGGACAGTTCGTCATAAAACAAACCGCTCTGGACTGGGTCGATAAGACACCTGTGCGGGGTTAGGACAGTTCGTCATGGAGTGAAGTGGCCACGCTACAATGGTTAGGACATTCCCATGGCAGTTTACCAGTGGTCAAATATTCACTTCGAACAAACTTTTTGTTACAATGAATATTTATTTTCATTAATTTTATTAAATGCTAAGCCTGTTTGTTGGACATCACTCGTTTCGGGTTTCATGCTGTGTTTACAGATTATCACAAAAGCTCATATTAAGAGAGGGATCAAATCGAAAGAGATGAAGAACAATGTTAATTGAACAAGATTTTTATTTCATTTTAAATTTCACATTAAAATTTTGAACATAAAAGTTTCAAAACACACACACACACAAAATCAAAGATTTTGTTCTTTTACCAAGAATAATATCTCTCTACCTCTCATTCATTCTCGCCCTCCTCATCTCTTTCTCTCTCTCACTCATTCTTTCTCTCTTTCTCTCTCTCTCCTTTTCTCTCTCTCTTTGTCATCTTCTCAGTTGTTTTTTGCCGTCCTCTCCCTCACTCACTCACTCAGTCTCTCTTTCACTCACTTACTTACACACACACACACACAGGCACACACACACAATAACAACGTTTAACATAAAGGTGAGTACCTAGAAGTACATGTATAACTTATTGCAAAGTATTATAAAAGCACGAGCAGTAATGGAAGTTTTATAATTATTGTCTAATGCGGCAGATTTTGATAAAATGCCTTATGGTCAGGGTGACAAATTACTGGCGTTCTGCCTTGACACAGAGTCATTAGATCTCCATACTTCCCTGCTGAGAGCTTTGGCTGTTCCTTGTAGGCATTAGAGATACCCTGTTCATTGCTTGTCAACCTTTTGTTTATGGTGAGGGAATCGCAATCTTTTTCAAGGTGTGAGTTTTTGAAAAACATCTTATGCGGTTCAGATTTTAACACCTCAATGTGCATAAAGTTTGTCCAATTCGTACTGTTCCCATTGTCAGATGTTCTGACGCGCAGAATTCCCGAAGTTCCAGCCAAAGTTTTCCAGTCAGAGATGTCACTGGTTGCTAATTCTGTGACTATGTAGGGTGACTTTTTTGCTGACATTCTGATGATGCTCACAAGCTCTGCAGGCATCATAATTTCGGGAATCTTTTTCATTGCTCCTTCAACCACGCTATGCATTGAGTCACCTGGGTTTTGGCCATGGTTGCTTTCGAAAAAACGATGCGATATTTGTTGCAGGGAAGCTGTCGTCTTGAGGACGTTTCTGTACATCGATGGCATAATAGAATTTTTATTTTGTCCTGAACATCCGTCCGAGAACAACATAACATGGGTCACGCCTCGTGAATCGAGACCTCTTAAAAACTTTTCCATGCAACTGGCAATTTCATTGGCACCACGCCCTGCTTGACCCTCGTGCCAGAAATAGCAATGACCTTGTTTGTTAGACGTCTCGAAGATGGTGAAGTTATAACAAGCTAAACATCGTTTGTAGAAGAGCTCACCCCTCTGCGATTTGGGCAGATAGAGAACTTTTTCTAAATCAAACACAGCAGTAACCATGTTAGCATTTCTTTCAGACTCTTCGGTGCAAGCTTTTAAGATCTTTCGAATTTAATCTTTTTCTCCGATACGTTTTGTGTACTGCTGAATGAATTCCTCGTCTTGAGGATTGTCTTTATGCTTTGTTTCGCACAAACCGCATGTGTCTTTTTTGGGCAAATGGAATCGAAGATTCTTCTCTTGGAAAATTTTGTGGTAAAAAGAATAACTGACAGGGATGTTGTGTCCACAATCGGCCTTGTAGAGTTCATACATTTTTGCCACTGTGAGATCTGGGGCTAAATATTCCAGAGACGTGGAAGCTCTGCAGTAGTGTGACTCCATTCGTGGGAATCTGTTAATATGCGTTTCCACCGCTTTTCTCTTTTGGTCGTCACTATCTTTATTGTTCTCTGTCCTTCCACCTCTTTTCTCCTTTTCCAAAACACCATATTCATTAATTTTCTTAATAACTGTCTTGGGAAACGATGTGGAGACTCCAATGGTGTTTAGGAACATTGTCTGACACACCATAGTGTTCTTGCCTTCATGCGGTAACAAGTAGGTAATGGTCCTTTTCCTTTTTCGCGGAGTTCCGTCTTCACGAGCTTCAGAAGTGAGCCACTGGACATGCTGAGCAACCCAGTTTCTTTGCTGGTGAAGATCACCGAGATCCCAAAAAGCTGTAAGAATGTTTAGCCTTGTATTGTCAGTGATTGCAGAACATGACAGGTGCCGTATATCACAAAACTTCCCATCACAGCGTGGACCCAAAACTCGACGTTCATCTACAACCCGTTGTGATTTATCTGCGACGTACGACAACCCAAGATTTCGACGTGTTTTCCTGTCTTCACGTTTGCGCTTTCGATTAGTTTCAACTTTTCTGTTGACAGAAGCTGAACCGTCGACCAAATAATCCTCTGGAGCTTTCAGCACTGGATGTGAAGATTGAGTATCATGGAGTGGCACGGCAGTGTCTGATCTTGTTTCGTCGACAGACTCTTCGAAAACTGACGTGGAAATGTTCAATTCGCTGGTGTCGTTGAGCAAAACATCGGCCACTATGGCATCAGTAGTAGAATTGTTAAGTACATTTTGTTCAGAGGCCTTAGAATGTTTGTCATCCTCTTTATCTTTTGTGGCCGCAGAACGCGCAAGTTCTACCATACGCATCCCTCTGCTGAAGGGAAGCATTTTCAATTCTGTGAATACACAAGGAAGTTTATATTAATATCACATAAACTTTTCTTTTTAAATTCGCTGATTCAATTAAACAGCCCGCGGAAACTTAAGGGTTGCAGTCTCCGCCAAAGTGCCATGTCCTTTTGAGACAAGTAAAATGTGCGTTACTGCAAAATTAATTTATCACTTAATTGTAAGATTCAAAGTAGTAGCCATAAAATATTTTAAGATCATTGCCTGGTCGATCAAAAATTATAGTCAAGCAATAGAAGCCCATTGTACGATAGCTCCTCCCACCAACCAATCAATGAATTTGGAAACTATTTTCTATGTAAACTGCGTTTAAAATCAGACCACTCGGAGTCCGACCAAGAAAGGTAGTCACGGTCAAACACCGCCGCTCTTTGAAGTCTTTCTTGAAGCGTAGGACATTGCGTTGATAATCTATTTCGGGCGCCGTGACTTCACACGACTTCATGGTCACAAGAAAGTCTGTTCTTTGAAGTCTTTAGCAAAGTGCCGAACATTGTATTGCTAATCCGCTTCGGGCACCGCGACGTCTAGACCCGTGTTTTTTTAATGAATTGTCATCATTAGTAGATTGACCACAACATTTTAGTGGATCAAAATTACACCTGCCCTTATATATATATTATATATAATATTATTATATAAATAATATACATGTATATATATTACCAAACAGTTTTTTTTTTTTTTTACATTGATAAGCGTGTATAAAATGACTTAGTGTACAAATAAACGCCTATTTAGCGAAGGCCAATGGATATAAATCTTGTAAATTTGAAAGTTAAAAATGATCATCGAAAGACAACAGTGGTATATTCCAATTGGCTATAATTATTATTATCTTCCAAACAAATCTAAAGATTAATTATATACTCTTATGGAAACAAAACTGTCACTAAGATAAATTTGGCGTCGGTATAGAAGATGCTGTTAAGAAAAGATAAAATTAGAGGTAGGATTAGATCATACTTTATTGTTCAAGGAAATGGATTATTTTTAACCATTATTGCACATGTAGATCTAGCACAGATCTTTGCCCAATTATGTTACATATAAATGTTTTCTAATTTATTATCCATGAGCCCGCAACAGTTTACAAAAACAATTGCATGCGCTATCTAAAAACTTTACAAAATCTATTACTCTTTGAGTTTAAAATAAAAAATGCATTCAAGATCCTCAAAATATTACTCTAACATTTAAATTAATGTATGTTAATGAAGATTACTGAATATATACTCACCCTTTTTTCGTAAATCCTTGATCTCACAAAATGTAAAGTGTTCGTTTTAGCGAAATGGCGAAAATGACAAAAACTTGTCGCACACGAACGAATTGAAATTGTTTCCAACCTCTGCCATAAGTATCAAATTTCCATGATGAAAGTGTACAAAAAGTAGCAACTTAAATAATAAATACATGTCTCCAAATCAGGGTGGCGCAACTGAAACTGAATAATGCGCGAACAGTGCGTTGGCAGAACACTTCGTCAGAGAATCCGATAATCCATTTCGTGGGAGTGGCTATCTGACGAAGTGTCTTATTTTATGATAAGACGGTTCGTCAAACAATGAATGACCAGCCCATCTGGGCGCGGCTCGCTGACGAAGAGTCTTATCTGGATAGGACAGTTCGTCATGAAACAAAAGTAACCAAAGTTGCGATAGGACAGTACGGTCATTTTCATTTTTACAAAAACTAACATGAATTCGACAAAATCCTTCATAGGACATTTAGATCTTGACATTTATATCAAAATTCTGCAAAAACCCGAAAATGCCATTTTTAGCGATAAGACCGTTCGTCATGGAAGCGACGAAATGACTTATGCCATTAATGTAAAGCAGTGACAATGTTGTCATTTGTTTCTGATTTTCATTTTCTTGCTGCATTACTTGTAGGTTCTGGCCAACTATTCTGTGTCTGATGCTGTTGCTACTTACTACCTTTACATGAAGTATGTCCATCCATTCATCTTTGCCCTCTGCACAATCATTCCTATGGAACCAGATGAGGTAAGCACACCAGATTTGCCAGGTCATTCCTGCCTTTGGATTTAACTGTGCTTAACTTCAGCAACAGAATCAACAACTATTCCATTTTTTTCCTTTTTGTTAGTATTAAACCATCTTCATATAAGGTAAACAAACCTTGCAGAAGGACAAGTAACCATGGTTGGGGTGGGGTACTGGTTTGCACAGTGGATTTTTCTGAACCTTTTAGCAATAAAGCATGGTCTGGCAAATTGTCACAACTCCCATTTCATTGGTGAAATAGTCATAATATTTGGAGAAATCGGCCAAAATTAGTCACAAAAAGCCTACTGTGGATATATTTGCTATATGACCCAAAAGGCCGGGGGGGGGGGGGGGGTGTGTGTGTGTGCGTGCGTGCGTGCGCACTTGACTACCATTTTCATGTTAGAAAATCTTGAATAGTTAAATAGTTACCTGTGGACAGTTTGTGATGAATATTGCCAGGTATTGAGAAAAGGTTCTGGTACCTTGTGTGAGACATTGCTGATGGTGCAAGCCTACCATGCCAACATCATCTACCCCAACAAACAAGAATCTGTGCTGAACAAGATGACCACTGATGGACATGTCCTGGATTCGGAGACCTATGTAGGTGGACATGTGGAAGCTCTTGAGTCGGGTGTATTTCGCTCAGATCTGCCATGTCGATTCCGGATGGTTCCGGCAGCCTTCCAAACACTTCACGATGCTGTAGAGAGAACGATGAAACATGCAATAGAAGAGGAGGAGAAGATTCCGTTATCTACAGTGACAAATTTTGAAGAGGTGAGTGAAGATACAAGGTTTTGTGAAGTAATTGAGAAGGATAGTTCGATACCATGCCCAAGTCCATCTGTGCCAGTGTTTCTCAGCCTTTTTTATCCCGCTCCCCACTTCAATTTTTTTTTAAAAACTTGTGTCCCGCCATGATCGGACACAGTCTTCTTCTTCTGCGTTCTTCAAATCAGACTGTTTATATCAGGAGCCCGGTAGCCTTTATGAAGGATGCTGTGCTCCTGAGTTCCTCTGCTGTCCCGTATAGCCTAGTGTGTAGTGCCGCACCTCGAGGCCAGCTGTCTTCCCCCTTTTGTCTGTATGGGGATCGGACACATTTAATATACAGTAATATACAAAAAGATTGAAACAATATTTAGACTTGCATCTCTTAATTTAATCAGAGCTAAATAAGGAAACCACCTACGCATCATAGACAGACAACATTGTATTTATCCAGTAAGTTAAAATAAACTATGAAATTAGATTTCTGTGAAAAATCCTTATGCCCCATTCTGAAGTCCCTTGCTCCGCCAAAATGTTGCTAAGCCCTGCCCTGAGAAACGCTGATCTACACTCTAAAAACAAACGGTATGGTGTGTTAAGATCAGCCAATTTCCTGTCATCTATACAAAGAGGGTTAACCCAAGACTGTTATTGTAGGTGAGACACCTTGAAAGAGCCAGGGGTTTTCAGAGACAAAGAGTGCACAGAAAACACCTCTTGCCCAATATCTCAATATTAGGTTTTTGTGATTTGGAAATGATATGGAACTTAGCCTTCGGTTCATTCAGTTTTGAAAAATTAAAAGCACCAATAAAGTTTTCAATAATGTGTAGTATTTTCGTTGTTAAAAATGAATTTGAAACAGTGTCATTGAAATAATTTGGGTCTTCAGCAAGAAGTTACTCATTTTTATATTATTTTTATGTTTATACATGTATCATTGACAAGGCAGCTGGTTACAATTTACTGTGAATATAGCTAAAATGGTGATGAGCGTGCGGAACAATTCAGCTGGTTTAGAAGTGGGAAACTGAATTTTACATTAATATACCAAGTCTATTAACTGACATTATATATCGATCATATAGAATCTGTATGTTGGCTGTATCATATCACTCAGATGTATTGCTTGTGTGTTTGACAGTAACACAAGGAAACCATGTGTGGGCTAACAGTAATGCAACAGGCATTATTTTATCCTAGGTTTGTGCTGATGTGAAGGAGAAGTTGATCCAGTTGAGGGATTGCCCAAACCGCCTGGAAAACCCCATTATTTATCACTTGGATGTGGGTGCCATGTACCCAAACATCATCCTTACCAATCGATTGCAGGTAGGTCAGGTCAAAGATTCCAGCTACAATAAGATCAGAGCTGCCAACTGCCACGGAATTTCCGTGGCAGCCACTGAAAAGGACTTTCTTGCCACGGACAAACGGAAATACAATATTTGCCACGGAAAATGCTTTTTTGTTCTATTTTTGTAATTTTTTAATTATTTTTTTAAAAGAATTGGCTACAAACTGACCCGTAAGCGCGACCCACGACCATCTCCAGTTTCGTGAGCCGTGTTGGTCGGGCTATATCGACTGCCAGATTGTCCTGCTATACAAACGATGACTGGTGTGGCCAAAATTTTTTGTGTCGTTTTGTTCTTTTATGCATACACGGTTTATAATGTTGGCTGCTACGGGATTTTTTCTTTTGGCGTTTTCAATTTTAAATTAAAAAATCTGGCATCATTTCCTGTTTTAGCCACATGAGGGATGCATGGCGAGCATAGACTATCGGTGAAGTACGCGGGTGATTTAGATAAAAGTTTTGAAACTTTTTAACGCGACCGGTCCAGACAAAAGTGCCTTGATCTAGTATTTTTATTTATGAGTGATAGATAGAACTAGCTTACATTCAAATTAAAAACTTTGCAGTGTATATCTAAGACTAGAAATATAGACTAGACGTCTAGATTTAGATCTCTAGAGACTATCGCGAGTGATCGGCTCTCGTAGCCTGACTTAGACTTGGAGTGTTTCATGACGTTTATGCTTGTTTTAGTAGACAGACTAGTTAGAGTTAGAGCCTTAGATCTAGTCCTGGAATCTAGTAAACATATTCTATAATCCAGACTCTATATATTATAGTAGAGATATCGACGGGTAGATCTCCTAGTTAGCATGGCATCAGCTCCTCCAGCTAAGAAAAAGCGATGTGTTTCATACAGGCCTGAAATGACAGAGAAATATCCGTGTCTTATACGGTCAGCAAAGGGGCCAATGTCTTTTTCTTTTATAATAATTATATCAACTATTGTGTATTTAATAGGTTTCTACTGTAATTGTAAGGAAGTATTGCCAGGGATAAGACAAATAGTTTAATAAAGTCAGTGAAATTTGAAGTGTCTTTGTGGTGTACAATGTGCAAAATTATGTTCAGGATAGCCTAAAATTTACTCTTAATATTGCAAAAAATCGTTTTCGGCCGGGGGGCTTTGCCCCCCTGGACCCCGGCTAAATGCTCTGCCACTGAAATCTTTCTGTTTTGTCCCTGAAATTCATTTCTGTGGGTTGGCAGCTCTGTAAGATAAGACAGCTAGTGCGTTTAGCGTGCACAAATTTCACACGGCCGCCTTGTGGTGAACGCGTGGAAGTCATGAACAATGCCGAATTAAGGGAAGATATTAAGTTTCGTTGAAAGTTCAGCTACCGCTGCAGGCCTTAATTGAAGTCATTTATTGTGTAATTATGATTTCAGACGCTGTAGAACAACTCTAACGGTTTTTTTTTAGGTCATGGTAGCACTGGAACAAATCCACATTATTAATTTATCATTATATCAAACATTTTCTTTTGTCATGGGCCCCATCCCATTCCCAATCAGCGCGCAAGCTGTGTGCACGATTGTTTTAGAGGCATGGAAAAGGGAGAGTTTCATCTTATTGTATCTTTGATTTAGAAGAGATACAGTGAGCAGTAAGACGGTAATTAAGTCTCAAAGAGGACAGTGACCTGACGTGTGAAAACATGGCTTGCGCGCAGCGCGGTCAGCTTGACCTTGCCATATTGATTCGCCCATGCAGTGTGAACGCGGGGAAAGTCAATGCCGTATTTCAACGCTTCTCACAGTATGAGGATTAAAACATGAATTTCCTCTGGAATAAAAAATTTAAAAGATTCAAACATGGTAATTTTTCATGATTTTCTTTTATGAGAAAAACATGGTACCCGTCTTTCCCCAATCTTCTTTTCCTGTGTCCTTGTCAGTTCTAGATTTCATTTTGTTGTGGTCTACAGCTATCACAAAGATTGGTCGTTTTCTTTTCCCCCCCGTAGCCTCCAGCTATTGTGGATGAAGAGACTTGTGCAGCTTGTGACTTCAACAGACCAGGAGCTAAATGTCAGAGAAACATGCCTTGGATGTGGAGGGGAGAATTTAGTGAGTTCAGATTTGCTGTTTCCACATGTCTTCGATTATTTTCATCTACATATAAGCCAATATGATTTTCTCATTGTGCTATCGATAGCTGAAGAATATGATTTTTTTTTATTTTGATAAAGTACCTTAGCCTACAAAAAACTTGCTAATATAAATATTTGTATTTTGTTGAAGTTTTCTTTGTTCTTATTGATTTTATGAAATCCAAATACGGTTAGTCAAATTGGCATGCAGACTTGTGTCCAAGCCTTCCATTTCCTTTTATGTGACATAAGATCAAGTTAGAGTGGAGTATTATCTTGATGTTAATAACACCTTACGAGGTCCATAATAGTGTCCGCAGAAAATGATGATGATGTAAATGCAGAAAATCATGAGAGAGGAATAGCTTATATAACTCATAGAGATTTGAAACATTTCCCGGGTTATGTAATGCTAAACTAGTGGATAGTTTTTTTAATCATATAATTATGTTTATTTAGGTATTTGATGTTTTGACATTAAATGTGGTCACTCATTACTGTATTACAGTGCCTGCCACTAGAAATGAGTTTTATCGCATTCAACAACAGTTGGAGAATGAGAAATTTCCTCCCCAGTATCCTGATGGCCCACCAAGAGCTTTTCACCAACTGCCCAAGGAAGAACAAGCAGCAATTGAAAAGAAAAGACTTGCAGGTTTGATTGAACAGTATACCATTATTTTCAGCTGTTGCTGAGTATTCATAGTTTTAACCCTGCTACTGTCAGAAAACAATTAACATGATAGTGTTGTTCATTCCTGGGCTGTCCAGGCCAATTTAATCCACTTAACAGGGATGTATACCTGTTGGGATTTCTACACCAAAGACAGTCTCAGATACTAAAGGCGTAAAGTGAAGATGTGCAGTCCAAACACTGGCAGGGCACAGTAATTCTTTCCTGCTGGACAGTATCACGGTTAAAATCGAGCCGAGTTACGAAAAAAAGCATCTGACTCTTTTTGCTGAATAACTTGAATTTGCTTGAATTTTTTACAGGGTTATTAAAGTTACTGCAAAAATCAGTTCTTATGCATGTTACCAAGCATTATAATATATTTGTTACGGAATTGTATGCATTGATACAGGGTGTACAAAATTTTTGCATTTCTCAAATAGCTTGTAAGTGAATATAGCATCCATTTTAAGTGACGATATTTAACCTTTGTGCAGTGTAGTATTTATATTTTACTACAGGCGTTTTATTCTTGTTTTTAAATTAATTGTAGACCCTGCTATAGATTTCTGTTAAGTCAACCTAACATTAGTAGATCTAGATGAAAAAGTTTATAACCGTAATTTCTTGCATCTAAGGAACTTTCACTATACTTTTCCTTCCTGCCCAAAATTTTGTTGTTATTTAAATTTTTTTGTGGTAGATTACTGCCGCAAAGCATACAAGAAGGTCCACACTACTCGAATGGAAGAACGGACAGCCACCATTTGTCAGCGAGAGAATTCTTTCTATGTGGACACAGTGAGAGCTTTCAGAGATAGGAGATATGAATTCAAAGGTAGGGACTATTTTTCTGTGATATTTTCATTTATTTTCTCTGCCTGTAAACATTTGATCAGATATTTATAGCCTTATCTCTATAAACGCATTTGATCAGAGAAATCCTCAAAATTTGATGTTTACTGGGTGCCATATAGTCTGATGTAAATGGGTGATGCTTTGTAAGGTATTGATCTGAGAGCTTTCAGATACTGTCATGGTCATTCCACAACTGCCTAGGACATTTTTTTGTGTTTTGAGATGAAATGCTCACCTTAATCAGACAGTCACGTTGTACCATTCAACAGTTACATTGTCTTGTTTCGTTGACTTGAGGGTTTTTAACTCTTTGTGTGCCAATCCCCGATATACCGGTTCTTCTGCTGGTCACGTTTGTGAAAATCACAGATGTTTCAGTGCACAAGAATGCTTGGCTATTTTGTTTCGGGAAGAAAGAAAGTCGACTTTCTTTTAATAGATGTTGCTGTAGATAGTTTGGCACACAAAGAGTTAAAAGAAAACCCACATCTACCTAAATCACCATTTTAGAATTCTTAGGGGAGACGAGAATTCTTAGGGGAGACGTAGTCTAATTGCAAAGTCAAATAGGGGAAATCTGGCATCTGCGTTTTTTGCCAAATTGGGGCCTAAAATTTGCCAAATTTTGTCCAAAAAAAAAACCCAAAAATTTGTCGAGAAATTTGCCAAGAGCGCCCACATTTGTCAAAAACATTTGCCGGGCAGAATGAAGCATCCCAGCAAATATGAACATGCTATATGGAAAAATAAATAAAAAAGACAATTTATAGTTGAAGGAGGCAGCCTTTATTATTTCCATCACTGTAACTGTAACACAAATACTCTCAAACTTTCAGGCAATCACATACTCCCTCTCATTCACAACACTACCACTATTATCAAACTTTCACACCTACATACTATCTCAAACACACTCTCTCTCACACTCAAAAAAAGAGGCATCAGTGAACTTATTGTAGTAAAGGAAAACTAGTCCTTTGATGTTGTCTTCCGTGAGTCTACGCCTTCTGGAAGACAAGATAAGATTGTGCGAAGAAAAACTTCGTTCAGCATCAGCTGACGAGCATGTTGAGAAGGCCTACTGGGACGCCAGTGCAGCGAGAGCAGGAACATGATCTGCTGCAGACTTCCAGAAAACAGTCAGATCAATGTTCCCATTAATGGACTCTCTCATTTGATGATCTAGGTACTGGTAGGCTTCGTGTTGAAAGACAGGAAGTAATCAAGTTCTAAAGAAATTACTAAGTGAGTAGCTTCCCTTGGAGTTTAGGCCTAAGGAAAGCTGCAATATTTCTCAGTTTCGCACTTTTTTTCCCCCCCGCTATTTTCTTGCCGAAATTTGTCAAGATTTGCCTTCTTCTTCTTCTTCAGCGTTCCAAGTCAAGATTTGCCAATTTTGGGGAATTTGTCATTGGCCTTAATATTTTCGGCCGCAAATTGCCATTTGCGGCCGCTATAAATGCAGATGCCAGGGAAATACTGAGTTGTGTTCACTGTTCAGCTAAAACTTTCTATGTAAAACACTATGCTCCCCTAACAACAGCTATCCATTATATTTGAGGTAAACTGTTCACTTTGATTTTCAAAAAAAACACGAAAATATGACATGGGCAGTTGAGGAATGACCATGACGAGTAATGATGTCATGAAAAGAAACTTTCACACTTGTGATTAATGAAACTTCATGCAATACCTATGAGAATCCTTCAAATGATAAACTTCAGATAATTTGCCCTTCCATAAGGAAAACGTCTTTCCATAACTCATTCTACCTAATTGAGCTGTTTATGTCTATTCTTCGTAAAGCACAGAGAGTACTTCGACTGCATCAGAAACGCTAAAGTGATTTAATGGTAATTTTTCGGTAACTTTGTGAGTATAATTACTTTTGTTTTTAATTATATTACTCACTGAAACACATTTCAATATGAGATAATGCTTTCATTTCTGGAGCACATCTCTCAAGTCTCACATATTTCGCCAGGTTTAACCAAAGTGTGGAAGAACAAGCTGTCGGATGCAGAGAAGAAAAATGATGCGGCAGAAATCAAACGAGCCAATGGTCTGGTGGTTCTGTATGATTCATTGCAACTGGCGCATAAATGCATTCTCAACTCTTTCTACGGTTATGTAATGAGAAAAGGGTGAGTTCTCCATACTGATGGTACAAGTCACTCATGTTTAGAAAGGTCAACATTACAGGAGAAAGAAAAACATTGATACAACATCGCCACCGTTCCCTTAAACTGTAGTAACTGGTTTTGACAACTTTTCAGGAGAAGTCAAAAAACTGTTTTAGTTTAGCACAATTGGTTTAGCTATGATGAATTTTTGACAATTCGGTTATTTTTCGAAGATCATTCAATGCAGCTTTGAATGTAGTTGAACATATACAACAATCAATTTTTCAAACTTTTAAGTGACTACAGTCTTTAGGAATGGTTATGCTGTGGCAAGTTCAAAAGAGTGAACTAAGATAGATGATTTGATGGTAATGATGTATTTTTTAAAATAATTTATTTTTAAAATTTCTGTTATGCAAGTGTAAGAGCATATTTTTATACATCGTTAACGGTGTGATGAAATCGGCCATGTGCATAACACCAAACTTTACAGGAGAGCTAAAAAACTGAATTCACTAAAGAGTTTCGCACAAATTACTATAATACTTAATTCAAATAATACAGAAATACTTTCTCCTCTTACGTGTCTTACAATAATGTTCAACGTTGGCAATTTTCAGAGATAGCAACTCTTGAAAATAAAATGTTGGATATGGCCGAAGTCAAGCGGCACGATGAAATCGGCCTAGCGACATTAACCGTGCTGGCTGAAATCATCATGCCGGATCGAGGCCAGCCGCAGAGTAGCGGTTTCGGCCAATCGACATCTGGCGCACTGGCTGAATTCATCATGCCGCATTGGGGTCGACCGCGGTAGATGGCCGACTAATTGATGATAAATTGATGGGCTTTTATGAACTAACACAATATTGTCGACGGAAATTTTTAACATCAACAACAAGAGACAACCAAAACAACCACAACACACAGTGATCAGAAGTGCAACAGCAACAACAAGCAACAATTAAACATTTATAAAATAAAACTAGAATAGAGATTTAAACAGATAATAATTAATTTAATCAAACGATCAATCTTCTTTAGAAAATGAGATGATAACAATGAAGATGATGATGATGATGACGACAGTAGCGACAAAATATGGCTAGAAAATTCAACATTCGTTTCATTTTATGAATACAAACAAAAAAAAAAGAGAAATATCTTTTAGATTAACCGACCAGGACATCAATACTATAGGTTTTATATCTTCTCACCCCTCCCCACTCCCTTCCCTTTCTCCCTTTATATGTCATCTGTCTCGTCTTTTGTCTGCAAGTCTGATTCTCATAGCTGTAGTAAAACTTAGCGAATCAACATTTTTTTTTACTGATGAGGCAGTGAGTCATAGAATGCATGGCAGTCTTTGTCAATGACCCTTTTTAGCTCTTGTAGATGTTTATATTTCGAAGCTGGGATCTTAAGTCTCTCTTGGTGCAGAGCACCAGGTTCTTTAAATACGTGCTTTTGAAGGTCCCTGGGAGGATGGGGCAAGTCTTGATATTCGTCATTAGAGTACATTTTGTACTGTATGACATGTTTTTGTCCATCTTCGGTGGCTGGCGTATAAAGCAGGCTGTGAATGTCAGTCACCACTGGGTCTCCACTTTTACGTCCCGGGCGGATACTGGTGTAGGGTCCACATTTTGAAAAATCTTTGAAAAAATCATGGTGTAAATATCTTACAGTGAAAGGCCTGGGGTTCTTTCGCGCTGATTTAATAACGTTGATATAGTCATGTGGAACATTGATTGATACGCCTTTGAGGGCTCTCTCAATGAGGCTATGTGAAGAGTCCACCTCCATATGGGTGTGTCCTTTGACTAGGTACTTTTGGTGGACTTTGATTTTTGATGTTTCCACAAAATACTGGATGGCATTGGCAAGAATTTGGTTGCGATTTTGATATGTGCAGCCATCACTGTAGATTACAACTTCTTTGGTCACATTTCTTCCTTTGAGGTAATCTATAATGCAGGTAGCAAATTCATTTGCAGACAGTCCACCCTCAGTTTCGTTCCACACATAGCAGGTAACATCTGCAGTCGCCAAGTCGTAGATGGTAAAATTGTGGACACATAACTTGGTTTTAAAGTACATGGCTGAAGCATTGGTGTCTGGCGCCAGCAGCACGGATTCTAAGTCCATGCAAAATGCTGCAAACTGGCCATCATCGTTGGCTTTGCTCTGCAACGCTCTTTGTTTGTCATTGTCCTTGTGCTCCAAAGCTTGCTGTAAAAAATTCCTATGGTCTTGCCATTCGTCTTGGGACACATTGCCAGTTTCATATCCTACACAGAGGTCACATCTATCCTTCTTGGGCACATAAATGGACAAGTTTCTCTTATGGAATTCTTTGGAAAATGCTCTGATTTGAAATGAATTCTTATTGTTGGATTGACAATGGTGTTGGTAATGTTTATGAAGTTCCGCTAAGGAGCGGTACCTTCTCTCCAGATACATTTTGGCAGAGGACTTCCTGCAATAGTGGCTAGGCAATTTAGGCAGGTCATCGAAAAATTTTTGGAGAAAGTCATGGGCTTCATTTCCTCTCTCGTAATGAGGATTGCACGGCCTACTCTTCTGTTTAGAAATGCTGTGACTTGTAGTGTTCTTTACTTGGGCTATCTCTTGCTCAGAGCTGCCCTGTTCAGTTAAGGAAAGATTGTCTGTAGTTGTGTCCTCCTTTTTCGAATCGAAACATGAGTGGACGAAGTACTTTGTCAGGCCGGTGGTGCCTAAAAACATGGTGCGGCAAACAGGCAGCTTTTGTCCATTCTTTTTTAAAGAATATTGAAAAGTAACATTCCTCGAAGGATACCTTTTGTTCGTCTTCTTTTCACACCTGTTTGGTCAACTAATCCATAAATATAATTTCTTTTTTCGTTCCAAGTGAGTGACCATACTTGAAGGAAAATTTCATTCCTGACATCCAAAGAAAACTCGGAACATTTAGTGTCCTTAGACTTGCATGAGCAAGGATCCTTCAAGGTTTTTGCTGGCATTATTTTCCCCGTGCAGCTGACGTACTCACTTCCCATCTCTCTTCGGCGCTTTCTGGTGTTCTGCTTCCATTCGCTTTCGCCTTTTGGCTGTTGTTTTTTAACGTTCGTAATGTTGTGCTCGTCTGTCGAAACGTCTGGTTGAGTAGAGGCTGATGCTAGCTGAGGTTGACAAATGGCTTGCGTAGTAGAGGGATACAGCTGAGTTAGTGTTGATGCCGCTTGAGGGTCAGGAGGGTCGCTGGCTTGTGTCGCTGAAGGACAAAGTTGACTACTGGAGGATGCCAACTGAAGATCTGGATGACTGCTGCTTTGTGCCTCTAGGGAGAGGAAAGGTAAGGTAATTGAGCAAAGCCGGATGCCTGTTCATGTTCAGGTATGTCACTTGTCCGTGTCGCTGAAGGACAAAGTTGACTACTGGAGGATGCCAGCTGAAGATCTGGATGACTGCAGCTTTGTGCCTCTAGGGAGAGGGAAGGCGATTGAGCAAAGGCGGATGCCTGTTCATGGTCAGGTATGTCACTTGTCCGTTTAGCACTGATGGACGGCAACTGCGGATCTGGCCGATAAATGACTTCTGTCGGTGAAGGACACAGTTGAGTACCGTTTGACTCAGGCTGAGAGTCCGGTCGGTCATTGACCTTTGACGTCTTTAATAGCTGAGGGTCTGGTTGATTGTTGTTTGGAGACGGTTGGAAGTATTTTAGGACACCGGATGGTGAAAGACTAAGGTCTGGCTGAATACTAGGTATCAATGTTTGTAGATCTGACTGATCATTCGAAAGTGATCCGAAACTGGATGAGATCCGAGAATCATGTTTGACACGAGATGGCCCAGAATTTGGAGTATGGCCAGACTTCGCCGGTGATGACGTCAAATCTAAAAGAATAAAATGTTTTGATATCCCTTACTACTACTACTAGGACAGTATTGAACGAGCAGAAACTGGGAGAAGAAAAGTATTAGACTACTAATAATATTAAAGGAAGGAGAATAGCCTAAAGTAAAGCTGGTGAAAAATCGAATGAAACAGAAGGAGAAAAAAATGGAGTGTGATAGAAAGAAAAAGAAGATGTGGTGATGAGGTACGTGGAACAGGAAGAATACACATTAAAGATATTAAATTCTGACATATAAATGGTGCTTAACAATGAAATTGACACCGGAATATTGAATGTAGATTTTCCTTTAAAAAAAGAATTTCCTCAAAAGCTTGGAAGATTGAATACACTGATAAACATGATAAGAAAATATAAATTAAAATATTTTATCAATCACTCACCTGTTTCATCCCGCCGAATATTGCCTGTATAGTTGGCTTTCTGTCTTGGGGTTGAACATCCTACACTCACATTATTTTCACTGGAGATTTCGTCAAAAACTGACACAGAGATATCCATATCGACAGTGTCATTGAAAAGAACATCATTCACAACTCTTTGCGACGTTGTCGGCGATATATCCAGAATAGGTTCATTTTCTTGATGTTTCTTATCCTCACTTGAATTGGAATTAAGTTCTTTTGACAACTGCAAAATTCTTCCGGCTCTGCTGAGGGGATTCATTGCTGCCTAAATCGAGTAAACTTATCCCTTGCACATAAATTTATGAGTATGAACAAACTTTCGTGTCAGTGTGGATGAGAAGAAAGTTCGGAGTGAAGCCCGAATATTCCCGGGTAGCTCATTTCCAATCTTCGACGCGACATAAGCCAATGAAAATGGTCTGGACAAGATGGGATGGTCACCAATCATTGATGTGCAGTCTGATTGGTTTGCTTAATCAGCGGACCATCTGTTGGCTACGGTAAACTTGTTCCGACTGTTTTCCTTTGATGTCGCCGGCAGTGGCTGAAGTTACATACCTGTATCAAAATATTTTCAAGACTTCCCCTACTCCCTTCCAACGTCATCATCATTACATACATACGGTCAGTACTTGTATTCCTAGATTTTCGCCAAAATGAGAAATAGAAACAGAATCACATTCGGCTTTCTTTACTGACGGGGATTTAAAGTCCCCGCACTTTTTTAAACAGAAAAACATTGAATAACTTTTAACCCAGACTTAAAGGTTCCAACCCAACAACCCTCTTAGAAAATTAAACTTTCACAGAATTATTTCAGATGCGTATGTGTGAGAGAATCTTTTATTGCAACCTGAATTGCATCACTGCAAATTCTCTAGGTAAATAACATAGAATAATCCAGCACTGCACATTTTTTACCCAGTTCCCTCACACAAACATTAAAATAATAGCAGCAATTTTGTACTTTATGCAATTTCTAATTTGAGTTTTGATTTTAAGTTCGTTTTCTTCTGGCAGTATCCTTTACATTTAGTTTTAATCATCTTTGATTGAGTCTGAATTTTAAAAATAAATAAATAAATAAATAAACGTGAGGGATGGGTAAGAGCTAGCTTACCAGATGGGAACTGCCGTTCGACCAAGATCAATAGATCAAAGGATTTTAATCCGCCAGACACCTTACAATAGGACGCAATTAGAGCGTCTCATTGTATAGACACCCGTGGCGCCCGGTCGGTCAAGAGACGCCAAGGCCCCCTAATCGGCATGACGAAATCGTCTAATCGGCGCTCTGTCGGATGTCCGACTTCATAATGCCGGATGGATATGGTCGAAAACATTAGTGTAATATTTTGGCAATTTCTAATTGAAATTCAGCCCTGTGAGTTTCATAGAATGATGGGCCCTTAAGTGGACATTATTTTTCAGTAAAAAAATGAGTTACAGTATTTGGGGCGTTTGGCCGATTTCATCATACCGTTAACGACATGATGTAGAATGAGTCATCTTCAGGCTAAAAGTTTCAAGTTTGTCATGTTAGATTACCTGGGCCTGGTTTTGACTATTGGTGGTGGGTAGAGACAGGGGGATGATAAGTGAACAATCATTCTGTAGTGTTCAGTGAGAATAAAACAATCATTGTTCTTTCAATGTGCTGTGGATGCACTACAAGCTTCCTAAAATCAGTAGTATGAGTAGCATTGCCAGTCCTTGGGACTTTTGGGGGTTACTTTGGGATCTTGGAATACTTTAAAAGATGGGGGATTTTTTGGCCCATGTATGTGCTACTATTTCTTTGCTTTAAAAAAAAAAAAATCATAAAAATAGCTCTTCCACTCACAAATCATTTGCAAATAATAAAAGGTGCATGAAGCCATACAGGCTTGGGGGCTGTTTGAAATTCCCTGTGTGAGAGCATGATCTGCGAGCTGATCACTGATGTTTGCTTGGTCTAAATTCAATATATAATGAAATTGTACATTTTAAGTGTCTTTTTGGGGGTTGGAAAACATCTTAGGATTTTTTACTTTGTCTTAGGATTTTTGTATGCAAGATTCTCGGAATTTTTTAAAACCGTTACTGGCAACGCTGAGTTTGGGTGCACTTTGGAGCTGTAGCTCATGTCCAAAAACTGTTCAGCATATAATATAGGGATGGGAATCATCAGGAAATTTCCTTATTTCCTGATGTTTTAAGTTTTTTGCCCGGAGGTGGAAAATTGATGTGTGTGTGTGTTAAGATTGGTAGGGCTGTGTTACATCAAAGCTCAGGCAGTTATTCTGTCAATAATTGGCACCCCAGGGACAAGTCTTTGGGGTCCCAGCAAGGCTTGAAGCAAAGTCAAAATATGGCAAAACTAAAAAGTTGTATGCAGCAAAACCTTGCATAAGAAATAATACCAATACGATACAATAAATTGCAAAGGAAAAGGGAAGACCCTAGGGACAACCAGTTCCTTATTCAATTGCTGATCTAGGATGGACAAATTGGTTGTAGACATTCTCAACAAAGAATAGTCTTCACACAGAGAAGAAATGGATGAGATCTATAATTTTGAATCGCAGATGCGATGGGTCTGATGATGAGTGAATGTAAAGATATCTGCAGGTGAACAGTTTGCTTGAACATTGGATTTTCATAACTGTTTTCTTGATTTCAGGGCTCGATGGTACAGCATGGAAATGGCTGGTATTGTATGTTTCACAGGCGCAAACATCATCACAAGAGCCAGGGAAATTGTTGAACAAATTGGGTAACTTTTTTCATTTACATCTAATTTTACATTTCCTGTATTAGCTTTTTAGCTTTGGTTATATGGTCCTTCTTTATAAATTTACGTCGTCTTTTTAAACCAGCAGGAATTGTTATTAATAGTTATACTTTTACTTGTTCGATTTGTGGAAAGATCTTTGTATTACTGATCTGAAATAGAAACTGTATGCACCTACTGCAGTGAACAGTAAGGTTTGTCTGAGAACTTTTGTTCATTCTGAACCATTTGTGAACAAGTCATTGAAGAATGAACTATTTAGTTTACCAATGAGCGTCATGAGGATTCATATTTTAAACATCAATTGCATATTTTCAGCTTTTCTCTTTCAGTTTGTATGTTTTGGGCATGAAATAATCTTCAGTTGAAATCATGTAAACTAGATTTCTTTCCTGTCACTACAACCAAAAGAAGTCGGACTGAAATCTCATTCATTAATGTTCTGTGAGAACATCTGTAGAACAAAATAGTGCCTATTACTTTATGATAGTATTGGATATTCTGAGGTGATGTCATTTATATCCGAAAAAAATTTGTAACAAAATTTAAACATGACATTTGTTTCATCTTACTTTCATTTAGACATTTGTAATAGATTTCTTAGTTTTGATGTTACTTCTCAGGAAATGATGTTTATCATTTTATGGACACACATTTATAGTAATCATTATACGTGAGACAGAAAAATGAATACTTGCCCAATTCAGCTACAACACCATGGTCAGTTGCCAAAAGGTGCTCTTCTTTTCAATGGGTTCGGTGAAATGCATTAAAAAGGAAACCATAGATACTTTTTACCATAATCTTATGCTTAATGTGCTCAGAAATGGATAATGTACCTACAGGGGCAGTTTTGAAGCAATTGGACCATAAACAAAAAAATTATGAGAAAAAAATATTCCGAAGTATGTGTATTTCTGGCGGTAAAAAATGGACGTTTTTATAGTGGTTACTGAGAATGGTGTGTATTTTAACACATGGTAACCATACAGCAAAACTCACTGTCTACTGATCAAGACAAATGGATGAGCTTACTAAATGCTGAATTGGAGGTCTCTGGCAACCTAAACTAAAAAAATAATGGGTGATTTCAAAATGCGTTCCGTACATGAATTTTCGTGTCAAGGGAAAGGGGCCGAAAGGATGAACACTTTGAAGTCGATGAATATAGAATTACTGCAAGCATCAAGCTCTTTTGTGTGTGGTAAAGTGTTCCCTTCAAAATCTCAGAGTTTCTGTACCATAGGGCATCCCTCGAATGCTCTAGATCATTTTGTTTCAGCCCGCCCACTTTCACGTCAACTTTTACCAGTACGGAACGTTTCGTCGTATCGAAGGGTAAAGAAGGCTGTGACGTCACACAATGTTAGAAAGGCAAGTTTGCCCCTTCGAGAAGCGTGTGTAAAAATTTGAGAACTCCATGTTTGTTTGTTTTTTCACAGTAAATCCAAACGTTTTTGTGTCATCACATTTTCATGTTTCATGTACGGAACGAAATGCCCGTTAACGATCATGTATGGAACGAAAATAGCGCTGAAATAATAGATTTACAAGCTTATTCGCCCGCAACGGTATGGAACTGGCATGGTGACCCGTTTTCGACCCCCCCCGCCAGAATGTATTATTCATTATTAAATATATATTGTTATTAATAAATATTCAAATATTATTTGAGTTGTGTATTGTGTGAACTGATGTGAGTTGTGAACTGTTGTTAGTTGTGAACTGCGCCTAACAGGCTACGTTACAATTTGCTCTGAGATAGAGAGAGAGAGTGAGCGAGACAGGGAGAGAGAAAGAAGCAGTGCAGTGTGTTGAGCGCTTCGCAGGCAGCTCCATTCTGCTGTGTGGTTGACATGTTGTTTCTGTAAAGCGCATAGAGCATTTTAAATGGATATGCGCTATATAAATGCTATACATTATTATTATTAACTGCATTTCAGTGCGTCGTTTTTACACACGAGAGTGTATTTGTTGGTGTGTTGTAATACAAAATAGATTATCAGGACACCAACGGCGGTTGCGTAATATCATGTACGGAACGCTAGATCTAGATCTAGATCTAGTTTACTGTCGTCGTTACAATGTTTGTGCATTGTTGTTGGTGTTGTGAGTCTGTATTCTGTTGTAGCCGATAAGATTATTCATGTCAACATTGTTTTTGGCAGCAGGGAGCGGAGAACGGGTTATTTTTCACGCAAGAAAGTACTGCGTCATATTCATGTACGGAACACTTTATGTGATCTGTACCGACCGCTGCTCCGTTTTACACACAGGGAGTATAAATAAAAAAAGAAAAAGAAAGCCACAGTTGGGTAAATATTGCATTGCACTTAAAATCAAGGCTCTTATACGGGTATAGGAGAAGAAGAGGAATATGGAGAGTTGCTCTTTGTTCCGTACATGAAATTACACCAAACATGTTACCAAATGTTATAGAAATCGCAGGAATTTTCATGATTTAATATATGTACACGGCAAATAATGCTAATATTGAGCTTAAATGTCAACTGCAGTGGAATATTTTGCAATAGTTGGCCATTTATAAGCCTTTCATGGTATCATGTTTCATGTACGGAACGCTGTGGAAGGTGACCTTTTTACCCTTCTATAGCAAAAACTATGCCTTGAACTGCTTTGAAAGTACAAAAAATCATAAAAACACTATATTATTCACAAGACAAACACAAAACAGAACATTTGGGGTAACATTTAATTTTTACTCATTTTGTCCCAGATCTGGGGGCACCTTTTGGCAACTGACCATATGAGAATCACCTATGTCTCATTGTGACAGTCTCTCCATTGTTGTACACATTGAAAACCCAGACCCAAAGTGAAGCTGAATTTTTTTATTATTGTAGACGACCACTGGAACTTGACACAGATGGCATCTGGTGTGTCCTGCCTGCTACCTTCCCAGAAAACTATACTATCAAGACAAGCAACCCTAAAAAACCAAAAGTGACTATTTCCTACCCAGGAGCCATGTTGAATGTAATGGTGAAAGTAAGAATGAATTCTACCATTTTGATAATGTTCTGCATTCCATGAATATGATATGTCATATCTCACTTGTCCAATCAAGACCAAGATCACAGACAGTGGACAGGTTTGAGGCCTGTGTTTTAGGAGGATCACTCCTCTTGGCATGTACACCTTGCTTTTCTTGTTTCTATTTTGTCTTTTCTTTGTGTTTCCTCTATTCTTTATTGTCTCTTGCTTTTCCTCAGTCACATCTTTTGCTTTTCTTCTTCTCCGGCATCTTTTTCTTCCATTTTTTTCTTGTTCTTGTTCTTTTTCTTCTTCTCGTTGTTAGCCCTCTAAATGGCTGTTAGATCTGGCACTTTTAGAGAGAATAAGGCGGTGGATAGGAGTCAGTGAGCCTATGAGGAGAATAAGTCAGTGGATAGGAGATGGTGTGCCACTTCAAATAGCTGGGCTTCATTATCAGCGAGGAGGAATGAAAAACAGAAGAGATCTCAAGATCTGTACAGACATCAGGAGCCGTGGCAAAGTCCAGGCCAATCTGGAAAGGCAGAAACATGTCTGCAGGTTAAAATGAAACTACTGTGTCATTGATCATGTCCATCATTCTGCATGCATGTGAGTCCTGGACCTCTACAGCAGATCTACGGAAAAGATTACAAGCGGTTGGGATGAAATGCTACAGAATAATCCATGGCATCTCTTACTTGGACCACACAACAAATGAATAAGTGTGCAACACCATCAGACAAACCACAGATCACAAGAAGAATCTCCCCACAATAGTCAATAAGAGAAAACTGCAGTGGCATGGCCATGTCACAAGAGCCAACAGCCTCTCAAAAACAGTCTTGCAAAGCACAGTATGGGCACAGCAGAAGAAGAGGCAGACCCTCAGACAGAGGAAGAAATGTGCTGATATCACTGAATGGACTCAAAAAAACTACTCTGAAACCCACTCATCACTGGCACATGATAGGCACAGATGGAGAGGGTTAGTATGCTCATCAGCACTGTGATCCTATGGCCACTCCCAGTCAAGGGACCAGTAACCAGTATTTCACTTGTGATTGCAAGGAGAAGAAACCCAAATGTCTCACAAAGTGAAACCAATAATGATCCAATAATGATTAAGAACATTTAAAAACTCTTTTTAAGATACAGTAGACAACAGTTAAACCGAAATCGGCGGGACCACGAGTTTGTTTTTGGTTTAGAAAGAGTTTCAGTTTACCAATAGGAGGCTTGAAGAAATTATTGCCAGTTTCAAAAGAGGTAGCCCAAATCACTATCGAAGAGGATAACTGTAAGCAAAAGAGACTAACATGACCTCCATTGCTCTGGGTCTTTGACTGAGAATGAGGATGGGCGATTGCTCAGGCCTAGGAACACATAAAGCATAGCTATGCGGGTGAATGTGGGCTAACCCTCACAGAGTAGAGAGACATGAGTGTGGACGGACAGTACAAAACTGCCGTCCTGCTGATCTTGTTACTGTTGCTGCTTAGGATGCCGTGAACTATGCGGTCGCTAGTACACCGTATCGGTTTTCCGGTGTCATACATTATACATGCAAGGTCGTCCGCGATGCGCCTAATATCTTGCCTGCTGCCGTTTGATTTCAAACCAGTGAGGTTGTAGGCCTCCGTCTCCCCCTAACCCTGTATTGCTGCCGCTCTCATGTAGGCCTATACAATCTGGCAGAATAAATCATGCTCTGCTCGGGATTTGGGGGTGGGGAGAGAGGGCGCGCAGATGGTACAGCAACTTAACTGGGCCTATGGCAAAAATCACAATGGACTGGCACCACTGAATCCAGCAACTGTCTTTTTGGTTTAACGGTAGGGCTATTTCGGTTTAGCGCTAGTTTGTTAACAGAGCTAAAGAAGAAAAAAATCAGGGATTCCCATTTTCTTTCGGTTTATCCATTTTCGGTTAACTGTTCTCCACTGTATTGTGCACCATTCAACGTATTAGGAGCCACAGTCCAGTGGATCAGTTTCAGTGCTGGATGACAATTGTTAATGGTTGTTCCTACATAGTTTATTATTATTATTATAATGTAAAATTTTCTGTGCATTTTACAGTGTGGCTTTTGTTTTTAAAAGAATACAAAATTAATATTTGGTGAACCTGGTATCACTGCTGTTTTTTGTTTAACCCATACTTCCGTTTGAGTACTGCATTCTTTTCACTGTTGAAATATTGTCATTCTAGTCGCACCTTTTTGCTTTATCAGATCTTTGGATCTGATGACTCATAGATTTTGGTCATTTTAAAAACAATAGATGAACAATGAGAAAATGTCTCCCTAGGACTTAAGATCATGTTTTTTTTTTCATTTTTTGTTTCAAGGATTACTTTACGAATGACCAATACCAAGAACTGACAGATCCAGCGTCTTTGACCTACACCACCCGCAGTGAAAACTCCATCTTCTTTGAGGTGGATGGGCCGTACCTGGCCATGATTTTACCTGCATCCAAAGAGGAAGGAAAGAAACTGAAGAAAAGATATGCTGTCTTCAACTTTGATGGTTCCCTGGCAGAACTGAAGGTCGGTTAGATAGGAAAACCTTACTGAATAAAACAGATAGCTGTTGGTCAGGAAAAAAAGTGTCTCTAGCCTTTCAATTAAAGTTTGCCAGCCGTAGTGTGTCAAATAAAAATTTCTAGTATGATCCTTACTGGCAGACTGTATTTTTGGCTGATTACTGCTCAATTTTAAGGCATCGTGCAGTTCCCAACAGTAACTTTTATAGTAATGCCCTGTTTAGCAGTAGCTTATCCTAATTCTTTCTTTTTTTTTAAATGCATGATTAAATCAAAATACTGTCTTTTCTCAGCATTCTTCTATTATCCTTAGTAGCACCCGTGTCAGTTTGAGTCTGCACTTGTAAACTGGGGATGAGAATCCTCCTGAAACTTTGTGATTTCTGGATTTTCACATTTTTTTCCCTGAAGTGGAAATTAAATTTTCTGAACACCATTTCATAACACAAGCAAGATGTAAGCTATTTTGTTTGTCCAGTAAATGTATGGGCGTGTCACAGTTGATGGCTATGTTTTGTTGAAAGAAGAGGAAATATTTTTGTCAGAAGTTCCCTTCCCTGTGTAATTAAGTACAGTTGTTCAATATGAGTCAACATAGATAAACCTGGATTAGTGATTAAACTCAACGTGTTATTTAGAGTATTATTCACTGTCAAACTTCTGTACATTCGAACTTCCTTATAATAAAAATAATGTGTTACACTAATTATGCTTGTTCAGCATATCATGGGTCGGGTATTGGAACCCATTAAAACTAGCCTCTGAGGCTGTTGTAGAATATCATACTATAATGGAGCTAAGGGTGAAAGTTCTGCCCTCAAAGGCCCGTTTTGGGAGGGCTCCAAAACTCTGGAAGCTTTCTCATCGCCTATAACTCAACTTATTGTGATAAAGGGAGAATATAAAAATGCTGCAACTCTGGGTAATTTGTTCATTTTGCATAATCACACGTAAAATTCGCAACAAACACTTCCGTCTCCATGCTTTTAGAACAGGGACATGCTATTATGATCTATTTTTGGTACCATGTCGCAGTTTCCCTCATCGTTCATTTGATAAAGGAAGCAAATTGTGGATTAACGAAAACATGGATCGCCTGTAAACTTTAGCGAAAGAGGGTAAACAAACTCCAGAGTTGGCTCTGAATCCGAGTCGATACTGATTCTGTCATTGTATTTCTTTGTCTTTGGAAGGAACTTTACTTTTGTGTCCTAGATCTAGATCAAGGTACTCAAGATATTTCTCCCGGGCAGGGCCGGGTAACTCAGCTAGTAGGTAGAATTATAGGTAGAATACGCATGATGTCACTGAGTGTTTTTGTTTTGATCTTCCTACACTAAAGGTGGCCGATGGATCATCTGATTGATGTTAACTTCGAGATGTGTCTAAGCGGTTAAAATGCCTGCTGGTTGCATTGTAGTTGATTGTTAATGACAGGGGTAGAAAGGATGGATCCAACTGGTCAGATTCCCTACCATACGGGTAAACAAAGGAAAGGAAGTGAAAGAATTGATTGAACGTCTCCTGTTGCACATGTACACACGTACCATTATTTAATGTAGCGAAGTGCTTTTTAGATTGTCACCGGTTGGTTCACGACGCGACTTGTGCTCACAGTGCAAATCAGCTGAAGAATCAAAATCAATGTCACAATGGCCATGGTGATGTGTGGGTCCATACACTAAAGCTGGTGGATATGCGCATTCTACCTATAAGGCCAAATAGAGAAACTGGGGAGTTATGTTCACTGCTCAGCTATAGCTTTCTATGTTAAATACTACAGTTCCATAACAGCAACTTGAAAGGCTAGTTTTAACAAGGTTCCAACAGCCCACCAGTGATATGATGATTATATCCAATAGCATAAGTCATGCCATTCAAATATTCACATACATAACACTTCTACAGGGCTTTGAGGTTAAACGCCGCGGAGAGCTGGAACTCATCAAAATTTTCCAGTCGTCCGTGTTTGAAGCTTTTCTGAAAGGGAAAACGCTGGACGAATGCTATGCTGCAGTGGCCAAAGTGGCAGATTACTGGCTGGATGTCCTGTACAGCAAGGTGAGAATGTAGAACTGTGTCATAAATCCTTTTACGATTTTTATCGAACACAATTGATTTAATAGAAACACATCAAAGATCATGTTACTGTATTTCTAAGTTTTATGAAATATATGTATCATTCAGTTAATTTTTCAATTATGCTACACGTATTAACTTTAAAAAAAATATTGATATGTATATCGGTCACAATTAATTTTAGTTTCTTTTTTAATTGCAAGTACAATAACAACATTTCACAAATGATGAATTCCATAAATCAAGAAGCTAGAAGAATTTCAATTACTAGTTGACCCACTGACACTAAATTAATACTCTTTTAGCAGACTTGTTTCTCTTTTCATAACATCTTCAGAATATTTGTCATAAACACACAAACACACACACAAAAAATCTTCTTTTTTTTTTTTTTACAAAAGGGAAGGAATAGTGGTATACTCTCAAACCCAACGGATTTCCATACCTTATTATTATAACCTTGTCACGGCTACTTCCTGTGAAAATAAATCCGAGTACTCTTGTACCGGACCACCTAAGAGATGGCTGTGTTTGTTACTTCTTGTGTGAATGTTTAACTGATTCATGAGACACCACAGAGAGGCAAATAGAATTATCCTGTTATACTTTTTGATTCTACTCAACAAAATTGTTGTTTTTCTTTGCGGCTGAAAAAATGATAATGTTAAGGACTTCAAATTTTTCAAATGTGTCCACGTAATTATCGTAAAAAATTGAGGTAGTTTGCAGTTTCATAATGTTTGGCCCGGTAGTCATGAAGTTTTTGGTGCTCAAATGTTCATGCTCTGGTTCCATTATAGTATGATGATAGGAATGTGCATGTGGGTATTCTTTTTGAACTGAAACAAAATTGTGTTTACTTTCAGCAAGAATAAGTCTGTACACAAGACATGATAGTGAAATACATGCTCAATGGACCAAGATTACCATGGAGTTATTGTAAAAGTCTTTTTTTTGTTTGTCATTTTCAGGCCGCGAACATGCCTGACTCAGAGCTGTTTGAATTGATTGCGGAGAATCGCAGCATGTCACGCAAACTGGAGGATTATGGGTCCCAAAAATCCACATCCATCAGTACTGCAAAACGATTGGCTGAGGTTTGTCAAATTACCTTTGAAAAACTGCAGAAAATCTGTAGACAAAGTGGCCCCCAAAAAAATTATAACTTAGAAACAAACAGTGAAGATATATTTGTTTCTGACACATGAATTTGCAGCAGAAAACTTTTATTTTTTTTTGCCATTTTATTTCATGAAATACTTACATATTTTTGATTTTTTTCCCCAGAAGTTTGGTAATTTGCTCAGGCACAGTAAATAAATGAAGCGGAACGGAAATGCAAATGGTAGTCTGGCAGGCAGTAATATCTTTCACCAGATCTAGTTCTATATTTATAATCTGATAAGTTTTTGTGGATGCTAATTTGGATGACAACTCTGCCAAAAAATTTCCAATCCTCCTAAACTTTTGAAATGTCCACCAGAAAATCTTTTGGAATCCTCTAGAAATTTTTGTTTTGTGAGTGTTATCAGCCCTGTAATAGTAAATGGGGAAAATCAAATAAGAGGTGCTTTACAGTCAAGTTGTTTCATTTCCCACTCCGTCTCTTTACGTTTCCAGTTTCTGGGAGATCAGATGGTGAAAGACACAGGTCTGGCCTGTAGATTTGTGATCTCCAAAAAACCAGAGGGGTCACCTGTCACAGAGAGAGCCATCCCACTAGCCATATTCCAGGCTGAGCCAACCGTAAAAAGACACTACCTGAAGAAATGGTTGAAAGTTTCAGATGCTTCTGAATTGGACATCAGAGATGTGAGTCAGAATTTTTATATCCTTCATTTCGCTGGCCCTATCATGAAAAGATATAGTTAGGTTGTTTGGGGACCTGTTATCTTGTTACAAGGCCAAATAGAGAAACTACTGAGTTGACTCTGTATTGACTGTTCAACTCCAGGTAGAATGCGCATATCCGCCATCTTTAGTGTAAGGACCCACAAAGCACCATAGCGATTGTGGCATTGATTTTGATTCTTTAGTTGATTTGCACTGTGAGCACGTGGGGCATCGCGAACCAACCTGCGGCGAGCTAAAAGTAGTTTGCTACAGTAAACAATGATATGTGTGTACATGTGCAACGGAAGACATTCGGTCAGTTCTTTCACTTCCTTTCCCTTGTTTTTACACGGATGGTAGGGAATCTGACCAGCTTGGATCCATCCTTTCCACCCCTGTCATAACAATCATCTACAATGCAACCAGCGGGCATTTTAACTGCTTAGACATATCTCGAAGTTACACTCATCAGCTGATCCACGGGCCATCTTTAGTGTATGGAGATCAAAACAAAAATGCTCTGTGACATCATGCGCGTTCTACCTGTAACCTACTAGATCTATATTGAATACGGTCGCTTAACAACGGTCATCATGGAATTGCACAGGTACAATGGACCTAATTTTCAGACAATTGGAAAAAAAAAGGACTGGTTTTCAAAACTGAGATTTCAAATTTCTAAGTTTGTGAAACAAAAGTTGAAATGACGAAAATAGCATTTGTTTAACCCCTTCACTGCTATGTTTTTTCCCCACTGAATGCCAGAAAAGAAAAAATGTTAAGTGCATGAACTTTGAGTAGGACAAACAGTGTACGTCACGGCTGTTAAGAGGCGGTATTCTAGTTGCCGAGCCCAGTCGAGCGGCCTCCTCGCTATTGGTGACCTGACCCGGTCGCGACCTCGTTAACTGGGTCAGCGACCTCGATTCTAGGGGGGGTTTCCCGGAGCCCGTTTAGCGCTTCTGACTCGCTGTTTTTTATCGGTAATCAAAGCAGTCTCACACCCAAATCAGCCCATATGTCATACTTTTGTAAACACATAATAACTTAGCGATATATTGTAAATGTATACAGTGAACCATAGAAATGTATTCAACATCGTAGTAGAGATATAGAGGCACAAAATTATACAATATTTCCTCAAATGAGTACATAGTTCATAAATTTCAGATATGAAATTAGATAATAAAAATATGATTGGCCCCATCGAATGAGGTGAAATCATCACACAGCACGAGAAATAGGTTAACTTTCAAAACTCACATGACTGCATTCATGTATAGATATCCAGTGTCGAGTTATTCGAGTTTGACGATCATTTTCCGTTGGCCTCACTGTCAGTGTCATGTCACGCCTGCACTTAACCAGTCATATGTTATCACAAATTCACAAATAATCAAAAACAATGAATGGGTCTATAAAATTATAAATAATGTCACAGATTAAGATTTTGTCTTCCTTCGTTTCACTGGTGGAGCACATGCTTGGAGTTCTGGGGAGGTTTGTAGATGTTGTGACTGCATGACTAGTTGAAGTTGGTGTTGCTTGTTTTTGATGGCTGCTGCCCGTCTTTCTAACTTGGCCACAGAAGCGTGAATGAGCTCGCCCCCTTGCTCACCATGCAGTGCCATACCAAACCCGTATTTCTGTATCCAGGGAAGGCAGTGCTTCTCTAGAATATGTTGCTTAGGTATGATTTTATTGGGGAAAGAACATCTGAATAATTCCATGTACCTAGTAATCCAAGTTTGAATGTGTGGAATGTTGTTAGGTGGCACAGGTTTTCCATGTGATATTAATGTGTGAACTTTGGCGTATGCTTCATTTATTTCATTAAATTTGTCCCGCAACACGAAAGCCATGGTCAGCATGCTCTGGTTGTGTGTGTTTTCCTGTGTTTTCTTGATAATGAACAAAGTAATGTCTTTATAAACTTTGGCAGTGATGTATTTGTGGCAGTGGTTTCCGATGAATGAACGGCTATGGTATGACTGAGGTGTAATGTTGTGTTTGTCAAGAATGTTGTCTAGTTGTGAGCAGATGGGCCCTGACCTAGGGCTGAGGGGCTCGAAATCAAGGTTGAGTAACTCTTCTTCTGCATCTGAGAGCTTCTCCTGAAAACGGCTTCTCTCTTCTTCATCATTAGTCAGAGTCACACAACCTTGCAGGAACCGAATTCTTTCTTCGAGTCCCTCAGCCTTTGGCCAGTTGCTTCCATAGGATTTTACTGACGCAGACACACCTTTGCATTCATCTTCTGCTTGTAAGCCCAACTGCACATCGATTTCATGTGCAGCCTCTTCAAGCAGGCGATGGTGTTTCAGCACAATACCTAACAAAATATGAAGATATGGCGGAGCAGCATGGCTTGGATCTACATCTAGCATTGGGAGGTGGAGACTATTGTGAAAACGGCGCACATGTTTCTTCAGCCCTAAGCCGACCTCTTTGAAACGTTTGTAGTCGTGTTTGATGGTGGCCAAAGAGCGGGCTGGAGAGTCATGTGTTTGTAATTTCATCATGTGGGACTTTGGCGCCAGGCACCACAGACATGGGTATGTGCCTTGTGCACCAGAGAGTCCATATATTTTAGCAAGAAAGTCATAATCCCCAAAAAGGAATAAAACTATTTTCTTGCCCTGCCATACTAGTGCTGAAAGCTCTGCAAGTTGAGGTTGTAAAACAGACATACATGTTTCAAGGTTTTCATAGCTGTCTTTGATTTTTGCCATTGCAACTAGAAATGTGTTGTGTTTTGAATTGGCTTTTTGTGTGTTAGCTATTTGAAGAGTAAATTTTAAACTATCTTTGCCGTGGTCCCCCCCAAACTTAACCCAAATTTCATCCTGTGGAATGGTGGAGTCGTGCCATGTGAGTGTCTCATTTTGTTTCTGTTTGTCTAAGATGTTGACTACAAAATCTGATAGATTTGAAACCCTCCCGAATGCTGCGCGGTGTGTCTGTCCATCGGCGTCAATAAAATCCTCCATCTCTGTGACAATGTCAGCTGCCAGATCTTCCATGGCTTTCCGTTGTTCTTGCTCATTTGGCAACATGAGGCCAGCTTCTTTAAGATACCGTCTTTGTTGACGTAACTGGCTCCATGTTAGATCTGTAGCTTCCTTCATTGCCATCACAGACTGGCTGCTCATTTGTGGTTTTAATTTAATGCCTGCCTCCTCACAAATATTCTTTCGTGTCGCTGTTTTGACCTGTCTAAGTTCTGATGCATGTTGTGTGGTAATACTGTCTTGTGATGCGCCCGCTATGCTAGTCCTAATGGTAGAAAGCAAATGTGTGCGTTTTCTTTTGGTGGTTTCTTTGGCTAGAGATGTTTCTTTATTTGTTTTTGTTAGTTTGGCTAATAGTATAGGTTGGCCTCCTGTCTTGCATTTGAAAATGTTTGTTTCTGAATTATTCAATCGTCTCCTAACAAAATGTGTGTGAAGTTTATGTTCTTCTTGTGTAAGTGGCCGTGTTGGGGACAATTCGAATGACTGGGAAAATAACTTGTCGTGTTTAAATGCCGGTGAGGTGTTGCTGTCTACCATAACCTTTGTAGGTTTGTGTGGCGTTGATGTAGCAATAGGGGGGCCGCTCAACTCTGCCTCATTAAGGCCACTGCTAGATGACGGTGTGTTTTCTGTTAGCGTTGTGTCCTCGCATGTTGTACTACAGGTCATTGATAGGTTGGATGTGTCATGTAATGTAGCTGATGTGGCTTCCGTTATGTCACGATGGATTGCGTCTTGTATTGTACATGCAATCGTTTGTGTTGGTGCTGTCTCCTCAAATGTTGAATTTTGTGTTATCGGCGAAGGGATTATATCCTCTAATGTCGAAGTTGAACATGCTGCTGCTGCTGTGGAAATTATTGTTTGGTCTCTGTCTTGATGTGGTGTGGAGTCATTTGAAACATGTCTACTCCCCAAACTAGTCTTTAAATACTGTGCACATAATACACAATCTGCGGCCCTCGTGTTTGGCTGAAATTCAGTCCATAAATGTGAACTTCCTTGGGCCAACTTCCTGGCGTTAACAATACTACCTTTGAAGGCATGGCGTTTGATGTTTCCTATCACGGCCACACACGAATAACAAATAGTTGAGGAGTGAATATGATTCAAGTCGCCGGTGATGGATACACCAAAAGCAAGCAAAATGTCATTCTCAAAGTCCTTGCATTTCTTTGCTTTCCGCCTTTGCCGTTTTTGCTGTTTGGTAAGTGTCCTCCCACCACATGTTCGACACAGTTCGTGGAGGCGCTCAACGTGGATATGTTCTTCATGGTGCTCCATTTTGCAATATTTTTCACACAAGCTGCTAATAACAGGCGGCAAACAAACAAAAAATGGCACAGAAGCACCTCGATTGAGTCGCACAACTTTTTCAAAAATCGTAAACAAATCACACAGAACCTATACATACACCAAACTTGCACGGGTTAGAGGTTAGCCTTTACACTTTCGAAATATTGATTTTATATGGAAATCAAAGGCGGCCCGTGCAAAATATTGACGATTAAAGAGAACTAGTGTTGAAAATCAAATTCCAAAATCTAAAAAACACACACTGGAAATATCAGCCGATAAAATCAACAATCTTGAAAAGTAAGCAGCAAAAGTTATATCGTCCTGTTGGTACAATCCTGACGTTTAAAATGAGATCTCGCATGGTGCTGTAGCATTATTAGATCGGAAGATATCGCGCTGCAAAGGTATGCGAAAATTGGTGGAATCGTATTACACAGGCTTGACCAGGGATGGCATGCCGTCACGGATGTGCACACGGCTGACAGGTGATTTATGACCGCATCGCGGGAGGTCGGCGGGGGATTCCGATCGGCAACTAGAATACCGCTTTCCAAGCGATTTAAACAGCCGTGACGTCAGCAATGCACTTGCACTATTGATCTTATTACATGTAGTGTATGTCCACAGGGCACTCAATTTTGATACGCCCACAGTGCAAACTAGGGTTAATTATTTAGAGAGATTCATCCACCAATAGATTCTGTACTATTCATTTCAGATCCTTGACTGGGAGTATTATGTGGAACGTCTCGGGGGATGTATTCAAAAGATCATCACTATTCCTGCAGCTTTACAATCTGTAAGCTTTTACCAGAAAATGTTTTTTTTTTTTGTCCCTTCAAAATTTTTTGTGTTGTTTTTTAAATGTTGCATTTTTAAAACAGTACCTAATTTGCCTCTCTCTTTCTCTCTCTCCTCCCTCTCCTCTCTCTCTCTCCTCTCTCCCTTTCTTTGTTTTTCTCCCACTGTCTCTCTCTCTCTCTCTCCCTTTTTTAAACTTTTAGCAGTGGATATTTTTAGTTGTATTCTAGTCATATATTATTTAATCTTTTGTGTGTGTTTGAAATTTACTTGCCAGTTATTCCTTGTAATTTTTTTTTTTTGGCAGTTTTGCTGAAAGGCATCAGTCCTGCCTTGCTGAAAAGCGAAGAAATCAAATTTCTTCATAGTGCCTATACGCTTGCACAATTTTTCTGCTTCGTCTTCTTTCATTTTTTTCTTGATACTGACGTCTTTCAGGAAAACTGCCATTTGTGTGGTAGAACAGTGACTGTTCAGATTATGATATTGCCAAACACTTGAAGGTACCCAAAACGTTGGATTTTGATGGCCACACAAGATTTTCATGCTTCTCTATCACCATGAGCAGTTTTCCTCACTGGCTATTTGTAGCAATTAAAGTGTTTTACAGCACGTTGCTGGTGGGAGTACATCAATTTTAGTCGACCACTCCTCTACGAAAGGCAACTGGCACAACTGCTGTCAATGAAATAAAACACGGGACCAATTGAATAGTGGAGAGAATACAAGTGAAAATAAGAAATCCACAGAACTTCCAGGTCTCTGGCCACGGGTACTTCAGGATACTGAATACCTCTCTCACATTTGCACTCCTCTGAGATATATACACATTCACATAGAGCTTTCCAGAACACACATGACCACCTGTCCCATTTTCCTTGGTTCGACTGTCCCACAAATCGACCAATAAGATATTAACATGTCTTTGCATAACATCCCCCCACAAGGACAATTTTGTGTAAAAACCTTCAAGAGAGTTATGGAAAAACTACACACGAACGATACAGATTAAACCTAGGTCAGCGACATGACACACACCACCACCACTCCCCCTCCCCCCTGGGATGGTGGGGTGAGAGAAACTCACCGCTATGCATAACAAAGAGCTGTGGGGAGTGGGGGGGTGTTAGACGCTACAATATTCTAAATGTTTCTGTTGTTTTTTGTCCCTAATGTAGGTGTCCAACCCTGTGCCTCGTATCCCTCATCCTGATTGGCTGCGCAAGAAAATGCTGGAGAGAAATGATATCTACAAACAGAAGAAAATAAGTGAAATATTTGCTCCAGCAGTTCGTCAAAATACAAAGGTGGGTCACATGTGGAATGTTTTATAGTTTTTAGAAAACTCATGTCAAATTCTTGTGACTCTTCACATTTCTGACTCTAGGCAGATTTAACCTCTTGTGTAGTGTTTTTAATCTGCAGTGTATTTTCAATGGATTTTATATTCAGACTGTTTATTATCACAGAGAAAATAGTAATAATATTAATAATAAAGTTCATTTATATAGCACATATCCAGAGATGCTCTATGCGCTTTACAATACATGCAGAAACAACAAATCTCATATCTAACAACTGACCACACACACAAAGGCACACACACATACAAACACTATCTCTCTCTCTCTCTCTCTCTCTCTCTCCCTCTCTCCCTCCCTCCCTCCCTCCCTCCCTCCCTCCCTCCCTCTCTCTCTCTCTCTCTCTCTCTCTCTCTCTCTCTCTCTCTCTCTCTCTCTCTCTCTCTCTCTCTCTCTCTCTCTCTCTCTCTCCCCACATACACACACAAACACCAATAGGCCTACATATCAGACTACACATCAAAAATGTGTAAACAATTTTATTTAGCAACCTCACTGAAGTGAGCCACAAACGGTTTTGTGATTCGGTGATGGAGAACACTCATACTCATGACTTGGGTGTGGCTATGCCTCCACAGAGTGGATGAAAATAAAAAATCAGAGCACTTGTTTCTCAGGGGTTGTCGTCTTTTGAAGATCTCCTCTAGTCTCATTCTTGCATTCTGTTTAGATCAATGCCAAGTATTATTAACCCTTACCCTGCGCCGGGTGGCAAAAGTCCGTATTGACCCTCAAGCGCTCACGCTGCATGGGCGGCTTTAGTCGGCAAGGTCAAGCTGACTGCGCCACGCGCAAGCCGTATTTTCACGCGTCGGGTGACTGACGGAACCACTGGTTGGAATTACAAAGATTAAGCTTTCAAAGACTCTCCCTACACTTTCAAAAGATGTAACATCAACATGCGAACTGTTGCTCAACAAATTTGCAATAGTATCTCATTTTCTCACAAGCTGACCACCATCTGGAGTTGTCTGTATCTAAGAACCAATCAGAAACAAGCTCCGAAATAATCTTTGCCCCAAATGCCCACACTGGTTTATTAGTATGTGTCAATCAGGATGAAACCATTTGTGTATGGCTTGGGAGGGCGTGGCTAGTTATCATGCTTCGTTCTCACGAAAACTACAGCTGTCAGTTTGGAATCATATGTCAGGTCATTGGTTAGACTAAGGTTTTGCTGGTTAATTCATTATCAAGCGTGATAAGGCATAGCAGCGAATGTTTTCATACTGATTAATAAAAACCGAACAGCGTATGTGGTCATCGTAAAGCGGCACGGGTCAGTGACCCCAGATAAGATTCTCCGTGAGTAAGGTCACTGACCGTGCAGCGGGCTTTACGGGTAGCGCACAGGGTGAGCGTTAAGGTTCCATTGCATGTTACTTCATGTTGTGTCTTATTGGGTTACGACATATTCAGGTAATACTGCATAAGATTTGTGTACATGCTTTTAAATGTTTTATGAAAATGAATTTCCTGTGTGGGATAAAAATTGATTCCTATCTGTCTTATGAATTTTCAGTTCTTCATGTTCTGTGTGGATTCACTTTGATATCCCAAGTTCTAAACTTTGCAGGACAAGAATAAGGAAGCAGAAGAGAATGACCAAGATGAAATGAATGGAATGTCAGAAAATTCCACTGTTACAGATATAGAAGACATTGCAGGCCAATCAAAGAATGCTCAGCCAATGAAAGGCATGGCCATTTCACACAAAAGAAAACGGGACCAATCAGGAGGCGAAGCAGGTCAAAGTGAGGGGCCTCAGGACTGGAGAGAAGCGCTGGGACCTATGCCACCAGTTGGTAAAACCAAGGTCAGTTATTGTCAGCAAACATATCGTCTGGCATTGCCACATTTTGTGTATATAATATATATACGCATTTTTGCCTTTTTGAGAAAATGAGGATTGAAGGGCTAAAACATATAAAACATTTTTTCACAAACATAGATCTCGAAAAGTTTTTAATTGATGGGAATGACACTTACACATAATGAAATTAGGAGTGAGAGAACCACTTTCATGACAAAACCTCAAATTCGGCAGTGACACATACAGCAGTATGGCAAATACCCCTTGAAATATAGGTGTAGGGATTCTCTGCCTGTCATTGATAGCTGATTTTTTATCATGGCTTGGAAAGAGATTACTATAGCTCCAGAGCCCAGAAATGCAGAGGCTTATCCAAATCGTATGATACATGCAAAACTGGGTTATGTCAAATCAATGCATGGGTATGAAAGAACATCACGAAAATAATTAGTGGCTAATAAATTAGAAAATATTTTAAAAATACAACAGTATACACAAGGTGACAAGTTTTAGATAAGGAACATTGGGTACTATAAGCTTATTTATGCATTAATCTGTTGATGTTTCACTTTTGCTTTCTCAGTTAGGTAATGTCTTTTGAGAAGGAATTTGCTGTATTCCCTGTGGAGCTCAGATATGCTAATATCCATCACCAGAAGCAATGCAGACATAATTTAAACATATAAATACTAAACTGTGAACCTGTACAACAGCATCGGGGACAAATAGCAGAAATGCTGGTAATTCTCAGGAAAGATCAGGTTTTCTGTTGTTTTTTTTTCCTGCTCTTTTCATGGTTCCTTTTGCATATTTTTCATATAAGTAAAGAAGATGAAACTATTTTGAAGCTTTGCATCAATGTTATGTAGTTCATATGGAGGCTGTTGTGGTAAATTACAGTGTTAAGCTCACAAATTTTCTTTCATGTCTAGTTCCCACCATTTCTGCCGTAAAAAGGGGACACAATTAACAGTTATTTGATTGTGTGGCCCGGAACATTAAATGTAATTTGTGGACATCTTCTTGAACAGGAGGAGAGAAAGGTCTGGGTGGAGTATCAGAAAAAGAAATGGGCTCTCCAGCAACAGATTCGTCAGGATAACAAACGGCGACGTTTGGATGACGGAGATTTTCCCATGGATATCAGGATGGCACCAGCTCGTGGTCTGACAGGATTTTTGAGAAAGACGGCGCGGTCAATGATGGACATGCCATGGCAGATTGTACAGGTGTGTGGTTTTTGTCAGTTTTTAAAGTGACAAAATTTTCTGTCGCAGATCGAGAAATGAACTTTTCTAGTCAGAAATTGTCACCATTCCGAAAGACCATAGTAACTCAAAAATTTGAAAAGTGGATTTTCAGACATGTTTCACTACATTCAAGACAGCACTGAATGATCTTGGATATGGACTCCTATGCCACAAAAATAACTGGTGAGCAAACTTTCAAAAAGTCATCGTCACTTGACCAGTTGCGCTTCTCCTGAAAAGTAGTCAAAACCAATTACTGCAGTTTGAGGAAACAAGTCACGAAATGAACCCACTTATGATGATATTGCCTCACAATTTGCCCACATTTATTTTTTCTTTTTAATGTTTAGTTAATCCCATAAAACTAAATAGTTTGTCCCTAAAATGAAAATGAACACGAAAAGGTACTAAGTAAAAATAATAAGTTCTCATCAGTCAACACACAGTGGGTTGTTTGGGCATTTGGAAACTGCATGATCAAGGCACTGAACATTGCCTTGGTTGTATAAAGAGTTAAATGGTCCAGCCCTATCAGCTGCTCCAAGCAGGCCATGAGAAAAACACTCAGTTCAAAATACGTGGAAAAATCACAACCAGAAATTTCACTCATTCACACCATATACTTTCCTCATTGCCTTAAATGATAAGTGACTTTCAGAGTGGACATTGTGACATTACAGTTAAATTAAGGAAAACTGGCTGAAAGTGAATCAGTTAACTTTGTTACTGCTGAGGCAGGATTACTCTGCCCTGTCAGGAGTTTTTGAACTGCAAGTGCTAATTTTATAAATATTGATATATATATGTATATGAAGTTTAGGGTCAGCTGGAAAACCCAACAATGCATAAGGATCTGGAAAGCTGACTCCATTGTCTATGGCACCATGGCTTTGGGGAAACTGGCCGATTTAATCCACAAGAGGCAGTAATGGGGTTAAAGACTATATTTTGAGTTCTCGCCTAAAAAAATGTTTATGGATGGGGCACTTTTAAAATTGACCTGTGAGTCTCATAATTATTTATTAAATTTTATTTAAGATTTCATTCAAATAATTGATAAAATTTGTGCTTGTTTTATAAAGGAATTTTCAGTGTCCTCGAAGTTTGAATGTCCTTTTTCCCTCACTTACAGATAATGGAAACAGCCCACCCGGGTCAGTTCAAGCTCTGGGCTTTGATTGGGTCAGATCTCCATGCCATCAAGTTGAATGTCCCAAGAACATTTTACGTCAATCAGAAAATTCCCAAAGAAGGCGAAGGAGCCAGTAAGTTTGTTGACATGTGATGGCTGAACGTTCACTGTATGGATTAAACAGTGTGCCCAGATTTGGTTAGAAAGTGCTGAATTGGACCAGTTTTTTTTTGTTTTTTTTTCATGATTTTCAAAACAGTCTGGGATCACAGTGGTTAAACAAGGGTTCCTGGCTAAATTTGTGGTTTGGATCAAATATGACCCTGATTTTGATTAAGTGTGCCCCTAATAACCTCCCTGTAAGTAAAATTGGTGAAAGATACAAATCCAGTGGTGTGGATAATACGCAGCTTCTTTTGGTGAAGTCAATTTACTCTCTGCGCCAGTTTTTATGTTCCAGAAGTTGTTATGGCTTCAGAATGTGACCCAGTTGCTGTGTTCTGTGCTGAATGACGAAGTTCATGATGTGATAAAATTCACAACTGAAAACTTAGAAAAAATTGTAGTACATTGTTTACTCTTAGTGATATTATTTGAGGACTGGAAAAGGAAGATGTATCCTGTACGAAGTTCATATGTTTGAGGCAATGAATATCTTTACTGTGGTTAGTTTATGTTAGGCAAATTTTACTGTGCTGATCTAATGACAACAACATCAACATACGGCAAAAAGAAAAAGTTGTTTGTAGCAAAGTCTCGCATAAGAAATAATACAGAAATGGTACAATAAAACACAAAGGAAAAGGGAATAAAAATCAGGCTTTCAGTATATAAACCTTCAGGAAAAAAAATTTAACATTATGGAAATTTGAACCAATAAAACAATTGAACAAATAAAAAATGTGAAACATTTTAAACCAATATGAGTACTTAGCTGTGAGCAAGGCTTGGAGCACAGCACATGCATCAATGTGTGGAGGCTCGAAGTGACACATTGAGTAGATACCAAGATGGAGGCACGAAATGGCACCTCAGACCACAAGACAGGGTTGGCGCGCAACAAGGTTAACTGCAGAAAAAGAAAAAGAGATTCAGAAAAAATAACTAAAAAACTCACACCTATGAATATTTTGTCTTTTAACTTGTGAAATTTGAGCTATTGCCCTTCTCATCTGGCAGTGTGGAAGAAAGTTCATCGTACATTACCAAGGTCACACCCAGTCTTTCACCTGTATCAGTATGAAGTACCGGAGGATGTCTACATTAAGCATATCAAGTGAGTATGAATGTTCGACATGCCATGTAGGCCATTGGAAGTAAAATTTTATTTTGTCAATGTGCTTTAATTTTTTCTGAAAGCATTTAATGGCTGGCAAGAGGATAAGCTAAAGTTAGGCAGTACATGTCAGTTTTTGATGAAAACTTTGTTAAATTATGCATTGTGCAATGTTAGGGGTGGCAGAGATGATTAATACTTCATAGATTGTTCATTCTTTATTGCATGTAACATTTGAAGTTGGTCATAATGGTGAAAGATCTGGCACTTGCAAAACTGCATAATAAGGTCCAGACCAAATTTAATCATGATGAAAGCAGTAATTGCAACCATCAAGCTGAATTGAAAACTTCCTGGCTGCATTTTTTGAACTAAGAGCACTTAATTTTATAAAAGAAAAATCGAACTAATCTGGCATCTTCCATACACTTGTTTTACAAGGAACCAACCTGGCATCTCCAATACGCTTATTTTACTATGAACCAATCTGGCATCTTCAATACACTTATTTTTACTAAGAACCAATCTGGCACCTTCAATACACTTATTTTACAAAGAACCAATCTGACACCTTCTGTAGTACAATTATTTTACAAAATTTTGTGTTTGCAGTGACATTACAGCAGATTTGTCATCTCCTGACATAGAGGGAGTGTATGAGACTCAAGTCCCATTGGAGTTCCGAGCTCTAGTCAGACTTGGTTGTCTGACCACAGTAAACAGAGAGTTTGCTCGCAGCATGGAGGGGAGAGAAACAGACACATTTGATCTCAACAATCTCAACTTCCGCAGTGTGGCCCAGTTTCCATATCTGAGCCCAGACTCCATGAAACACTTGTATCTCTATCATCATAAATGGTAATATAATTTTTTTACCATTATACTTCTGCAGTGGTCATTTTTGGAAACAGTTCGTGAGACTAAATTTTTTCATTAACTGTAATCACATGAGTAAAGAAATCCTTATTTTAATGATCATAAAACTTGTTTCATTTAATACATCCTTTTTTTCCCCGGTTTGGAATTCCTCCTCTGACAGAAATTCCTTCTTTCGGAGCCAGGTGCCTTTCTTTAAGAATGACTGGCGTGGAGTCATATGTGGAAGCTATTATATTTTGTTTGCTTTCAGTCTAGATAAATCTCTACTTTTGTAAAGTAAAAACATATTATCTGCTTCTAAAACGGGTGTTTTCATACTTGCAGTGGCAACAAGGCCATTTTTGGTCTTTTCAACCCAGCAGGGAAAACTGCATCTATATTTGTGTTTGACACGGCCATTGGAGATCAGATGCCAAGTCTGGGACCACTGTACAACTCGGAGCGCAATGCAAAGTAAAAGTTTCTGTTGTACCCTTCTCTGCCTTGTGTTTTGTCTTTTGTCATTTATCTCTCATACAGGCGTTTCAACAATTTCCTCATTTTACTGGAGAGTTATTCTTGGATGAGGCAAAAGCATTTCTGCTTTTAACTTCAAAACGATTAAACATATTCATATGTCAACTTGTGAAAATATAGACCCTACCATGAGATAACTTCTACATCAGAATGTGTGTGTCCATTTTTCAAAGTTTTTAATTATATTTTTGTCAGAGAACTTCAGTTGTGTGTTGGAAATTCTTAGTCTACACATACGGCTGTAAACAGAAATGCAATATGAATCGAGATACAATAACTCACTCTTGTGATTTGTGAACAGGTTGGTTCAGGGCACAGAAGAGGAGTTACTGCCCCCTGGTGGTTTGACGTTCAGTGTGAACCTGGGAAAAACTTCTAACGAACGGCAAAAATTTGCACAGCTGCAGCGGCTTCTGGTCGACTACAAGAGAGAAAAACGTGGCCCAACATTCATTGCTGTCCAGAGTGCATTTGGTATGAACTTGATTTTTCTGGTAATTTTTGAATGTGGCACAGGAGGGGCATAACAGGAAGTCATTCAAAAAAAGAATTCCTTGTAAAAAAAAAAATAATTAAAGTGCAATTCTATTCATTTTTTTCCCCCTGCATCACCGTCACTATTTTCATTCGATAATCAATAAATCAATATCATTTGAAGTCCTTGTTTCGTCTCTTACCTCTCAGATAGATTGCAAAAGTCCTGGAAATGCTGTGTTTACAAACACAGACTTTGATAAATTGTCACTGAAAGCTGGTAGACTTTTTCTGTTCTCACAAGGAAGATGATCAAAACATTGCCTGTCAGTTTGTCAACATCTCGTATTTCCAGTATTGAGAAGCCTAGCTGCCATAAACACTTAGAAACATGAAGTTGAATGTGGCAGCCCACAATGCTAGGTAGCACATTAGGCAGGACTCCCTCTGCAGTTTAGGGTTAACCCTTTCAGTGTCACAGACCTCCATAGTGGTCGCTGGCATTTTCCTAGATATGTGCGCCGAGACCGCTGTAGCACCAATCGGGGGGTAAGTTGGATCTATGATAAATTATTATGGGAATATGAACGAGGGCGTTATAATTTCTTTTCCATGAATTTCAGGAGTGATTTTTGGGTATATAATTTTCCACTGTGTCCCAGGACTATGATACCGAAAGGGTTAATGTCATCCAAATTTTCATTTTGTATCAGCCGCCCCAGTACATCCCGTGGTCCATGCAGCATGCAGATATGAATTATTCTTGTCATTCATGCTCAGTCTATCTGTTTCCACAGACCTGGCTCACATCACCAGCATTTTGCCAGAACTTACCCAATTCCCACTGGTGCCCATACACGTGTCCGACAGCTCTACTTTGTACAATGTACTGGATTGGCAACGTGTGGGCTGTAGACGTATGCTGCAACATTATGTCAACAGTAACATATACATACAGGTAGACTATTTCCCTGAGTACAGCACAACCAACAAAGATTGGAAAAGGCAGCCTGGGTTATTTGTAAATTTAAATAGACCAAAACTGCTGGATCCTGCGGTCATCTAGTGGCTAGGTGCACTTGCCCCCTGACAAATTGAGAATTGTAAAGGTGTGATATGAATGATTATCATCAAGAAGGGTTCAAACCCAACTAGAAATCAACTACCACAATGTAAATTAGAAACACTCAGATTCATGCCCAGGATGTGATCTGGTCCCCCAAGGAGTGTTAAGAAGTAAAGGGCTGAAACACTTGTTAGTGGTAGTCAAAATTTGGCAAAAAGAAAAAATTGTATGTAGCAAAGCTTTGTGTAAGAAATAATACTCAAACGATACAACGAAACGCAAACTAAAAGACAAGACAGAAAAGTGGTAGGTTTATCTTCAGTTAAATTCATTTTGTCAGTTTTTTTCAGTATTACAGTTATTCTGTTTTTTTTTTTTTTTGTTAACCGGATGAAAATGTGCATAGTGACAATTAGCTTATGTAATTTCTTTTATTTTCCTTCTCATAGAATTAATTGTATTGTTCTGTATGCTTGAAATTCAAGATAAAACTAAAATCAGTCCTGTGTGGGAAATATCTACAGGCTGACAATAATGTCTTCCTTTAACTCTTTCCCTACGGGCCAGCATTCCACGTAAGGACGGAGCACCTCCTGGGCTTACATGCCATACTGTAATGTGCATTTTTGTAAAAGAAGATCGCCTTACTACACAACAGCTGTCCAAACTATACACTTATCGCACACATGGTATCGCTGGACACGCTAGGACAAAGAAAGCTTTAACGAGCATTCTAATTTTAAGGTTCAACACCACGGAATCTTAATTTCCAATACAGTGGTCAAAGAATACCTTTAAACGTCACAATGCAGGCTGTGTTGTACCGGCTTCGGCTAGGGAAGCGTGTGACGCAATGTACGATGTATCGTAGGGAAAGAGTTACGCCTTGCATGTTTAGTCCAGCATGAAAATATATTTGTAAGAACATAAGATATAGAGACTCGTTACCGTTTCATTGTAAAATGTTTTTGAGCCACTCTAGTGGAAATAGGCGCTATGTAAACGTACTCCATTATAATCATTATGAAATATTCTTGTCCACCGACAGTCTCTCCTGGAGCAAGCTCGATACCTTCACATACCACTGGGAAACATCCCACAAGACTTTACACTGTTTGGCTGTGATCTGTTCCTGGCCAGGTTGGCTATGAAACACAACCACATTTTGTGGGCGTCGCCCACACATCGGCCAGATTTAGGTGGCAAGGAGGCCGATGACAACAGGTAAAAGACATGTTAGCATCGATGTGCATGTTTTATGAGATTATAACTGGACAAAGTTTTCACTTGGATGTCGGATGCAATCTTTTACACTGTGGCTGATACGAATCTACTTCTGGGGTGATTTAAAATTTTAAAAATCTCACATCCGCCGTTAGCTGAGCGTAAGTGATAACGTCTTTTCAACATGACTTATGTGTGTCAGGTTCCATTATTTTTCTGTATGGATATAATTTTCTGTTTTCTAGTACATGTTCTGTTTTGGTATTAGGAGCTTTTATGTAGCACTCAGCTTTAACTTCCAGTTGAAGGAAGAAAGCAAATTCTGTCACAAAAGCTGTGAAAACAGAAATACACCTAGCTGAGCTGGCTGAAGGACTCATTGTTCGTGGATGTAAACAATGGCTGTAATGGTGAATTACACTTTTTTATGGTATGTCTAAAAGAAGTTGGATGTGTTTGATGGCCTCAGCTGGACAGAGGATATATTATCAATTTGTATTTTGGTCACCAGACTTTGTATGGAGTTAGAGGAAAGCAGTGTGGTGGAGATCAACATTCCTGGAGCCTACAGTACTGTATGTGTGGACGTAGAGCTGACCAGCCTAGCAGTCAACACTATAGTAGAGGTCAGTCAAGTTTACCATTTTTAGTTAATGTCTCATTGAAACTGTGGTCTGCAAAGTTTGATGTGCATGATCTTTGTAAATTTCTGCAACCTCTTTTAGCAATGACGAGAATTGTTCTCGCCGGGCTGACCTCAGCCGCATAGAGATTTTATCCACCCCTAGCATATGTATATACATTTATCATTATGTATTTATAAAATTATGAAATGTGTCTGTTTAGAGCTAGATTCAGGCTCTTTGGGTCATTTTGGTCCATTTTCAGCCTTATGAAGATTTGCCGATTTCCACCTTTGAGCTTAGCTATTAATATAAGTCTTGTTGACCCCGAAGTGTCCAGACCTAGGATGAGTCATCCAAAACTTCTGAATCATGCAAAACCAATTTGAAATCTTTAAGTAAATGCAAAAATATGAATAGCTATTACGAAAGAATTATTTGTTAATAAATTAAAAAGTGTTTCAAAATGGAACAAATGATATCAGATGATGTGTTCCATATTATCGTATTGTACACTGGATATGAGAGAGTTAATTGCATTATTGACTGGCTTTCTATAATACATCTGAGGCTTGATGTGCAAAACATTCATTATAAAATTTCAGTCTTTGGAGAGGAATTTCCAAGATTTTCCATAACCAGTCTGAGGTATTCAGCAGGTATTTTTTAAAATATAGTCATTTGTCTGCTGTTTTTGGAAAGTTCTATGTTTGATTTCAGTCTCAATAGTTCATTAGATTTCATAGATTTATTCTGTCTTGAGATTTCACAAGTAATTATTCTGCCTCATATATTTCATAGTAACAGTAAAGTTTTTCCATTATCCTGTATCGTAGTCTGGCCATATTAATGAACTTGAGGGAGCAAGTGCTGTCAGTTTCGATTCGGCTCCACAAACATCACTGGAGGAAATGGTTCAAGGACAGGGCGCAGCCACTATGCTGGCCAGCTATGATGAGACTGCTTTATGTGCCACCACATTCAGGTGAGTTATATATGCATTTCCTGAATAGTCCAGTGGGTTCCTGCACAGCTCAGGAAGTCAAGGGATCCCTGGAAAAGCCGTGGAAATTAGAGGATTAGCCCTGGGAGTCTCTGAGGTTTTGAAAAACATTAAAAGAGTTGGGGGGAAAAGTCTGAACAAGAATAGATGAATAAATTCACTCTCATTTTCTTCTGTTTAAGTAGACTCGGAGTTTAACAGTTTCGTTCTTAAAAGTCGGTGGCAAGCTCCCCATAATAAAGTGTCATTGAGGATTTGTTCATCCTTCATTCTTCTGACATGACCAACCCAGCGGAAACGCCTTTAGGATAGCAGGGCAAATAGGCTTCATTTTTGTATGGAAATCATTACTAATTGATAGTTTCAATTTTCCTTTATTAGGCATAGGTATCCTTGCCCCTTCACTTCAGGAGTCCCTTATTGAAAGGATCATTAAAAGTTGGCAGATTGGAATCTTATAGTGTTTAACTTCTTTCTACATTCACCAATTCCAGCGCTCAGCAGAAGAAAAATTGTTTGACACTACTATCTAGGAAAACACACAGCTGCGTCCACTGCCCCATTGTGTCATGGGACCAGTAACTTAATGCTCAAGGGCTCCTTGGTCATGAACCAAGAGAAAGGGTTATTTTTACTCTCATTTTTATTACCTGTATTTTTTTAAGTTGTGCCCTTTTTATGTGTAGTTGCTGTTTTTTTCACCTGTATTTTTCAGTAGTGTTATTGTTTTTTTTTTTTTTTGGTTTGTTGTAATTCTTATCATTGTTTTCTGTACCTATTTGCCAGAATTCTGAAGATGATGGTTCAAGGATGGCTGAAAGATGTCACGTCTCATCAGAATTACCATGCAGATAATCAGCTGATTCATTTTTACAGGTATATTTCATAACCTCTGCCCTATAGATCAGTCCATCAATAATATTGTCAGAATTATATGCTTGTCATGATTGTACAGCATATTATTCTATGACTACTTTTATCCAAAATATCAAGTTTGTTGCAAGTCTATAGTTTAGATGAAGTATAGGAGACAGAGAAATTTTTAGAAGAGAAATTAATTCACTGACTACCTGCCATATTTTCGTTTGCCATCTTCTGTGAACCAGCCATTTCAAAGTTATTTTAAGAAAAAAAAATCACTCCACAGGTGTTAGTTAGTCGAGATACATGTACTTCAGAGCATTATTTTTCGACATGATAAACAATATCTTTAAAGAAACGTTTATTATCTGAGTCATATTCAGCACTGAGATTTTCAAATGAGTCACATAATGCCAAAACGGATGTTTACGGCCATTATTGCCTCTAACAGTGGTTGTCGTAAAATTATCATAGCTCACTGTGTATTTGTCTTGTTACAACTTCGCCACTTTTTACGTGAAAGGAAATGAATACACTATCAAATGGGTGAACAAATTCTGCAATTGCTTCGGAATAAATGCGACCCCCCCCCAAAAAAAATAAAGTTGGAACTTCAGGGGTCACCATAAAAGTAGGTTGCTGTAGCAATGTTTTCTGCTACCTCTGTTGCGGTAAAAGTGAGATAAAAATGTGTATTTATTGTTATGATGATCTTGGGCAAACCTTTATTACGTTGTTTTTTTTCACTCTTTTAAATCCATTCTCTTTCATCCCATCATCCGTTCCTCATCTTTAGGTGGATTCGCTCACCCAGTGCATTACTTTATGATCCAGCCCTGAGAAGGACATTGCACAATATGATGAAGAAAATTTTCATGCAGGTAAATCTACCATTATTTTATTTTGCAGTGACAACTTACATGTTTTTTTTGTGTTTTTTTTTTTTTTTTTGCATTGGTCTCATATTTGCTGTCTCTTGAAATTTTAGTGTGGATTTGCAGAAGTTTATCCATATATATAATTCACAAGTTCTCGACTTTTGAATGCAAAAGGTTTTTTTATTAGGCCACCCATGGTAACCAAATTTTGCACGTAGGTTTCAAATGCTGTGGAGGGTGTACCGAAGTTTGAGGTTTTCTTTTATCGGTTTTGTTCTTCAATTTTTTTGTTTGCTTCCTGTCGGTGGCTGCTTGCCCCGATCCTTTATCTCTTTCTCGAGCACATGACCCATGACATGAACACTTCCTGTCATATGTAGGTCACTGCTATTGGCTGAATTGAACCCGAGTCTCAGTGCACCATGTAGAGAGGGTAGAAAGTGATGGGCGTGGCAGAGGTTGGGGGGTGGGTGCAGCATTAGAGCTTGTTTTTCATAATTTCAAAATGCGATAAGGTCTCTCATAGTCTCATCCTTCATTTGTATCTGACTGTTATCTTTCTGCTGTCTTTTGAGTTTCGAGTCTTATAGTACATGGACTCAATAACAGCTATATTGCAGCTCTGTAGCGAATTCAACTCAAGCGTTCTTTGTTCTGCATGCTTATTTCTGTTTTCTCAGTGATCCGTATTTTGAATATACTCCATATTTTTTTTATTTCTCTGTTATTTTCATTCTTTCCCTTCAACTTCAAGGAGACGTCTAAACTCTCATTGCAGGACTTTGCTAAAATAACTTTCACCTCTGGAAATATTATCATGGAATTTGAATCTTTATCATTATATTTTGGCTGACAATTGTTTAACACTTCGGCTACTGACAATATGAAAGCTAGATTTTCTCAAATCCAGTTTATTTTGAGATCAAATATTTCAGTAATTTTTAATGGTAAATATGAATTTAAACCATGTAATTGATCTGTATTTTTAAAAACCGGTAATGGAGAACCAAAACCCCAAACTGATGGAACAGTAAAGAGGTAACACTAACAGTAATACTGTTTTAGTATTGAAAGAGTTAACAAAACATCTGATGTTTCAGCTCATAACAGAGTTCAAGCGGTTGGGTTCAGTCATAGTTCATGCCAACTTCAACCGACTGATTGTGTGTACCAAGAAACGCAATATTGACGACGCATTGGCTTACATGGAGTACATCACATCCTCAATCAGAAGCAGAGAACTCTTCCACATGATTGGCATTGACTTTGACAAGTGCTGGGAATTCCTAATCTGGTTGGATACAGTAAGGGAACACAGTTTTATTCAGATTGTAGAATTAGTTCTGTTTGTAGTCAAATGCACAGTTTATGATTAACAAATCACTTTTTCTTTTCAGGTGCAGAGAGATTCTCTTCTTCTTAGTGAGAATTTAGTAAATTTCAAATAATTATGGGTGTGTCACCGGTGGTGGTTAAATCCAGAATTTACTGAGATGCTTTATACTCTAAAATGCATTGTGCTTATTTTTAACGGCTGCAGATTGCTAAAATAACTTTCACTCTTGTACTCTCTGTGTACTCTTTGAACATATCATCAGTTGTATAATTTGAATGCCAGTGTCAAAATGAGGTGCTTTTGGACAAGTGAGTAAAAAAACAAACATTTAGATTCATACACCAAGCAATTCTGATTACAGATTATGGTATTGGTAGGTACATCTAAATTACATTATCTATTAAGGACACAGAATGATAGTTCCTAAAAACTGAATTTGTTCCAGATAAGTGACATAGGCATAACTTAGGCATTTATGACATACAACTGAGGATCTATAGTTTTGCTTCCTGATCCATATTTATTTTGCCTCTCTGGAGTCTGTGCATTAATTTATCTTTATTTTTTTTAACCCAGGCAAACAGAGGAGGTGTGTTTGGGAAAATGAATGACAGTAATGCTTCAAAAGATTCCAAGGAAGATGAGGAGAGAGCCTTGAATGATGATGATGATGAAGATGATGACATTGAGGTAACGTGGAGGTAGATAGACATGATGCAGGTGATATGAATGTCCATGTAGATTTTGATTACTTCTCAGTGTGAACCATTTTCATTGGTTGAATTCATATTTTTACCCTGGAGCATGCTGGGTAATGGAATTCATGACATATTAAAGACATCTGCAATCTCTAGGCGTTGGTAAATAGAGAGATTTACTTATTTAATTTTTTATTACTAGATGAGGTCCCCGGCACTGTCCAGGATAAACCTGTGAACCTACCGTTCCGTCTCTCTCTCTTTTTGGTCTAGAAAGCTTCCCATATTCTACAGTCTTACTACAGATTTCATGCACACCAGAGCATTCATTTCTAAACGCTTATTAATACATCGTTTCCAGTGCAGTGGGCTTATTACAGGGAGCCAAAACAAAGATCATTGTATTTTACATTTTCACAACTTTGACAAAAAAATACCTGAAACATGAATCAACACAATCGGTTGATACAAAAGTAAATGGGCTGGATTAGTTAACACTAAAGAAAATTAATTTTATAACTTTTAAACTTGCCATTTAAGCTGAAGAGTGGAGGGAAAAAAAAAAAAAAAGGCCAAAATTGCACCACAATGAATTACTTCAGTGACTATTTTTTTTTTTTTTTTTTTTTTTTACAATAGATTAGCTTTCATGCCCCATCTTCATGACTCTGAGAGAATTAAGCTGTCTATGGAAATGTCAAAGACCTTCGAGGAGCGAAATGGAAAGAATGTTTTCATATGTAGAAACATCATTTCTATACACATGGTGACACTCTTCTGTTTACTACTTGGTAGGATTTTTGACGTTTCCGTTACCGTTCCATTTCCATTCACATGAAAAGACAGCTTTAGACAATTAAATGGAAGAACCCTTGTCACTGGTATCACGATGTCAGCTTTTCTGTGTCCATATGTATCCCTATTTTCCCGTCGACCAGTGTGGAGGCCCATAATTTTGTTATTGATGGTGGCATTGGCTGATTAACCACTAGATTGGCAGCCCACAGGCCAAAAATCTTCCTTGGAATCACCATCAAGGAAAATAACTCTAAATGACTTTGCGATTGGTCGCAATGAAAAGGTCATCACTTTCTTATTTCTTGATCAATTTTAATAAAAAAGATCTTTAAATATCCAGAATTGAATGACCTTTCCGTTGATACCACGCATTATGCATTTTGCTTGCATTTTTAATTGTAAAAAAAATTCTGAACTTGAAATCAGCCTCCCCTGGCTCACTCTCATCTTCACTAGATCTAGACTCTATCACTGTCTAGGCCTATATCGGGAGTAGATCTAGGTCTAGGGGGATCATCTAAATCAAGTTCTACATCACTTTCACTATCTTCCCCTTCATCTAGATCTACAGAGGTAGAAATGTCTTCATTATCTTGATGAAAATCACCTGACGCCACCAAACTTTTCAGAAAATTGAAGGCCATTTTCACTAATGTCGTAACAACAGCTGTCTCCACATATTTCGTTCCGGTTAAAAAGTAAAAGGAAGTAGAGCCTTTATATTACACCGGAAATGTCTTCTCCGTTATAATCCATGCTTGTTATGGTCCACAAGGTTGACTAAAAACAACGTAGGCCTAGCGGGCGATTATGGGCGATTTGCCAATGAACCGTCGCGGGCGACTCCGGGCGCATTGCATATCTAGTGGTTAAGTCAGTGAACTGGTGTTCACTAAAGTGGCAGCTCCAGTTAAATGAAGGTTCACACAGGTCCTTAATAGTCCTTACAGTCCTTAATTTTTATTTTTTAAAAAAAAAGTACTCACACAGTCCTTAAATTATGAGAAGGATGTCAGAGTCCTTAAATAGTCCTTAAAATTTATGTTTCAGTTGAAACATTTGAGATTCAAATCTTCCAGTTGCTCACTGGATAATTGGTACTTTGAAATAACTGAACTTTTCAGAGTGAATTTACTATGTTTGAACTCTGGATACAGAAACATTTCGTTTCGATGAGTGCTGCACACCACTTGTATAGTTGTAATATTTCTTAGTCACAGGCACACAGGTCTTTAATTTGTTTCTACTGTGAGTCCTTGGGAAGTTCTTAAAAAGTTCTTAAAATTAGTTTTTTGAAGACTTTGTATGAACCCTGTTAAATCAGCTAATTTGCTGAAGTAATTTTAGAGTGATTTCCATTTAACTGTTGGGCTGTTATATTGCTAAGGGACCATACTGTAATAACAAAGCTAAAGAGAGAAAATACTGAGTTGTGTTCACAGCTCATCAATAGCTAACAACAGCCAGGGTAAAAGGGTGTTACAATGCTGGAGAGCTCACGCAACAACTAGAAGTAGCAGAACTGACATTTTGTTGACGATTTTGTAGCTGCTGAAATGTGGCTTCGTGAAAGGACAAAAATATCTTTGCTCTGTTCAACTCTGACATTAGTGAGAGAGGCTGATTTAAAAACATCTACCATGGAAGTTAAATATATAAATATAAAAGAAAATTGCCTGCCACTGTTAGGGTTAAGTACTCATAATTTTCCATTTCTCTGAAAGTAATGTATTTTTGTTGGATTTTTTATTGTTGTGACAGATCAGATAACGTGAATGAATTTTGTTATATTATGTTGTCTGTGTTTTTGGCCCAAATGTCGCGCAGCCAGTCAAAATGAGTCACTTGCCGCTTTTTATCATAATGGAGTTTGTAACAAATCCCAGATTGGGAGATGCCCTCAATACGACAGCCGAACAATCACAAACAAACAAGTATAGCAATTAACAAAACAGTCAAGCAGGCTCACACATTTATTATAACATTAATAAGTACAATCCAATAAATACCATACAGTACTCGTTCCCCTCAATCATTCATTCCACTTCCAGTTCCACGACAGTATATTCACTTCTTTAAAATATGAAATTTTGGCCTCAGCCTAACATCAATGTCTGCACTACCTTGCAGTACAATATCTTAATACATATATCTCATAAATATGGCCAGCCTCGATTCCCCGAATCAGACTGCCACGGATACTGTGCTGCCTTACGCCACAGCTACCCTTGGCGGAGGCACCCAGATACTGGCGTACATCCCCAGCCCTGTCTATGTCCTCTAGGTCCTGACGGTGGCATCACAGCCCGACCCCGTCACTTCAGTTACGGCCGCTACAGCTTACAGCCTGTACCCGGCACCTATAAAGAATAACATCACATCTCTATAATACTATGTACTTACTATACACTCACCACTCATTACGACCCATCAAGCGTACACACAACATTCCACATTTCATCCACCACACAGCCAACACTCACGCAAACACTACACAGCCGCACATCTCTACTGTAACACCCACTCACAGTATTACACAGCACTCCGACTATGCTAAGAATCCATGCTCCTAACATACGTATCTCGCTCATTGTTCACATCTATTTATACAGTAATGAATTACTTGCACACTCCTTAAGTCCTCGCATATAACTTATTTGCATCATTATCATCATCAGAATATAGTAGATTTATCATACAATTACAAATCCTTATAATTCAACCTACCGGTCTTCACTGGAATACATCAAACTCCCGACTGCCTCTCACATGTCTGTTCTCTTGAACTTCTGAGCTTGCAGTGACTTTTCATTACCCAGACGCTACCTCAATAACTCCAACACTTTTCTCGTGTCATTGCACGCTTTCAAGTTAACTGTCTGCCTCAACTATCCCGTGAGTTAATCTTACAACTCTATACCCACTTTACAGCAATCCTTTTAATCGCGCTCACTCCACTTGTGACAGAGTTATTGGTATCTTGTGAATGCTTATTTCATGCATTTTCACCTGGTGAAAAAATTTTTGAGCTAGCTTAATTCTAGCCCGATATATTGCAGTTTAAAGAGGTGGGGGTGAGCCCTGAACAATGGCAGAAATCCTGAGAAAATCACGATTAAATAATAATAATAATAATGGAGATCATTTATATAGCCCCTAATCCAAACAAGTTCGCTCTAGGCGCTTTACAGAAAGTCTTGTTCTCTTGATTTGCATCCTCTTTCTTTCTCTCTCCCTCTCTTTCTACCTCTCTCTATCTCAGAGCAAATTGTAACGCAGCCTGTTAGGCGCAGTTCACATCTCACAATTGTATAAAGATCGGGCCCAATACAAAACAGCTAGATACCTACCTCAGAAAATCCTGATTTTAATCACTTTGTACTTAAAATCTGCTCATATAATTAACATTTTCTAGTTCAGAAATGGATAGCCTAAACTTCCCATTTCCACAATAAATAAAAAAAAATTGATATGTGACCCCCTAAACAAGTTCAACTCCCGATTTCTCTGGTTCAAGCCCAGCGACAAGTGTCTCATTCTGAATGGCCGCCAGTCAAATACAATAACTTATAAATGTCATTGTGTTTCAGTCACGGACAGATATGCACTGGAACATTGCCACTTTCCTGCCAGAAGCCGGAGCATGTCACACCAACTTTAATGTAAGTTCAGTCATGTTGTATCTTAACCTTTGCCCAACGTCATGGGTCTGATGGACCCTGAGGCAATAAAAAATGTTGTAATTATCTTATTCCTGGGAAATTTTCCTTGAAATTCCAGGTGTTTCTCAATGATGTCATTGCCCATCTTCCCATAGTTTTAAAATTTTTGAAACACATGGGTACTCACCAACGCATGTGCATATTTTCTTTTCCTACCTGTAGGTCCTGGGGTTTCACAGACACCATACATTTAGAAAGGATTTAATGCTAGGATTTTATTGTCATACCCTTAGTCATATGTCCTGGGGTCTCAAATACACCACATTCTTAAAGAGGATTTTATTGTCATATGTCCTGGGGTTTCAGATACACCACATTCTTAAAGAGGATTTTATTGTTAGAGCCTTAGTCATATGACCTGGGGTCTCAGATACACCACATTCTTAAAGAGGATTTTATTGTCATAGCCCTACCTGTTGGTACTAGAGTCTGATAGACACAATACTTTTAAAGAGGGCATCCTAATAAATTGTTGTTTAGGAGTGTGGTATTGATCAAACATGATGCGCACCACGCATAGTTTTTAACGATGTGTGATGAAAGTGAACATTTATAATTCTTCTTTGAGGTTCATTTTTATTTTAATATATTGTCTTTGTGTTAACTGTGTGATGCTCATTCTTCCTCTGCTTTCTCTGCTTGTTGGTGTTCAAACATCTTCTTTCTGTCTTCCCATTGTTTTGATCATGCACTCTTTCTTTCTTTCTTTCTTTCTTTCTTTCTTTCTTTCCTTCCTTCCTTCCTTCCTTCCTTCCTTCCTTCCTTCCTTCCTTCCTTCCTTCCTTCCTTCCTTCCTTCCTTCCTTCCTTCCTTCCTTCCTTCCTTCTTTCTTTCTTTCTTTCTTTCTTTCTTTCTTTCTTTCTTTCTTTCTTTCTTTCTTTCTTTCTTTCTTTCTTTCCTTCTTTATTTTTTCTTTCTTTCTTCCTCCTTACCTCCCTTCTTCCTTCCTTTCCTTCCTCCCTTCCTTTCTTCATACTTTCCTGTCTTCCTCCTTCCCTTCCTACCTCCTTCCAGGTCCTTTCCTCCTTTCCTTCCTTCCTTCCTTTATTCGTTCCTTCCTTTCTTTTTCTTTCTTTCTTTCTAAATTTCATTCTCTCCACCCTTTTAATTTTTTGCATTTGCCATTGGTCTATCCACTTGCCATTTCTCATCTACTGTTTGTCATTGAAACTGGAATTATTTTTTTTAACCCTTTCGCAACGACGCGTTTTGCATTCCTCTATACGACAGGTTTTATAGCTATTTTGGTTAGCCAGTGCGACAGCGCACGAGTGGTTTTTAAGTTTATGTTTTAAAATTGGCTGTGATCAGTTTATTTGTACAGTTATTCCCACAAAAGTATACATTTTCTGAAAGGAAATTGAATGTAGTTTCTAAATATGCCATGTTTTTTCATGTCAAGAAATATACAAGGTCACAATACATGAAAATTCCCCCCCCCCCCCCCCCCCCCCAAAAAAATGAAAAACAATTTTTGTGTTTGTCTTCATTGAACACATCCGTAATATGAAATTATGACCTCCCAGGCACTTTGAAACATGTCCATAAACACAATCAGCAAAGTCTCATCAAATGTCTATGAAAAAAAGATCAGTCTAGAAGGTTTTCGTGGTGTGATAAACCTCGAAGCATCGGCCAAGGCACAGGCCAGGTTGAGAGGGACACTGAGGGCAGTAGTAACGAGACTCCCTGCGAATCCCACTGGAATAACAGACCCGGCATCTCTTCTGAGGCTTGGTTTTCTGAGTGTTCGTAGATGGAATAAGGTAAAGAAAGTGTCTCTCTGTGAGGCGGACAATCTCTTCATTTGGAGACAGGTTTATGATGCCACCCTGATAGATGAGGTGAGATGCACAATTTCTGCTGAATAGAAGAAAGTCCTCCTTTGCACCTGTTCTTCTGCTAAGGTACCAGGAGTTGAGTACTGCCAGCTGAATGAAGTGCACAGCTAGTTTGAGGTACCAGCGGTTGGTCTTCCTGGTTGCGTTGATTGGTTCGATGATTTGATCCATACGGTCGACTCCCCCCATACCATTATTGTAGTGGGAGATTGAAATGGGGAGTTGAACTTCAACACCCCCTCTGCGCAGTTTTGGGACAGTGTGGGGAGGACATGCATTTGTTATCATGTGCACAGTTTTCTTGTCCATGAACTTCTGTGCCAGAATGTTCCCTGAACTGACAGAAACTGTTTCACCTTTCTTTGGCTTCAGGGAGGATAGCTCTTTGGGAACACGGTTGGAACGGGCAGTCCCTGTACATAGGGTTCCATGATGGGTGAGATAATTCACCAGCTGGACAGTTGTACCAGTTGTCAATGTACAGGTGGTAACCCTGGTTCAGCAGTGGGACCAGATGAGATATGGCAGTCTTTGCGTCAAGGCAGGTCACGACAGTCCTCAGGAACATGTTCATCGATGTTGTACAGAGGGTCTTGCTTCCCAGTATAGATGCGAAATGCATATAAGTACCCAGCTTTGTCACACAGACAGAAGAGTTTGATGCCGAAGCGAGCACGCTTTAGAGGTATGTATTGCTTGAATACAATACGTCCTTTCCAGAGAAGCAAGGACTCGTCGATACAGATTTCACGATCAAGGACATATGCAGACTGGAAGACAGTTGAAAAATGATTCAGCAAAGGTCTGATCTTGTAAAGTCTATCTCTCTCTTCTGCGGTATGAGGAGGCTCTCTGGAATTGTCGTTGAAGTGGAAAAACTTGAGGAGCAAGCTGAAACGGTTGCGAGTTATGACAGCAGGAAATAGAGGAGTATGAAGTAGACTGTCATTGCTCCAGTAACTTGCTAGGCGTGGCTTTTGTACAGTGCCCGTCAACAGAATGAGCCCGACGAACTTTTTCATTTCAACCACATCAGTATCTTCCCACATTCTGAAGTAAGAGCGCTGGGGAAGGTTAGGATGTTCAGAAAGAAACTGTGTGGTTTTGCAATTGGTCTCAGTGATAACGAGATTCCAGAAGTCGTCATTTAGAAAATAGTTCATAAAATCATGACATGAGAAGCCTTCATGGTCAAACTGTAGCCCAGGCTGAACATTGAACTCAGGCCATTCAGGTTGAAAATCAGGGGTTGGTGGTTGCCAATGAAAACCAGTATTTGCATCAAAGTTAGTGTCAGTGTCAAGCATTTCATCATTATCTGCATCGGCCAAATGACGATCCACTTCCTCTTCTTTATCTGCAGCAGACCTAGTCTGACCCCTAGATCTAGATTTCTTGGCTGGCACCTTCTTAGTTTTATCAGTGGTCACTGTTCTTTTCGCACCTTTACCTTTGCCTTTACTAGTGCTAAAACTAACACTGGCACCACTAGTACTAGCAGCATGCAGATGGGCACCCTTCGATGTCGTAGGCCTGGAGTCACTGTCAGAAGAATCTGACTCCTCTCCCCTTGACAAAACATACTCAGACCCAGAATCTGAGAAAAAATCGTCTTCGCTACTACTCGGTCTCACGTCATCTAGATCAAACAGTGATATTCTTGTTCTTTTTCCGCTCCCCGAGGCCATTGTGAGCTTGTTTACAAAAGTTACGATCAAGTCGACAGTGACGAGAGGAACGCAATTGATCGAAGATTATTTGCTCTGGTGAAGCGCTAGCAGTAAAGAAATTTCCAAAAACTGGAATCGAGTATGCGTAAAATTCAATGCTGATTCAGAATTTCGCCCGTAATCGCCCATAGCTTTGAATACAAAGCATTTGTAGAGCAGTTTTAGTATGCCGTACCTGGTACGTCTATATGGTATTGGGGAACCCAGAGTATCGCAACTTCCGTGACGTACTTGGTCCAGCACAGCGGCAAAAATTGCACAATTTTATGCCGTACCAGGTACGTCACTATGGGGTCGAAGGGGTTAATCCATGCCATATTTTTTTTTTATTGTCTCTCTTTTTTCACTCTTTTCTTTTTTCATTTAAAAATGTTTCTTCATCTTTCTTGTTTTCCCCGAAAATAACAAAGTTATGATTTTCTCCTCAGATGCTGATAGCTGGCTACATACTGGCACTCTATCGGAAAATTCAGGAAGATTCCAAGTCCACGCCAGGTCAAACTCCTATCAAACGCAAGTCAAACAGCCAGTCACAGGTGATCATTATCATAAACTGTTGTTTCTCCTCCTTTGTAAAGTGTCAAAGATCTTACTTGTACAATTTCATGGCCAATAGTATTTGAATAATATATTGCTGTAGAGGTTGTTTTTTTTTTGCTCCCCAACTTTAACCAAGGATGGGTAAAGAACAAACAACTTCAATCAAACCAATTTCACACAGCTGATTTTTCAAATGCAACAGCATCAGAATGTGGTCTATAGAAGCAAATAACAAGCAGCCTATGCCATGTAGTATGAATGAAAATACACTTGAAAAATCAATGAACAATACATTCTTGGAGAAAAGAAACAATATAGAGGTAGTATGAAAATTTTGGTCAGCTCTGTCACTGGTTCAGAATGTGAATGATTGTTGAACCATCATACTTGGATGAGATTTGGAAGCTGAACTCAGTGAATATGCTTCAGAAACTGAATTTACTAAGGGAACATTTTATCACATAAGCATACTGCCATAAACTGATGAGAAAATTGTGGATTTGTTCTTCCACACATGGATGTCGAAAGTTGCTGAGTTTTATCCTGTATGGGTTATGACATACTTCAGATTGGCACTTCAGTACTTGTTTTTTCTCCTTCAGACATCAGTAGATGTGACGACATTGCCATCCATCGTAGCATTTTCTCAGAACTTGATCCAGGAAGAATTTTCACAACACATGTTTGCGTAAGTACTTTTTGATGGCTTTTAAATAAGTATCCTGATATATTACATGTCAACCAGTACACTGTTCCATCAACACTGAGTAGATCAGGCAAGAAAAAGTTAGGAGACTTTATGACCAGAATTTAAAACTTTCATCTTGGAGATGTTATAAGCATGAATTTTTTTTCTGTCATTGATTGACATTTCACTGCTATATATTTTTCCCTCCTGTATGACGAACGCATTTTCTCACTACAGATTTAAGGACATACAGTCTGCGTCCACTGCACACTCATACCATCAATTTTAGGACGATGGTCTTTGTCCACAGCACAGTGAAAGGGTTAAGGAAGCTGACGGTGCAGATTTTCCATGAATAAATTGCCTTAACAGAATTAGATATGAATATATAAGAAATGAAAATTCTATGGACATCACTTTTTTTAATATGTAGTAAACATTGAACTGGCCTCTTAATTTCCAGTTGCTTCAAAAGTATGGTTCTAGGAATGTATTTTGAGAGCTGCCATTCTATCCACAGAAAACTTGGTGAATTTTGCTTTGGGAATTTTTTTTCTAATTTTAAATTTGGTACATTTTGATTCCATGAGATAAAAGACATTTATGAATTAGCTTATAACTATGTCATGTCCTTCATTACAAAACATTCCTGGAACTCCGGATTTTTCTGTTCATTTGGTAATCTCAAAATGTCACAGCTAAATATGCTGGAATGAATAACCCCTCATATATAACAATATAAGAGATGGGAAGCTCAGCAAATTTATGTGCCAGTTGTAATATGCATCATCTTCTACACTTGTTACATTCAGAACATTTTTGACTATCAAATTGGATTCCTTGTTTATTGTTGATTGTTGGAGTTATAGATTACAAACTTAAAAGTGGCACTCCACACGCACCCCACAATCACTGCCTCAGCTGTCATTCTTAACCCTCTCTGCACCTGCCTCGGCTTTGCAACAGGGTATTTTTGTCTTCTAATTTAAGGCGTGAGCATGTCAAATAGTTTAAATCAGCCAACAGCATTGATCTACATACGATGAAAAGTGTTCATGTCACCTGTCATGTGCTGCAGAAAAAAAGGGATCAGAGATGGACAGTCAGCAACTCAAAAGCAACTGAAAAAAATTGAAATACAAAACCAATATTAAAAAATCCGAAATTCAGTACACCTTCCACGGTACTTGAAACCTACATGCAAAATTTGGTCACTGTAGGTGGTCTGATAAAAAGTCCTTTTCCATTCAAAGGTGGAGAATTTGTGAATTGTTTATAAGTGTATATGGCAAAGTTTTGATAAATTTCTATTTTCTTTGTTAAATCAGATTAACTCAGAAAATCAAGAAGAAGTTGCCAGTGTCTCGTGGTGGGGCTGATGGAGAAACAGACATTTTTCCCCATATCCCAGGCTCTCACCTGAAACTGTCCAATCCAGCACTGGAATTTGTCAAGACCATTTGTGAGGTACAGAACACAAACTCTAATATTTATTAACCCGTAGAAGACAATAGGGCTGATGATCGGCCCAACCATTTTACTTTGAAAAAGACGAAGGGATCAATCATGGGCCCGACTGTATTGTAGTTAAAAAGAAAAATTGACGGATCATCGGCCCATTTAGAAAGCAGTTCTGATTAGATGCGTCCTGGTCTTGTAGCCAATTAGAATGCTTGTTTAATAGAATCTATGGATCTTTACATGTCAGTGGCAGGTCTTCCTGCTGATGTAAACACATTATTGATATTTTCCTGTGAACCCCCATCTTTCTAAATGGGTGTAACATCCAAAATGCCCCCCTGTCTCCAAAAGGGTTAAATCAAATTCCAGATGTGTCATGAGACTTTATGAAATAGTAATGCCTGAAGTGAGCATGAAAATCAGTGTAATGGAGCTAGAGTTTCAATGTTGTATGTGGGAAATAGATCAAGCATACATATATGTACTCTTTTGATTGCAGCTATAGCATTATACCTTTGTACAATGCAGTGCTTCAGTACAGGGCTGTCTTAATATCATTATGGACCCCTGGGCAGATTCCTTTGTAATGCATGGGAGTTTCTTCCCCATTTCAAAAATAATGTAAATCTGTATGCATGGAGGCTATTGGGCAATTGCTCAGTGGGCCCCTGCATTAAGATGGCTCTGCTTTAGAAGCATAATGGTAAATGTCTCCTCATTCTGGTACAAAGTTCCTGGCTTGGATTTCCCCCCAGAAATTTTTCATAAAATATTTATATTCCTGCTAACTTTTCTTCGTCTTCCTTTCTGTGTCAAAACTGGTAAGTCATTAGGGTTATTCATACTCTGCTGCATCTTGGATATGAAATTTAAGAATTGTGGTCTTGATGTTGTTATGTGTTATCTCATTCTGTTCAGAGTAGTACACCTTTTCAACCATGACAGTTTCAAAACCACATGGTCATGTTCATGGAAATTATTTCATGAGCAGTAACCTCAACCTCTCTGATTTGACTCATCAATAAGGGCCAATGTCTTTCTGTTTTTGCAGTGACTCGTTGCACATAAAGAATTTAGATTTGCTCTTGTTAAGCATCTTCTTGAAAATTATACAAATATAATAAGAAAAAGGTGAATATCATCACTGCTGTACGCTAATATAGCATATATGTCACTTTTGAGATATCAGGAAATAACTGTTTCTTTTCCTGTCATTTGGTGGCTTATGCCGTTTTGATTCTATTGGATTATTACATTTTCCTATTGGCGCATTTCTTTTTGCATAATATTATCTGACAGCACTCATGCTCAGGAATGCAGTGAGCTGTCAGTTGTCTTTTGGCAGAAGTCTGACATATCCCATTATCATAGAGCAGTGACAATAAATGAACATGAAGCTGTCAGATATTAAAGATTTATTGATTTTGCTGTTGTTGATTTTTCATGGCCTCTCTTTAATCACAGATTTTTTCTTTTTTTTTTTCCTTTTTCTTTTGGTTTCTTTAGGTTTTCTGAATAAAAATTACTTATTTTTATTTCTCCATTTAGGTCCTAAGCCTGGACAGCAATATTTCCATCCAGGTGAAAAAACTAAAGAGAGATTTGCTGAAATTGATTGGTGTTGGAGAGTTTTCACAAGAAGCTATCTTTGCTAACCCTTGTCAGTCTTTTATACTGCCAGAGGTAAGAGATGTTGACAACAGACTAGCCTGTTAGTCAGTAAATGTTTCAGATGATATGAGAGTGTGTACAGAGACTTTAGACAACTTTTTTTTTAGGGGCTTATATAAGTCTTACCTTGTTTTTGTTTTTTTTTTTTGTCATATCGATGCTCCTCGCATTTAAAAAAAAAAAATTACAGATTTAGAGTAAAGGTGCTGGAAATAGCTCAGTTTAACTTTTGAAATGCATAGCATGCATTTTTGGCTGGGAACAAGTCCTCCGCATGGTCATATTATTCCTGGATCCAGCCAGGAGGCCTGGGCGGCCTTTAGTATTGTCAGCCTTCATACTGACCATCTCAAAAAGTTTCAGACACTTTTTACCTTTCCTTACATGGGTACATATTTTTCTTTCCTCAGATAATCTGTAAAAGCTGTAATCAGATTCGTGACCTTGATCTGTGCCGAGACATCAATGTGGAAAGAGGTGGAGACAGCACAGGGTAATATTCTAGTTTGAGGCACATAAAATTATTCAGCTTTTATTTTCAAGAAAACTCGAGGTCAAACTTCATATTTTTCCATGATCAGGGCCAGCTTTTAGCCCATGGAACCAACTGCTCCCAATTTTGTGCAGTCAAAGGAGACCCTGTGCTGGGGCAATGAAGCACACACAACAACATATTGCGCCATACACACTCTTATCTTGAAACAGTTAGCTAAGCGATATTTTCAATATAAGTATAATTATTAAATACCATATTATTTTAGGTAACTAACCTTTTGTGTGATACATTAAATTCTTGTGCGTGCTGGGTGTCAAATGCATATCATCACTGCAATACGATAATGGCATATGTCAAACTTATGCCAATACGCAGCTGACGGTTCATTGCATTCTTGAGCATGAGGGCTATCAGATAATATTATAGAAAAAGAAATGCGCCAAAATGTAAAACGTAAAAATCCAGTAGAATCATTATGGCATAAGTCATCAAATGACAGGAAAAGAAACAGTTTTTTTCTTAACATATTTCAAAAGTGTCAAAAATGACCATGCCATTAGTGTAGAGCAGTTACAAAGTGCTTATGCATATGCACACAACTTAGCAGGAACACCAGGCCCCCAGTGTCCATGTTTGCAACTATATGTTTTATTTGTTCTGTTCAATTTGAGTTTCTACATTGTTTTTATTAAAAACTAAAGAAATTCCAGAATATGTATTGAATTTGTAATCATAGACTAAATTTGCAAGCAACATCACAACATGTTGTATCATATTATAAAGGAAGTGAGACCTCCAGTGTAATTATGAAGGTCCTTTTAACCACTGAGCCTTAAATTGTACAAAAAATCATAATAATTATGCATGTAGAGACATACGGGTGAACATAGGCATATTTTTAAAGGTCTTGAAGTTAGTTACATTTTTAATACTTTTGTTGATTTTGAGTCACTGCTGAGTAGAATAGAAGAAAGCATTCCAACATTTTGAGCCAGAAAAAAAAAAAAATGAAGATGTATTTTGTTCAAGTAGAATTGAAAAGTATGACAGGAAATTTTGTTCTGTGCCTCAATTTACACATTGGTGATAGAAACTGAACTTTAAAAATCTCACACATCTGTGTATTCCCCGAGCCAAGCAGTAACTGAAAACCACGATGTGTCATCAGTGCACAAGACAGGCAAAATAAACCTCGTTTTTTTAAACTTAGCAACTTTATGTGCACAAAATTTTGTAATGCATGAAAATAAATACTGTACTTTGAACTCTTTTTGTTCAGATCATGGGCCTGTCCACAATGCCAAACAGAGTATGATTCATCTGAGATAGAACAGAACCTTGTAGATACTCTACAGAGAAAATCAATGGCTTACCAATTACAAGATTTAACTTGTGCTAAATGTCATGGGGTATGTACTGAAGTATTTGTCAGGTGTTTTTGCAGGAAAATAATGAATCTAGGGCTATTAGCCATATTGTTGTATGCAACAATTTGGTGATTTTGAATTTTTGTCCTGAAAGTGTTTCTCTCACTCCCAATCTCAGTATGTGTAAGAGTCATTCCAATTGGTTAAAAATATTTTGAGATTTGTGTTTGTGATGTAATATTTCATTTTCATGCTTCTTACTAATCTTAGCCCTTTTGCCGGCCAAACTTCAATCATCATTTTCTCGAAAAGGCAAAAGTGCACATATCACAACATGTTAAATACCTGATGAAATATGTAAATCTGAACATTAAAACTAGTTATATTTCATCGCTTTGATATTGCCTTATTTTATCTCCACATTGGCAGATTTACAGAAAATTGGTTGTAAAGTTTTGTAATTAAACTGTACAAAGTGCTAGAACAATTTTTTTACCACTTTACTATCTACTCCCGGAGGTGAGATATCTCCATGGTTTTTGTAGGAATGATGGAATACACATTGCCAAGCTTGGTTATGGCCTTAGGTCAATTTTAAAGAAAGGCGGAGATAGAATAAAGCAATACTATGGGGAGATTTGTTTGAAATGAATTTCAAACCTGACATGGGATAGCTGCGTTGGATAGTGTAAATTTATGTGTAGGTGTATTTTTGCATTTGCAAATTTTCTGGGTTCTTTGGCACTTATATAGCAAAGTGTTGTTATGTTTATGATCAAAACATTTTAGGATTTGTCTGAGCATATAGTCCTCAGCTGCCCTATATGAAAGCAGGCAGATCTCATGCGACTGTGCATATGGGTACCTGATCACCAGCCACTGTCTGCATTGCATGCCAGGCATGCCAGCCAAAATAATCATGCTAAAACTATGTTGTCAGCTCTGCCGTCTTATGACAGAAAGCCGCATATGCCGGTTTTGGCCAAACACCTTTTTTTTTCTTGTGGGAAAATACACTCAATATCGCGTCTTTCTATCTTAGTCCCATAATCATATCACAATAAATAGATACACTGTACAAAGACAAAAATATGCGTTGTGTTAAGCCTACCCGAAAACGCTCAGAAACTTTCGAGAAAAAGACGGATATGCTAATTCTTATGACAGAAATCAGCATAGAGCCATATGTGTTTTTCTGTCAGGAGCATATAAGAGACGAGTGACCTTCAGTGGGTAAGCGTTGCCCATCTTTTGCCTTCAGGAAAAGGACCAGCGTCCAAAAGTTCAGAAAAATCTTGATGCTGTTTTCTATGATGAAGAGGGAGCTCGAAGCGACGTTCCTTCAACTTCGAATTCGTTTAACCTGAAAAGAAATTTGGGATAGGATATGGAACAGATTGAAATTCCAAAAGCCACAACTAAGAAAGGAAAGAGGTGACCTCTGATTTATAAACTTCATACAACTGAAGCAGCAGCACTAAGTCTTGCCAAACCTAAGACCAAACATGGTGTTAAAACAGGATGTGACCAAAAGTGTGACAAAAAGTGTTCTGCATATTTCACAGAAGCCATGAGAAATAAACGGAAAATTTTGGAATCACGTCTGGGCTGAGCAAAAGATAATTTTTAATTTGTAGCCAGATCTGTTTCTAGAGGAGAATATGTGAGATGTGTGACAAAAAGCACCAAGCTGGCAAGGTCGCACACGTTCGATATTATTTCATTGGAGAAGACGGCAAAAAAAAAAAAAAATGTTCCTGACAACACTTGGTTTGAATGAAAACAATGACAGCGCAGTGAGAACTGCATTTGCCTCTTCACAGGAGTAAGTCACACTTACCAATCGCAGAGGAAAGTATACACTAGCCTGCAGGATTGATCACAAAGTTATCATTGATCATATCGAATCGTTTCGTCCATCAATTTCTCATTACCGACGGCAATACTCAACTAATCGGAGGCACTTATCTTCCCACCTCTCTCTGCGGCACATGTATAATCATTTTATTGAAACTGTGGACCAGAACATATCCTACAATACGTACAATACCTATTACTAAATCTTCCACAAGAAGAACGTTTCCTTCACACGACTAGGCAATGAACAGTGCGAATTGTGCGAGGAATGTAATTTACATAAGAAAAACTGCACCTACGAACTTGAATACAAGTTGTACAGAAAATATATTTACCGCAAGAGACGTTGTGTGAAAACCCACACATTTTACCAAGCTGATGCCCCCAAACCCGTCGCGACATCTGACCCTATAGTAGCTGCAGATCTCCAGAAAGTTTCACAAGCAGACTGTGCGTCTATAACGAAACATTTACTCCCCTAGGATCATATTCCAAAAAGTCGAAAGACAAGACAGTCGTTTGGCATGAGGCAATAGCTGGGATACGGGATGAGGACGTATCGTCAGCATCTCACAGATTTCTTTTGAACTGCCGAGATGCTGCATGCCAGTCAACCATGTACTTCAAAAATGACTTCACACAGACCGACTTTCAGACTTTTACTTTTTGGAAAAAACAACTTTGAACAGAAAACAACATCAAGAACACAGCCTCGAGGTATTGGCTAAAAAGAAGCAGATCATCAAACAAATTTTGCCTCTGATGCCTTGTAATCGCAGTCCGTTCTGGCAGAACCTTCCGGAAAGTGACAAAGGCAAAGATTTGAGTCAGAAATTGACGAGCCGTATTGACGATTTTTCAGTATATTTTGATATTTGACTCAAAAAGTCTAAGCTGTTGTGATAAGCTCTGTTAAATTATTCTTTTTAGTTTCTTTTGCTTTGGAAACGCCAAATTCAGCGTGTTCAGTGTTATGGCTAGTTAAGTTTTGTATAAAGCGACACTTTACTGTAGCTCAATATGTTTTCGTAATTGTCATTTGTCAATATGACAATTTTAAATTGTGACAATGGAAGAGAAGTCTAATTTTGAGCCTGGGTATAGTCTTTAAATAGTGGTACAGCCTGGATTTGAATTCATGGTATTGTGGAATGTGTAGAAGAGAGGCAGCAGTTGTACAGTCAGGCGAGTAAAGCACCAAAAAGCCTTGAATTATTGGTGTTCGTAAGCAACAATTTGTCTCTCTTGTGCTGAATCATCATGTATGCAAAATTCTTTAAAGAAGAGCACAAGACGGTCTCCAAATCTTATGACAAACAAACGTAAATAGCCAGGTGCGTTTTTCTGTCGTAAGATTTAATCAAAATCAAGTGGACTTGAAACGCATATGACATTTACAGTTTTTTGTCATAAGTCTTATCAGGCAAATTAGTCTGATCGTCTATGACAAAACAAAGTTTGCCCCATACTGCCGTCAGTAGAAGCACTGTATGCTTTAAAATCGGTCACAAGATGCAGACTACTGCGGTTACTGAAATGAAAATGTCAGATTGTCAAAGTTTTAAAGGCAAACATGAGGACAAGTAAATTCAGTTTTTTGGCTCTCCTGTAAAATTTCATTTTCTGCATTTGCGGCTTTCTGTCATAAGACGGCAGAGCTGTTGAACAATCATATCCTTTAAGTTTATTTATCGCTGAAACTCAGGAACTGAAAAGGTCGACTTTTTTTAATGTAACATCCAGCTATCCTGTATCTGTTTCATTCTCATAAGGCTCCACAGGAATGTTATCAGTATTACATATATTTATTTCTTTGCCTCACTGCAATCTTGCATCCAGCCCTATTGCGACTCGCTGCTTGTTTGTTTTGCAAATATTGGGATCACAGTTATTAAAAATATATTACAAGATGTTGAGGGTGCAGCTTCTTATTTTGCTGTGATAGATATTTCTATGTGTCCATTTTTCAGGCCCTTACTTTCAGTTTCTGTTATTTTCATCTTATCTTATTGTCACACACAGGTAAAAGATGCCAACATGCCACTCCACTGTAAATGTGCAGGAGAATTCAGACGAACTTATGACCTCGCTGACTTCAACAAACAGCTGGTGACACTTCATGGCATTGCCAGGTATTTTGACATTTTTATGTGAAATTGATGATTAAATAAAAGGTTATCATTTTGGCAAGTAGAAGAGGGACAGCAAAGAATACATCTGACGTGATACTGCGTGTCGTAAGAGGCGACTAAAGGTGCAAAGGTCCTGGTCTCCCGAGAAGAGCCAGTTGGCGGTGGGCCAACTACCCACCCTGTAAAAATAAACCAGTTACAGAAACACAAGCAAATACTTTAAATCAGTCTTTTATCTTGGGAGAAGATCTACTGCACCTGTAGATTCAATGAAGGACAATGGACAAAGCCGAAAGGACTCCACTGGCCCGACTGCTCCTTCATCAAACAAGTCACTCCGGATTGCGTCGTGGAATGTCCGCTCCATGTATGAAGCAGGAAAGAGTGCCCAGGTTACAATGGAGATGAGGCGATACAGACTGCACATACTTGGAGTTAGCGAGACCCGCTGGATACAGTCCGGACTGAAACAACTTAATTCTGGGGAAAAGATTTTGTATTCTGGAAGAGAGGACAAAAAGCATACAGAAGGGGTAGCGATCATCTTGAGCAAGCACGCCCAGAGGTCACTGAGGGGATGGGAACCCTACGGAAGGAGAATTATATTGGCATCATTTACTACAAAGAACAAGAACATCAACATGAACATTGTGCAGATATACGCCCCAACAAATGAAGCAACCGATGAGGACAAGGACGATTTCTACAACCAGCTTCAGGAAATAGTTGACACATTGCCAAGAAAAGATGTGAACATTATAATGGGAGACGCCAATGCCAAGATAGGACAGGACAATACAGGGTATGAGGACATTATGGGGTGCAATGGTTTGGGACAAATGAATGAGAATGGAGAGCGGTTTGCAAGTTTCTGCGCATTTAACAGCTATGTGATTGGAGGTTCAGTATTCCCACACAAGAGGATCCATAAGGCCACTTGGATTTCACCGGATGGAGTAACTGAAAACCAGATTGACCACTTTGCATCACCCGACGATTCAGACGCTCACTGGAGGATGTCATAGTACAGAGAGGAGCTGATGTTGGATCTGACCATCACATGCTGCTGGCAAGACTCAAACTCCGCCTCAAGAAACAAGGTACCAGAGCAGGAACAAAGAGGAGAAAGTTTCAAGTGAGCCTTCTGGATGGAGACAAGAAGGAAGAGTTCCAGCTGACACTGAGGAATAGATTCAAACACCTTGTTGACCTCGAAGAGCCAGTAGATTTGGAGACTCACTGGGCTAAGGTAAAAGGAGTATTTACATCGACATGTCAGGATGTTCTTGGGGAAAAGAAAGTGGAACACAAGGAATGGATCAGTCAAAAATCACTGGACTTGATAAGGATAAGAAGAGACCTAAAAGAACAGGTAAATGCAAGTCGTACAAGAAGCTCAAGAGTTGGTAACCAGGAAGAGTACCGAGCATCAGCTAAAGAGGTCAAAAAATCAATTAAAAAAGACAAAGAGGAGTTCATAGGAATGTTAGCAGAGAAGGCAGCAACAGGAGGACACACGAGGATCCTCTACCAGACTACAAAGACTCTTGCTGGAAAATATGGAAAACCGGAAGTTCCTGTCAAGGATTACAACAGGAAGGCTATTTTTGGAAAGGAAGCTCAGGCAAAAAGATGGATAGAACATTTTAGTAGCCTCTTGAACAGACCTCCACCAAGCAACCCACCCGACATTCTACCCGCAAGAAATGATTTACCGATCAGTTGCGACCCTCCGACTAAAGCAGAGATTAATGATGCCATAAAGCAGTTAAATCGAGGCAAGGCAGCTGGACCAGATCAGATCCCACCAGCGGCGCTGAAGGCAGATGCTGCTGGGGCTGCAGAGGGTCTGCACTCACTATTCTCGAGGATTTGGATCGGAGGCAAGTTTCCAAAGGACTGGAAGGAAGGACACCTCGTGAAGCTTCCAAAAAAAGGGGACCTCAGCAATTGTAGTAACTACAGAGGAATCACACTTCTCTCCATCCCAGGAAAGGTTTTCAATCGGATTATTCTCAAGCGAATACAGAATGCAACAGACCCAAAACTTCGTGAGGAGCAAGCTGGTTTCAGGAGTAATCGATCAACCACCGACCAGATCGCCACGCTGAGAATTATAGTAGAGCAGTCGCTAGAGTGGAACTCCCAACTGATAGTGAACTTCCTTGACTACGAGAAGGCCTTTGATAGCATCGATAGAGAAACGCTGTGGAGAATATTGAGACATTATGGAATCCCGGAGAAGATGGTGAATCTTATCAAGAGCATGTACGAGGGGACAAGTTGCAGAGTTGTACACGATGGTGAGCTTACTGACAGCTTTGATATCAAGACTGGTGTTAGGCAGGGTTGTTTGCTGTCCCCATTTCTGTTTATTCTGGTGATTGATTGGCTTATGAAAGAAACCACCAATGGAGGAAGAAATGGCATACAATGGACCCCATGGACACAGCTGGACGATCTAGATTTTGCAGATGACTTGGCACTATTGTCGCACACACACGACCAGATGCAAGCAAAGACTACAGCTCTAAACAAAATTTCAGAATCTATCGGATTGAGGATACATCCTGCGAAGTCGAAGGTCCTAAAAATTGTTGCACCCCCAAGCGAACAAGTCAAAGTAGGAGATCAACCACTGGAAGATGTAGAGTCCTTCTGCTATCTTGGTAGTATCATTGACAATAAGGGAGGAACAGAGGCAGAAGTCAAAGCACGAATTGGAAAGGCACAGGCAGCTTTCACGTCCTTAAGCAAGATTTGGAGAACCAAGGATATATCTCTTAAAACAAAGCTGAGGATATTCAACTCGAACGTGAAGTCAGTCCTGTTGTATGGATGTGAGACTTGGAATGCGTCCCAGGCCTGCATAAAGAGAATCCAAGTTTTCATCAACAGATGTTTGAGGAAGCTACTTAAGATCAGATGGACAGACAAGGTCAGCAATGAAATTGTTTGGAAAAGAACAAGACAGAGCCCAGTCAGAGAGGAAATTGGTAGGAGGCGATGGAGATGGATCGGCCACACTCTCAGGAGGCCAGGAAACAGCATCGCGAAGAAGGTATTGGATTGGAATCCCCAGGGCAAGAGATCAAGAGGAAGGCCGCGCGGAACGTGGAGAAGAGCCAGAGAAAATGATGTGCAACGAAGCGGAAAGACTTGGAATAATGTAAAGAGGCTGGCCCATGATAGAGAGGGATGGAAAGTGTTTGTTGGTGGCCTATACCCTGATCCAGGGTGAGAAAGGCAATGATGATGATGATTTTGGCAAGTGTTGCTTTTTAATCTCTAGTTTGCAGTGATCACTAGAATCATTCTCCTTGGAGTTTGTTTTCCAACTCTGAGGTGTTTTTTTTTCTATTGCATTGCTTAGCAACAGTCAGATGACTGGAATTTTCATAGCAGAGTGCAACTTTCTTATCATGCTCCTCCTGAAATGTGTGAATCAGCCTCCAAAAAATTCTTCTCGACTAAGTATATTGGTGAATTAATTTATGAGACCACTTCAGATCAGAGGTAAACTGCACATAAAGCTTGCTTAGTGCAGCTGCTGAGACGGCTGCTTATTTCAGGGAGGAGACAAACAGAATGAGAGTTTTGAGTACTAAGTTGATGGATGTACCAAGTGTGCATAGTGAATTATCCAAATTGCCATGGCAAGAGTGGCATGTTTCGGCAATGTTGCATTCTCAGACTGGAAAGTTTTGAGTTTTTGCTACAGGGCTAAGAAAAACATTTAAACCATCACCAAGAAGATGATGTCTGGTGATGATTTTTACATTGTCTCTTAATTTATGTGAGGAAAACGAATTGATTGTGATGTTGCAGGATGGGTAACTGAAAAAAGTAGTGTGGTTTTATATATATTTAAGTTTATGTCAGATGACAGTGCTTACAATTTCAGGGCAATACTTTTCAAGGCCTTGAAGGTTTATAGAGAGCTGCTGACCACCTGACCTTGGGGCATCCCAAAGTTTATAAACCTTTGAAGACGATAGGGCCAGTGATTTGCCCAATTATTTTACAGTGAAAAAGACAATGGTGCCGATCATTGGCTCAACTGTATAACATTGAAAAAGTTGAATGGGCCGATTATCGACTCACTGAGAAAGCAGTTCTGATTGGCAGTGTCATGGTCTTGTAGTCAACCAGAATGCTTGTTTCACAAAATCTATCGATCTGGACATATCAGTGGCGGATCTTCCTGCTGTTGTAGACACATTATTGTTTTTTATCCTTTGAACGCTGTCTTTCTAGATAGGTAACACCCAAAATACCCCAGTTTCCAAAGGGTTAATAGTTTAGTAGACTTTGAGTAAAATGTGGGATAAAACTTCATCCTGTAATTCATTGCAGAACATTAGTTTCTTTTTCTGGTTCTTAATTCTTTTTCCATGATACTCCACAGGCATTTCAAGATGGTTTTACTGGAAGAGATGATTGAGTGGGTGGTGAGGATGAACCCAGGGTTGGAGGTCACTGTTTGAAGTCTCAGATGTTAACACTCGGACATCACTCGATCAGGAAGGAGTGACCATCACACAAATTATGTTAGCAAGGAGTGGCTGCAGAAATTGAATGAAATGACTGGGAAGTAATTTAGTCATTGGCAAACAAATGATAGATTTATGTGTGTGGGCACTGCATATTTGTTGATTCAATTACTTGAAATTGAACATTAGATTTGAGCCATCTATGCTTAACCTTTTCACATCACTTGAGCGCCCAACTTGCCAACCAATTGATGTGCTTTGCACTGCAGTTGAATGACTGTGTTCAACGTTTCACGGCGTAGTGCTCAGCCCCTGAGTTTGCAGTCTGTATTGACACGCTGTACAGCACTATGTTGGTGTACAAAATTTAAAACAAATTATTGTGCTCTCGTCTTCTACTTGTAATAACCCTCAAATTTTAGGTTTATTAGATTTTTTTGTATGGTCTAGTTATAGAGACCCTCGATTTCATGGGCCAGGATAAGAATTGGATTTCTTTTCACCCTTAATTTCATGGTCTTGTTTTGATCTGTGTCGTTAACCCCCCCCCACCGCCCAACCCCATCTAATTAAGTTTCAAACTGAATGCATGTCAAATACAGTCTCCCATGCACAGGGCCTATCGAAGGAAGCCAAAATAAGTTCATTGTATTTTACCGCCATTACAATATTTTTAAAAGATTGCCCGAAACTTCAACAGACACAGTAGCTCGATACAAAAGCGATTGGGTTAGATTATGTGACACCTAAAAAAATTAATTTTATCATTTTCAAAACTGTCTTCAAGGCTGTAGCGTTGAGCAAAAAAAAAAGGGGGGCCAAATTGCCCCGCACTGAAATTCTCCCGCCACTATTTTTTTTTTTTTATAGTAACATTTTTTAATGTACCCAGAAATCATGCATCTACAGGGCTTAATTACCACGAAATAAGAGTGTGCAGAAGGAAGGTGAAATGGGTGAGCCGAGCTAGTCTATATGGATAGATTAATTGCTCCTATAATTATGGTGTGATGAAAAATAAGGAGTCTTATTCTGTGTTTGTTTGTTTTTGTTTTTTTAGTGTCTTCAAGACATAAGTCTTTTGGACAATGTATTCAAATTATTAACAGTGCTGCAATTATGCAAATGTTTGCGCTATATTTGGTCTTTCTTAGTTTTCTTTTGCATAAATGTAGAATTTTGGCTGAGAGAGTTCACTACAAATCAGGTATCTGTGAGAAGTGTATCATGTAACTGTGCAAAATTTGTTAAGATACAAAGTTGTGGTATGTGAGTAAGGAGAGTTTGATTAATGATCTCCAGAGATGAGATAGGTTAGTGAAATGGAAATCTGTTCAACTTGGCTACATACTGCAATGGTTGAAGCCGATGTCTGCCTTGTACAGTTTTATGAAGATATAAATTTGTGATCATACGGTCAATGATGTACAGACTTAAACAGCAAATTGTCAGAACCATACTGTGAAATTCATTACCATATTATGTGGAAAGTTAACAAGTATGCTACATGGACCAGAGACCTCTCTCACTCCGTGTATGCTTTTAGTACTCTTCTCTCTTTCTCTGTCTCACATACACATGCATGCACACACACGCATGAGCACTTTATGGATGACTCCAAAGGTACATGTATTATGTTTGCAAAAGTTATCAAGATTGAAGTTAAATTGATGAGAAGTCAGTGGTAAAACTGGTATTCAGTTTTTAATTTATAGGTGTCTGTATTAAATAATACTTGTTTTTACATGTAATATGTATGTCTGTCTTGAAAATTGAAATGATCCTTCTGTCCTTGTAAATTTAATGATGATTTAATGTAGGATTATGTTGTATATTATGTTAATTTAATTAATATACATGGTCAGTTGCACGAATAAAGTAACAAATTTTTTTTTTCATGGCAATTCCAGGTCTACTGTTTGGTCCATGTGTGAAAATTTACTGTTTGTCAGAGTAATAGCTCTGTGAAATCACGCTGTATAATGCACAGAAAGCTTGAGTTTCTTTTTCTTGTAGTTTTAAACATGCAAGGAGTTTGGTTGTTGGATACAGTTTATCAAGGGGGGTAAACAAGTTAAATTACCAAATGTATCTTCTATCGCTTCCCTTTATGAGACTGAAATTGGTGGTTTTTAAACAATTACATGTACTTTTCATCCCAAGTTCTATTAGTGCGAAATACAATCATGGGTCCCCTGAATTTGGGCTTAAGCAGGTTCCACTTTATTGTGTATTTGAACTTTAGCACGGGTACTGCAAGTGAATGTAAGCAGTGGATTAATGTCAAATCTAAGGGGAGGAATTTCAGTCAGTCTGGAGTAATTCCAAACTGGGAAAGTATGTGGACTGTATACAGTCTATGACATTTAGAAATTTTATGACCTATTGAAATTGAGCTGGTTTTTCATTTGTCTGCATTCAAAGTTCAAGACAAAATTTAGTTTCATAAATAGTTTCAATAATTACCATTGTCAAATTTACTTTTTTTTTTGGTCGATCTAGATCTGGACATCAATCCTGAACATATATTAGGATCTAGATCTAGGAAGATGGACCTCGTGAACAACAAGAAAACCATCAAAAGGCTGTAATAGATCTGATGAGCATTGAACACAACGGACTCGTTGCTGACCTTAGTCGGTTCAAAGGCTTGGTCAGAAACTGAGAAAATTTAAAGAAAACAATGTGGAAGAAGTTGAATCCGCGCGATTTAAGAAGAAAATTCAGATTATTATGATACTGACAGTTGGAAAGAAACTTGTCCCATTTACTAAAACCAAGTTGAAATTCTCAGCAATGCTGGTGAAGATGTTAAAAAATCTCCTGAATCCTGCATAAGAAAAAAAAAAATTCCCAAGATGAGGTAAACAAATCCCAAAATTGTTTTCCCAACTTAATTTCAAATTTACATGTACAATGTCCTAAAGCAGTGAATTTAAAGTATGCGATGTCAGTAATTAGCTTGCAATTCACGGTGTGTTAAAGGCCCTTTTATGCAGGCAATCCCAAACTCCCGTAGTCCATAGAGCTTTATTCACATTTTAAGTCACAAATAGCATTGTGAGAGGAGGGACGCATTTGTTATGTCAGTTTAATGACGTTTTGTCAGTGCTTGGGATAACCCTGTGTCAGATCTAATAATAGGTTAAAGTTTATTTTATTAAGAAGACAGATCACGGAGACATTTTTTTCAGTGTTTTCTTTTGTTTTTTTCTTTCCCTTTTTTTTAAATTGAGAAATAGTAACAAACACACAAAAAAAATCCCACTAGGTCTTTAAAAAAAAGGCTGAGATTCCAGGATAACCTCTAAAATCCCAAGAGCTTAGGAAAAATCCAAAAACTGGCAACGCTGGTGACAGGTGGCGCCAAAGATAAAGAAACAAAAATTTCAGTGAAGAAAAAAGGGCATTATAGGACAAAGATAAAACAAACACACACACACACATAGAGGGGTGGTGTAAGAGAAAGGAGAGACGGGGACTGGATGAGGAAATGGAGGAGGGAGGCAGGGAGAAAGAGCGGGGCTGGGGTGCGTGAGACAAGGCTAAAGAGACACACAGACAATACAGACACAAGGAAAGAGAGACAGAGCAAGAATAGGAAGGGGCAGCAACAGAGAGATGAGAGGCAGAGAGAGAGATGGTGAGACAGACGGAGAAAAAGAGAGACCCAGACAGACGACAGACACATACACACACACAAATAATGGATACAGTCTACAATTTTAAGTGCCTCCTTTTCACCCATTAGAATTGCAAGCTTTTATTACTTATTAGGGTTAGTGTTAGGATAAATATTAATTACGGGCAACTAGTCAAGGATCCGTAAAAGCAAATCTTCAATTCATAACCTTTTACTTAATGAACAAAATCTAAAATCAGGACACATACACACACATACAATTAACGCATAAAGCCAGCTATTTCAGATGCCCCTTTGTCACCCTTAGAATTGCAAGTTCTTGTTTTAGTGTTAACATAAGTCCAACAAATCTACCATGCAAGCCTGACTAGTAAGATGCACAAGTCTAATAAGTTGACTGAAAAATTCCGACAAGTCCAACGAGTTGGCTGAAAAATTTTGACAAGTCTGATGAACAAGTCCGTTAAGCTGGCCAAACAGTATTGACAAGTTTGACGGACAAATAGCACAAATTGGCCAAAAATGTCTGGAAATTCTGACACACAAGTCCGACAACTTGACAAAAATATTTTGACAAGTCTGACGCACAAATCCAAAAGGTTGGCCGAAAAAAATCTGACAAGTCTGACGCACAAGTCCGAGAAGTTGGCCAAAAATTTTTAACAAGTTTGACACACAAGTTGAATAAGTTGGCTGAAAAATTTCTACAGGTCTGACAGGTTAACTAAAAAATTTTGACCAGTCTGATGCACAAGTCCAACAAGTTGCCCAAAAAGTTTGACAAGTCTGATATACAAGTGTAATAATTTGGCCCAAAAATTTTGACAAGTATGAGGCACAAATCCAACCAGTTGGCCAGAGTTAGCCGCAAAAATCCGACAAGTCTGACGCGCAAGTAGGACAAGTTGACCAAAAATTTCTGACAAGTCTGACGCATAGGTCCAACAATTTGGCCCAAAAAAAAGCTGACCACCCGACACATAAGTCCAACAGGTTGGTTGAAAAATTCCGGCAAGTCCGACAACTTGGCCACAAAATTTTGACAAGACAAGTCTGATGTACAAATCCGACAAGTTACCCTAAAATTTCTCATAAGTCTGACACACAAGCCTGAAAAGTTGGCCAAAAGATTTTGCAAAGTCTGATGCGCAAATCCAAGTAGTTGGGAGAAAAAAGTCGGACAAGTCTGACATACAAGACCAACATATTGGCTGAAAAGTTCCGACAAATCTGATGCACAAATCCAACAAGTTGGCCAAAGAGAGTCTGACACACAAGTCCGATAATTTGGATAAAAAATTTTGACAATTCCAATGCACAAGTCCAACAAGTTGGCCAAAAAATTCCGACAAGTCTGACCCAGAAGTACAACAAGTTGGCCATAAAATTTTGACAAGTCTGACACACCAGTCTAACAAGTTGGCCAAAAAATTTAAACAAGTCCGATGCAGAAATCCCAGAAGTTGCCAAAAAAATTCTCATAAATCTGACACACATATCTGACAAGTTGACCGAAAAATTCTGATAAGTCTGTCGCACAAGTCCAACAAGCTGGCCAAAAACCTTTAACAAATCTGACGCACAAATCGAATAAGTTGAACGAAAAAGATCTGACGTCTGATGCATAAGTCCAGGAAATTGACCAAAAAAATTCAGACAAGTTCGACGCACAGGCCCAAGAAGTTGGCCAAAGGAAGTTTGACAATCCGATGCACAAGTACAACCAGTTGGTCAAAAATTCCAAATAATTCGACACACAAATCCAACAAGTTGACCGAAAAAAGTCTAATAAGTTAATCTCCAAAATCCAATAAGTCTGACGCACAAGTACAACAAGTTGACCGAAAATTTCTGACAAGTCTGGTGCATAGGTCCAACAAGTCGTCTGAAAAATTCCGACAATCTGAAATAAAAAAATTTCGAAAAGTCTGACGCATAATCTAACAAGTTGCCCAAAAAATTTTGACGAGTCTGACGCACAAACCAAAAACGTTGCCCAAACATTTCTCATAAGTCTGACACACAAGTCTGAAAAGTTGGCCAAAAGATTTTGACAAGTCTATTCCGCAAATCCAAGTAGTTAACAGAAAAAAGTCAGACAAGTGTGATGTACGAGACCAACATGTTGGCCGAAAAGTTCCGACAAGTCTGATGCACAAATCCAACAAGATTGCCAAAGAGAGTCCAAGTCCAATAAATTTGGATAAAAAATTTTGACAAATCCGCCGCACACGCCCAACAAGTGTGCCGAAAAATTCTGACGAGTCTGACCCAGAAGTACGACAAGTTGGCCAAAAATTTTGACAAGTCTGATGCACAAGTCCAATAAGTTGGCTGAAAAATTCCGATTAATCCGACAAGCTGACTAAAAATTTTTGAAAAGTCTGACATACAAATCGAACAAGTTGGGCGAAAAATTGTGACAAATCTGATGCACAAGTCCAATAAGTTGGCTGAAAAATTCCAATAAATCCGACAAACTGACTAAAAGATTTTGACAAGTCTGACGCACAAGTCCAACAAGTTAGCCAAAAAAGTTTGACAAGTCTGATGGATAAAACCGACAAGCTGGCCAAAAAATTTGCAACTTGTCTGAGGCCTAAAATTTTGGCATGTGTAACGATAAGTTGGCTAAAAAATTTTCACAAGTCTAACAGACAAATTTGAGTAAAACAAGTTGGCCGTAAAGGTCTGACAGTTTTGACACACAAGTCCAACAAGTTGACCAAAAAAAGTCTGACAATTCTCATGTACAAGTTGAACAAGTTGACCGAAAAAGTCTGACAAGCAAGGGGCACAAGTCTGACAAGTTCAACAAGTTCGTTGCACAAGTCCAACAAGTCTGTCACACAAGTTCGACAAAGCCACACAGTTTTGACAAATCTGACAAATCAGCCACACAGTTCCAACAAGTCTATGGCAGAAGTCCAACAAACTCAACAAGACTGCCGCACAAGTCCGACAAGTCCGAAGAAAATGTCACACAAGTCCAACAAGTCCGACACATTCGCCACACAAGTCTGACAAAGTCAACAAATCTGCAGCTACCAGACAGGGGCAGAAATCTGACCAGGCTGACAAGTCCGCAGAACAAGTCAGACAAGTTCGCAGTAGAAGTCCGACAAGCCCAAGAAGTCTGGATCACAGGTTCGACAAGTACGACAAGTCCGCTCCACAAGTCAGACAAGTCTGCTGCACAAGTCCAACAAGTCCGCTCCATAAAACCGACCTCCCCATGGCACAAGTCTGACACGTCCAACAAGTGTGAAAAGTCCAACATTTTCAGCAAGTTTGACAAGTTCAAATAGTCCATGGCACAGGTTTGACCAGTTCGGCAAGTCCGCTGCAAAGGCTCAACAAGTATGAAAAATCCATTGCACAAGTCCGACAAGTCTAACAAGTCTTTTGTAAAACTTAGTTTCCACGAGATACGTGGTTTGACCATGACAACGACGTTATATATCATAATTTGGAGGTTATAGAATTTTTAGTGTTAAGGGTGTTGAGGTCTGGCAAGTCCGACAAGCTTTTCCCTTCTTTTGTATAATTTTGTTTTCATGAGATAGGCCGTCGTGGCCTATACCGACAATGTATATCATAATTTAGAAGTTATGAAATTTTTAGTGGTAAGGGTGGTGAGGTCACTCTTTGGTAATGCATGTGTCTATTTGGTATCGAATTTGGAATCCTAAATAGGGGCTATCTTATAATGTCAGACATAAAACTATTATGGAATCATTTTATGTTTTATTAAACCTATTTTATTTCTATTCAAACTTGTAAACCAGAGGAAGAAAAACCCTCATGTAAATACAAGTGAAAAGTTTCACATTTTCAAGAAAGTATTCAATCCGTTGTGACATTCACGTTAAGAATATAATATAATGGTATCGATTCCTACTTCTGCTTGCGGTTTGTAGATAAAAGTCAAGAAGATGTCAAGAGCAAAGGAAGGTAATCATATGTGTGGATATACAGGAGAATTTTTAAAAAATAGGCATTAATTTTGTTGCCATATTCAACGATGTCATTTGTAATCGGTCAGATAAGTAGCATCGATTCCACTTCCAGTTTATAGGAAAAACTAAGATTGTGTCAAGGGCAAAGGACGATAATCATGTGGTGGTTTTATAATTTTTTTCAAAATGTAAAATATGAAGCTATGCCGTATCGAAAGACATTCATCTTAAAAAATATTAATAAGCATAAAGGCTTGAATTGAAACAAGATGTTTTTATTAGAGTTGATAAAGGGGTGGATTTAATATATGAGTTTATGCATAATGAGGTCAAACCCATAACGGCAGACAATGTAAGGATTGTGTGTCATATAAGAAAACCCAAAATTTATTTATAGTACAGAACAGCCACTCGTGGGAAACCTGGGTGGTCACTGGCTCCTGCTTCCATGTAGCGTCGAGGTCGGCGGTCGACCAAGGTACTCGCACGGCTAGTCATGCCCAACTAGTCTGTAAAGCTTAGGGTCTGGCGAGTTTCCTCCCTTGAGGCGCTACTGAGGGACTGAGAGTTGGGGTGGAGTTTGGTCGGGGGTAGGCCGGACAAAACATACGGATTAGAACCTACTTCCTTAGATCTTAAGGGGCAACTGGTACTTAGTATTAGACTTAGGATCGTCCATGTCATGGGAAAAGTGCTCTCGCAACCACATAGTCACACGGCACATCTGTGCTAGGTAGGGTAGTGTGTGCTGGAGTCCCCGTGCCTCTATTTTTTGATTCACTTATTTTTTAATTTCTCTAAACAACAACAATAACAACTGAGCATTTGCAAAGTTCACGAGAGAGTGGGATGTATTTTTTTATATTGTTTCTGTGAGGGAATTTCTTATGGCTGTAGCAAATTAATAAAAATTTAATGTTTCAATTGTGAAATGCCGGGTTTTGTTCACTGACTTGTTGAAACACAGCGTGTCAAAACACATGTTGTTGACCGCAGGATTGGTTGTATAAAAGATGGCAGATGTCAGGGTTAGGACTAGAATTGCCGTGCTGGGTCACGGTTTGTTTGTTTCATGGCATCATTGATTTTGGCCAGTGCAAATGTCCTTGAACTATTATCGTGGACAGTTTGTTTTTGTAACGCTTTTTCTTAGAGATGGAAAGAAAGTGGGGCAAGATAGAACGAATGGATAAATTAACAGTGACGGTGCAGTTTTCGACCCCGTGGTTTGGGTGTACTTTAGCAAGGAAAGACGGGGCGAATAAGGAGTGAATAAATTCGTACATAAAACGTAGAGGGTGTAGAGACTATAGGAAAGGTTTTGACATGTTAGAATAACTTTGTCTGTTTCTATTAATAGACTGCGAGCTGAGCTCGAAATGGATGCACCAATCAAATTTGGGCAGTTCGCTGGGGAATTGCAGAAGATATAAGCGGAGCCATCTTTAGGTTTCTTCACTCCATGCAGAATTTTCCATCTGCGAGGGCAGTCGGCTTAGATTCAGCCTGAGGGAATCAGAGACTGTTAAAGACATGTCTATGTCCTTGATAGACAATGGAAATTATCCACAGCTATTTCCTTCTATTCCCTGATTTCGTATCAGGGAACAAGCGTAAGTTTCCAGCTAGTGATTCGACGATGAACGTGAATCTGACCCTAAGTTTCCAGTAGAAGTGCTACCGAAAGAATGCAAGACTACAATGTTTTTTACATGCAATTAGATCTAGCATGAGTGTCTGGTATACACATTTGTAAATTGTAATTGATGTGTCTGGATGAGGCTGGGGATTGCCAGCCCATCCTAGAGCAGATCTAGATCTATCTTAACTACGTCAGTGTGTCTTGACGGTTTGATCCTTTATAAGCAATTAACTGAGTTAACATTGTCGTCTGAGACATAAGAATATCATTTGTGAGATAGTAGGCAGACTATATTTCTGAAGATAAATAAGTAATAAGTAAACTGTGAATGAGTCAGAATGATATAATCTTTTAAGAATCTAGAGGAGACTTCTAGTTATGTATTATAGTATTTTCATTTGATGCTGCTGATGTTGTCTTTTTAATATGTAAGAGCTAGACGAAATTGTTAGGAATTTAAAGTAATAAATTTGTGGCCCTACAAGGTCCTTGATATAACTTACTCGAAATTGTTATTAGTGTATGTGGCATGGTATGGCAGAGTAATTTCTAAAACCTCTCGATAGTTTAAAATGCAGTCGAACACATAATTTTATAATAACCATCCCCGTAACACTCGAGGGCACACCCCCCCTTGAATCCGTAACAGCAGAAAGTGTAGATTATGAGTTGTAGGGGAACAGAATGGCTCTGTGCTCTTGCTTTAGACAAGAGTAGAATTCCAACTATCATCAGGGAGAGAACATAGTGAATCCTTCAAGGGTGGGAAAGCTGGCACTTCAAGACAAGAGCTTTACAGCTTCGTGAAATATTCCACTGAAACCTTTTTGACACACATGGAGAATGCACGTACCATAAGAGCTTGCTGCGTAGAGCGCCGCGTGTAAACTCAAAAGTGTTTTGAAATATTGAAAGTGAAATCTTTTTTCAGGCTTTGAAACGACTTGCTGTGTAATGCAGTGTGTAGTTACTTGCACTTTTCGATCTTCTGGTGCAACAAAATGGATGATGACTCCCATCTTAAAACATGAGATGGTGTTATGACTGGTGAAGCGCTTGCTTTTCCGGGCTTCATCTATGTGCATCCTCGGCAGCAACAGGCGCTTTCTTAAAATGCGCTTGTCTCAAGGCCCTAACTTTCTTGCACTCGAAGCGTTCTCTATGTTCTCTCTCTCACGTACAGTGGAGTAGCGTGCTTTGCCAGCGCCCGCGGTAAGGTAGATATTGCGCCCGCTGAACTGTGGACTGTTTTCACTCCCTGAGTCCCTTTCACCAGTCCAGTATTGACCCCCCCCCCGCCCCCCCCCTCAACCACATATACTGTAGTTTAAGAAAAATGTAATTTTAAAAAAGTGCATTTAATCCTAGGGTACTCAAATAGATTTAAAATCGCCTGCTTTTGATTTGTGCAAACTTATTGAAATCTACATTGATTTGACAGTATTGTTAGGTTACTCAGTCTTTCTTGGTTCATTGTAGATCTCCGACACGTTTTGATTCATTTAAATTTTGAGAAACTTCTTTCGCAATTGGCAGTTGAAACAGTGATAGTTTCAAAATGTCAGAACAAAGTTAGTCAAACTCCCTTCCAGCTTCCACTTGTATACCCACCGATGCAAATGTAAAGATTATCATAACTGACGATAGTTGCAAAAATGTAACTCAACAGGGATTAGAAAATGCTTTTCGAAAATACTTTGGATGCATAAATCATTGGATGCTTTGAGACAACCTTTAGAAATGGTTTAAGATGCCACTTACGGCAAAAACTCAATTTTGACCCAGTGTCATTTTGTTACCGTTTTTGTCCTTTATCTTGAAGCTTGACCCTCAAAGGTCGATAACTGCTCTATTTTCACATTATGTACATATGACTACCGCGTTAGCAAAACAATTATCGCAGCAAAAAAACAAAAAAAACAAAAAAAACACGTAAAGTAACCTGTTAGCACACCATAACAACAACAACAAAAAAATTCAACAAACCATCGAACTCCTAACGACACACGCACACACTTGCAAGACAAGTCCAACAAGTCCGCCCGAGTAGTCCGATCAAATACTCAAATATTCATTACACACACTCACTCTCTCTCTCTATTATATTTTCGGGTGAATTTACATCATTTTCTTGACAAGGAAAGCAAAGAATGGGATATGTTTGGCAACTTGTTAGATTCTGATTCAAGAGATAAACAAGAAAGAAAAGAAGAAGATTCAAACTCGGATTTGGAAGATATTTTCAAGAATGAAGAGGAAGTTGGAGAAGAAATCTCAGAACCACTGGCTAATTCAATCAAGGATTGCGCTAGGGACCGGTTCATATAAGATTTATATGAGAAGATAAAAAGGCACAAGAACTGTGCAAGTCTGAGAGTTCCCCGAGAAAAAAAAAAAAAGAGAGGGAGGAGAGTATGTGCTCTTTTTGTGAAGAAAGGAGAATTCCCTTTGTCATGGAGCAAATCTTTAATTAGAATTTTTGTCTGATCTGTACCAAGGGATTCGGTAAATGAAGCTTTTGACGATGCCAGATGTGCTGTTTTGTCAGCTGAGTTGGACACAGTGACCTTTAGAAACAGTCCTTTGCTGAAGGGAATTATGAAGGTTTCGTAAATTTCAGGCCTTGTTTTCCTAGATATTCTAACACTTGGGATGTGAATCAAGTTTTGCAGTTAAGAAGTGACATCCAGCAGAAAAAAAAAATGTCTTTGCGACAACCCGCATTCAAACTGCAGTGTTCCTACTGTTACTGTCAGGTCAAAGAGGAATATATATAGTAAAACATTAATTGGTGTTTGAGAATGACCCCCTCAAAGCCTGTTTCCACGGTACGTATTTTATACATACGCGATACGCACGTTTTACACACCTAGTTTGTTGATGCAGAAGCCGTACGCATTTTTCGTTTCCATGGTCTGCAGTTTGATGTAGATTAGGTAAGTGCTTTTCTGACATGTTTAATGTTTAATGATATGTTCAGTGTGAAAGAAAATGTCTAGACGGCGGTGTCTTGGACTACTGATCTCGTTGATTGAAGACACCAACCAAGAAGATATTTTGCTGTAATTTGGAGCCTGATATTGTTTTATCCAGTTTTTCGGAGCAGGCCTTGTGTATTGTTCATTGCCTGAACCGTAAGCAAAGTTGAAAAAGACAAATTAAAAATGTTTGGGCGTAGCCTAAACTGTTCATCGGTTATCAGTACATGTATTCACATAAAGACATACATCCAGCGACATATTTGGGAGATGGACTCCACAAGTAAAGCGACTGTCAGGAGTAAAATTGGAAAGCTTCAAATCCCATTCCACAAGTTCTGCTTCCACTAGTAAAGCCATGAAAAGAGAGGTTTTATTGACTGCTATCACGGCTTCAGTTGGCTGGAGAAATGCAAGAACAATGGCAGAATTCTACGATAAACCTATATAAGAGAATTTGAGCCACCATGCATTGGCGGACCGGCTGCGTTCTAAGAATCCAAGGCTGGAACTCACAGAGGGTAAGTACCTATTTGCATTCATTGGACATGCTACAATTGTTTTATTCGTTTAATTTTCTATCCTGTTACATTAATTTATTTCCCGAAGAAGGCCAGTAGACCGAAAGCTTGATTTGTCTTTCCTTTACCTTTGCGTTTCATTGTATCCTTTCTGTATTACATGTCTTTCTTACTCGAGGCTTTGCTACATACGTTTTCTTTTTGCCACATTTTGCCTTTGCTTGAAGCCTTGCTGTGACCCCACAGCTTTGCTGCTTGTTGTTGTTGTGTTTTAAACATTTTGTCTCTACAGGAGATGAGTGGGATTGCATCAGATGTGTTGGGTGATTTTGGAGATTGAGGTAGGGAATTTGTTTTATCCATTTTGTGAGAGATCTGAATGAATATCTAACATGCAGCTTCAAAGCTCTTGTATTTGCTTCGAATCAATTACTCTATTGCGGAACTGTTAATTAAACGAGATTTATTACAGGCTTTTTATTATTCCACTCCCTGTGTGAGATTTAGGAGTGGATACGCCCTCCCACCCCATAGCACTGTGGTTTTTTGTTTTGTTTTTGGTTTGAGTAATAATAATAATAATAATATATACATTTATATAGCGCCAGGACTAAAACATTAAAAGCTCTAGGCGCTATACACAGTAAAAAATCATAAAAGCACATTCAAATAAACTTACACACACACAGACAAACTAGTTTTATACATCCATAGCAAGTTATAAAATTCAGTTTTTAAAAAGAAATGTTTTTAACCTGTTTTTAAATATGTTTAGAGAGGCAGAATTTCGAACCTCTTGTGGTAAAGAATTCCACACACAGGGACCAAAACAACTAAAAGCTCTATCTCCATAATTTGATGTTTTACACCTGGGAACAACCAGTTTGTTTTCTGTAGTAGATCTTAAAAATCTATCAGACTCATGTTTTTTCAAAAGTTCCGAAAGATAGGAGGGAGCTGAACCTTCAAGACATTTGTAAACCAAAACTGCAGCTTTAAATTTTATTCTGTTTTCAACAGTAAGCCAGTGAAGTTGGTCAATAAGGCTTGAGGCAGATTCTCTTTTTGATTTTCTAAAAATCAGTCTAGCTGCATTATTCTGAATTATCTGAAGGCGTTTTATTTTGTTGCTCGGAATTCCAAAGAGCAGAGAGTTACAATAATCAAGCTTTGAAAACATAAGTGAAGTGATAAGTATTCGAGTTGCCTCTTGGGATATGAATGGACGAATAGAGCTGATGTTTTTTAATTGAAACATTAATGATCGACATAATGAACTTATTTGACTTTCCATGCTGAGATCTGATTCTAAAATTGTGCCTAATGTGAGAGGATGAACGACTTTTTATTTTTAGTGTGCTTTCATGGTAGCTCTAGTGCGTGAGTGAGGGACGGCCACTCATAGTAGTTTAGGGACACTTGGCCGAGTACCATTAATTGGATTATTTCCCTTGTAATACTAGCGCGGGACCCGTTATTCACATCACGGTGAAAAGCGCGCATTTTGATTGGTCAGTTGGAAATGTTGACCACCGGGCCTCCAACTCTTATATCATGGCTTTAAATTTCTTACAACTCGCTCCTTCGTTGTTATCCACCGACAGAAAGACGGGAACCCGAATTCATTTTTGAGAGTAGACAATACCTTATCGGTACAAAATAGGTACTCATGATAACGTTTGTTATCAATGGAGATACGTCGTATTAATGGACGAAAGTATCCCGCACAAAATTGTCGAATGTTGTTAGTCCTGACACTTTGAAAATTTATATTAAAACTATTACCGGGTTTCTGGTAAAAGTAGTCAGTTAGAATTTTAGCTGCAAGTTTCTACTTTATAATGGTACTAATTTTGTTGTACTTTGATGCACATATCCTATTGAAATAATTAATAAGAGGGTCTCGGATTTAAAGTAAACTATGAGTTAGACGCATGTTATCCCCGATAAATCCAACCTGGGTCAAATTTATTCAATTATTGCTGAAGGGGACGTTAGAGTAATTTCTGCAGTTTACTGGGATACCTAATTGACTTTTGTGTGCACCCTTTTAACCGTACTGTAAATACGATTGTGTTAGGACCCTAACCGGTTATGTTGTTCGGCTGGACTCCCATGTCCGAGCCTTTCACTTGTCCAACCATGGACTACGTAATAGCTCTCTCGGACGTCCGCGCTGGCTCATAAATAAGATGCGAGTTCGAGTGGTCAACACACTCCATCAAAGACGCAGAGACAAGAGCCGACAGCACAGTGAACCTAGACCGGCGGTGGCCTGCCGTGGCGCGCCTCGCCCAAAACATGGCCTAGTCCAGTTGCGCCAGTAGCAGAGAGACTTTGGCTTATGGCTGGTTGGGCTTCTTTTTTTGGGCTTCTTCTTTTCTGGGTTTCTCTTCTTTTCTGGGTTTCTTTTCTTTGTTTGGGCTTCTCTTCCCTTTCTTGATAGGGTTTTCCCTATGCCTTTTGGTAGCGATACCTTTGTTAGGCTTTTGAATAAATAAGATTGCCAGCAGAACCCTGTGTTTGTTAATCCTGTGTATCCTTAAGGGAGTTACTATTGAACCCACGCAGTAACCACATTACCCACTCGTAGTTCACCCAACACTAAGTTTTTAACTTTATTCACGTTTGCTACAGTGCTTTCACCAAGATTTAATTTTACATTTTTAATTGCAGTAATTTGTCTTTTCTTTCCAATAATCATAACTTCTGTTTTGTCTTCATTTAGCTTTAGTTTGTTTTGGTTCATCCATTCTTTTGTGTCCATAATACACTTTTCACTATCTTTTATAACATTGTCAACATGACCTAAAGTCGTACCAGGGTGATATAGTTGGACATCATCAGCATACTGATGGTAATAAAAACCATGATCTTTAAAAATATTAGACAGGGGCCCAATGTACATAATAAAGAGAGTGGGACCTAAAACTGAGCCTTGTGGAACACCATATGGCAGTATGTATTCTTTTGATTTTATGTTATCTGTTACAACAATTTGTTTTCGGTCACATAGATAGGACCTGAACCATTTCAGAGCTATACCAGAGATCCCATAGGTTGCTTCTAATCTGCAAAGAATAATTTCATGATCTATAGTGTCGAAGGCAGCTGATAGATCAAGAATGTTTAAACACGAAACCAAGCCCTTGTCCAGTAATCCAAACAAATCATTAACAATCCTCAATAAAGCAGTTTCAGTGCTACAATTTGCACGATATGCTGACTGGAATGATTCACAGAGAGCGTTATTGTTTAGATGACCAAGTAGTTGTTTTAAAATTACTTTCTCTAAAATCTTTGATAAAAATTGAAGATTAGATACTGGTCTATAGTTTTTCAAGTTTTCAGAGTCAAGATTAACTTTCTTAAGCAAAGGTTTAACGAGTGCAACTTTATAGGTCTCTGGCACAGCACCTGTACATAAAGAAGTGTTAATAATTTTTGTGATGGATGGTAAAAGATCAGGTAAGCATTTTTTTAACAAGTCTGTGGGCATGGGATCTAGTTCACATTGCTTAGTAGCAGCAGAACAAATTATGTCATTGATTTCATCACTGGTAACTTCACTGAAACAAGAAAGATTATTCCCAACAAATACAGAATTTTCACTAGTTATATCACAACTACTTAAATTGTCTCTAATTTTTTCTATTTTGTCCATGAAGAAGTCCCCAAATGCATTAGGCAGATGTTCCTTTTCTATTGGAGTTGGCAGGTTGATCCTTTTCTGTTTGCCCAACAAATCATTGGACAAATTGAAAAATTGTTTTGAATTTTGAATTTCACAAAACCTTGAGTTGTAATAGTCACATTTAGCTTTTCGAACGGTGTCATTCACAAGTTTCTTATGGTGAATGTATATTTCTTTGTCAATTTCTAACTTTGTTTTCTTCCATTTCCTTTCTGCTCGTCGCCTGGCCTGTTTTGCTGCTTTTGTTTCCAACGTGAACCATGGTGATGGTGTCCTGTCGGTATTCCATTTGGGAGGCTTTAAAGATGACTGGTCAGATCCGATACGGTGTGTGTCATATTTACTGCATATCTCATACCGCTAATGGGATAAATATTAACGATCGTTTAATTAACCATTTAATGCCATGTCTAGCACCGCCCCCCCCCCCCACACACACACATGGTCATGTTAAACTTAAGGTTGACAGATCAGATGCCAGAAAGATCGTACACAGACATATGCTAATATAAATTTGACAAGCCTGAAGAATTAGTTTTTGATAATTGGACTGTTTATTTGAGTCTGTCCCCAGGGTCAGCTGCCCAGGGACATTCATGAGTTTTCGAACACAGTCGAGTTAAAAAATATTGCTCAAGTTGGATGCGTCTGTTTCAGCCAGCTTTGCCAACAAACACTTAGGGAGCCTGAGGAAAAAAAAAGTACATGCATGAGGAAAAAAAACAAAAAAACACAGTTTCAATGAGACCTCGCCCCAGCCAACTAGTCGGATCTCACCAAAGATACTAGAATTGAGCAGATAAGACAGCTAGTGCTTTTAGCGCGTTCAAACGCGCGGTAGACATGAAAAGTGCCGTATTTTACAATGCCAAATACGGAAAATATTGAATTTTGTCCACTGTTCAGCTATCGCTATAGGCCTTGATTGTCGTCACTTATTGTGGAATTATAACCTTAATTGCTCTGGGAAAACTCTGGCTACTTTTTTTTTTTAGTCGCAGTAGCACTGTAACAAATCAGCATCATAAATTTACCAGGCATTCTTTTCATACTGTGCGCCATTGGCCCCGCCAGTGATCAGCACGCAAATTGTGTGCAGGGTTTTTCTAGTGGTGCGAAGAAGACAGAGTCTCATCTCATCGTTTCTAGTATCTTTGGTAAGACCAGAGAGTATAGATGTATAGAGAGGTTTCACTATTAGTCGATTTGCACTGAGAGACACGGGAGGCTCCGCGAAACCATTGTTAGCATGGAGTGGAAAGTGGGTCGCTGCGGTAAACACTACCCGTTTGTGCATTTCCACGGGGTGTAAGAGCTTACAAACGGCTGTAAATAGTTTCAATCAGCCCAAAAATATGAACAAATAACGGTAAACAGAATGCACACTATCTGTAATGAAGGCGGTGTCTTTCAATTCTTCAGTTGCTTGTTTACCGCAGCGACATAGTTACGCGATTTCGCGGAAGTGAGATCTCTCTATACATCTGTACTCTCTGGTAAGACTGAAACTCAGTGTCGTGACGTCACTATCCAAGTACTCTGCCTATGAGACTTGGCTGGGTGAGCGCTAAGGCTAAACTATACGGCAGCATGGTTATCACAGCTGTCACGGCCCAGAAATAAATCTGTCTCGCAAATTTGTGCATCAGCAGAAACAAACCATGTCTTGATTTTATGTTATCAAATATAATAAATCTGTTGTATGTCCGCACCCCAAGCATTTCGCGATATGGGCTCGTACGTGTACGAACCTATCCCTAACCTCGCCCTCATCCTAAATCGTATCGAATCGCTAACCCACCAATTATCCTCTCATCCCCCCCCCCCAAAAAAAAAGAAGGAAAACAAAAAAAATCTGAAAGAATACTTAATTAACCCTCTAGGCATCATAATGTATCACCGCTGATACACGGACGTTTGTCACTCGGTTGCAATTACCACTAGAACTCAGCGGGAGAAAACTAAGTTATTTTTAGTGTTTTCTACAGTGTGCACAATAAATCTACATAAGGATCATGAAAAAACCCCTTTAAAATATGCCATAAGAACAAATTCTCATGAAGTCGGAATTCGTCCACGAACAAAAATGGGGGCTGAGCCTAGACGGTCATGGCTGTTGTTAGGAGTATTTCGGGAGAAGCTCTCCAGCGTGCCCGGAGCACACAAAAAATTAGGCAACATACGTACTGGTAACAACATTCATATAATAAATATACTATCTAAAAACTGATTTTTTACGGGAGATTGATTACATTCTAGCTGTGCATATCACAAATGATATATTCTAAATTTGTGTGATCTGTACCATATCTGTGAACTTACAGGCATCTCATTTGCCGACGGCGGCGGCAACAACTGGGGCAACCTTAAGAACATCGGACCAGAAGTTGTCTTCCTGTAGCAAAATAATAATAATAGTATAATCATATATATATAATAATAATATTTTACATTTATATGTAACTTTTAGTTGAGATAAAAATTATTTAGAAGGTGATGCCAAAGTTGGATACTCGGGTTTACCAAAGGAGGATGTCACCTGAACAAAAAACGGCCAAAACAAGAAAAAAAATGTTCTTACATTTCTTTCTGCATGGATTATAGGAAATACACATATTGATAACACATAAATTTGATAGAATTACAAAATCAACTGAATCAAAACAGGTAAACTTATGTTGACTTACGGTAACTTCTTTTTTGCCAACGGCCGTGGCAACAAGTGGGGCATATTTAAGAACCTCGGTCCAGAAGTTGTCTTCCTGTAGAAAAAAAAAAATAATAGTAATTATACTATAATGGAGCAAGAGAATGAACATGCAAACACCTAAACTTCGTGATCATGCCAACAAAAAAAAACACTTGATCTGTGTGTACTTCCTCCATTTCCAATCATGATTTACGTAGAGACAAAAGTTGTGGACAAAATTCAATCTTTGAAATTATTTATTTTACTGACGATATTATGAGCCGCAAAAAAAAAAAAAAAAGATGCGCATTTTCGTCGAATAAAATCGACAAGTATGATAGGAAATTTCTTTCTTCACCTCCTTGAAACATTGGAAAGTTTCTAAACAACACTGAGACCTACAGCCTAAATAAGACCAGATCAGATACCCCATTGCTGTGTGAAAAAAAAACAAAAAAAACAAAACAACTACACCAACACATACACAATAATAACAACAATAGAAATGCCCGAAGGAAAAGAAGTAAATTGTGTTTCATAGGGAAGATAACGATTACCTTCAGACACATTTCTTGTGCATTCTCGTTTGAAACATCTCAGTGTAATTTACTTAATGTATCACACCAGTGGTATTGTAATTTTATGTTTATATGTATACCAGAACAGGTAACGTTTAGTGATGATAAAAATGTATTTATCATAGGAGAAAAAGTGATGTGCACACAAAAAAGAAAATTGAATAAAAAAAAGTAGAAAAACTTCGTTCATTTCTTTCCACACGAACTATAGCAAATACATACACTGACAACACATAAATTTGATAGGATTACAAAATCGACTGAATCAAAATAGGTAAACTTGTATTGACTTACGGTAATCTCTCTTTTGCCTACGGCGGCGGCAACAACTGGGGCAACCTTAAGAACATCGGACCAGAAGTTGTCTTCCTGTAGAAAAATAATAATAATAGTATTTATACTATAATGGAGGAGTAAGAGAATGAACATGCAAACACCTATACTTTGTGATCATTACACCAAAAAAAAAGCTGGATCTGTGTGTACTTCCTTCATTTCCAATCATGATTTATGCAGACACATCTGTTGTGGACAAAATTCAATCTTTGAAATTATTTATTTTACTGACGACATTATGAGCCGCAAAAAAAGATGCGCATTTTCGTCGATTAAAATCGACAAGTATAATAGGAAATTTCTTTCTTCCCTCCTTGAAAAATTGGAAAGTTTCTAAACAACACTGAGACCTACAGCCTGAATAAGAGCAGATCAGATACCCCATTGCTGTGTGAAACACAACAACAGCAACATACACATGCGCGCGTCCACACACACACACACACACACACACACACACACAATAACAACAACAATAGAAATGCCCGAAGGAATATAAGTAAATTGTGTTTCAGAGGGAAGATAACGATGTCCTACAGACACATTTCTTGTGCATTCCTATGTGAAAAATCTCAGTGTAATTTTCCTAATGTATCACATCAGTGGTATTGTAGTTTTATGTTTATATGTATACCAGAATAGGTAACTTTTAGTGATGATAAAAATGTATTTATCAAAGGGGTAGAATTGATGTGCAAAAAAAATTAAATAAATAAAAAACAGAAAAAACTTCGTTCATTTCTTTCCGTATGACCTGTAGGAAATACACACTGACAACACACAAATTTGATAGGATTACAAAACTGACTAAATCAAAATAGGTAAACTTGTATTGACTTACGGTAATTTCTTTTTTGCCAACGGCCGTGGCAACAAGTGGGGCATATTTAAGAACCTCGGTCCAGAAATTGTCTTCCTGTAGAAAAATAATAATAATAGTAATTGTAGGCCTACTATAATGGAGCAAGAGAATGAACAGGCAAACACCTAAACTTCGATATTATGAGCCGCAAAAAAAAGATGCGCATTTTCATCGATTAAAATGGACAAGTATAATAGGAAATTTCTTTCTTCACCTCCTTGAAAAGATTGGAAAGTTTCTAAACAGCACTGAGACCTACAGCCTGAATAAGAGCAGATCACCTACCCCATTGCTGTGTGAAAAAAAAATATAAAAAAAACAACTACACCAACACATACACAATAATAACAATAATAGAAATGCCCGAAGGAATAGAAGTAAATTATGTTTCATAGGGAAGATAACGATTACCTTCAGACACATTTCTTGTGCATTCTGGTATGAAACATCTCAGTGTAATTTCCCTAATGTATCACATCAGTGGTATTGTAATTTTATGTTTAATATATATATCAGTACAGGTAACTTTTAGTGATGATAAAAATGTATTTATCAAAGGGGTAGAATTGAGGTGCAAAAAAATAAATAAATAAATAAAAAAAGCAGAAAAACTTCGTTCATTTCTTTCCACACGACCTATAGGAAATACACACACTGACAACACATAAATTTGATAGGATTACAAAATTGACTAAGTCAAAATAGGTAAACTTGTATTGACTTACGGTAATTTCTTTTTTGCCTACGGCCGTGGCAACAAGTGGGGCATATTTAAGAACCTCGGTCCAGAAGTTGTCTTCCTGTAGAAAAAAATAAAATAATAGTAATTATACAAAATGGAGTAAGAGAATGAACATGCAAACATCTATACTTCGTGATCATGCCAACAAAAAAAAAGCTGGATCTGTGTGGACTTCCTTCATTTCCAATCATGATTTACGTAGACACATCTGTTGTGGACAAAATTCAGTCTTTGAAATTATTTATTTTACTGACGACATTTTGAGTTACAAAAAAAGATGCGCATTTTCATCGATTAAAATCGACAAGTATGATAGGAAATTTCTTTCTTCACCTCCTTGAAAAAATTGGAAAGTTTCTAAACAGCACTGAGAACTACAGGCTGAATAAGAGCAGATCAGGTACCCCATTGCTCTGTGAAAAACAACAACAGCAACATACACATGCGCGCGCACACACACATAGACAATGACAACAACAATAGAAATGCCCGAAGGAATATAAATAAATTAGGTTTCATAGGGAAGATAACGATTACCTTCAAACACATTTCTTGTGCATTCTCGTGTGAAACATCTCAGTGTAATTTCCCTAATGTATCACATGAGTGGTATTGTAGTTTTATGTTTATATATATATCCATACAGGTAACTTTTAGTGATGATAGAAATGTATTTATCAAAGGGATAGAATTGATGTGCAAAACAAAATTAAATAAATAAAAAAAAGCAGAAAAACTTCGTTCATTTCTTTCCACACGACCTATAGGAAATACACACTGACAACACATAAATTTGATAGTATTACAAAATTTTACTAAATCAAAATAGGTAAACTTGTATTGACTTACGGTAATTTCTTTTTTGCCTACGGCGGTGGCAACAAGTGGGGCATATTTAAGAACCTCGGTCCAGAAATTGTCTTCCTGTAGAAAAATAATAATAATAGTAATTATACTATAATGGAGCAAGAGAATGAACATGCAAACACCTATACTTCGTGATCATGCCAACAAAAAAAAGCTGGATGTGTGTACTTCCTTCGTTTCCAATCATGATTTACGTCTACACATCTGTTGTGGACAAAATTCAATCTTTGAAATTATTTATCTTACTGACGATATTATGAGCCTCAAAAAAAGATGCGCATTTTCGTCGATTAAAATCGACAAGTATGATAGGAAATTTCTTTCTTCACCTCCTTGAAAAAATTGGAAAGTTTCTTAACAGCATTGAGAGCTACAGGCTGAATAAGGAAAAATCATATACCCCAATGTTGTATGAAAAACAACAACAGCAACCTACACACGCCCCCCACCCCATACAAAAACACAATAATAACAACGGAAATGCCCAAAGGAAAAGAAGTAAATTGTGTTTCAGAGGGAAGATAACGATGACCTTCAGACACATTTCTTGTGCATTCTCGTGTGAAACATCTCAGTGTAATTTCCTTAATGTATCACATCAGTGGTACTGTAATTTTATGTTTATACGTATATCAGAACAGTTAACTTTTAGTCCTGATAGAAATGTATCTATCAAAGGGGAAGAAATGATGTGAGAAAAAAAAAAAGACAATAGAATAAAAAAAAGCAGAAAAACTTCGTCCATTTCTTTCCGCACGAACTATAGGAAATACACACACTGATGACACAGAAATTTGATAGGATTACAAAATCGACTGAATCAAAATAGGTAAACTTGTAGTGACTTACGGTAATTTCTCTTTTGCCTACGACTGCAGCAACAACTGGGGCAACCTTAAGAACATCGGACCAGAAGTTGTCTTCCTGTAGAAAAATAATAATAATAGTAATTGTAGGCCTACTATAATGGAGCAAGAGAATGAACATGCAAACACCTAAACTTCGTGATCTTGCCAATGAAAAAAAGCTGTTAGATCTGTGTGTACTTCCTTCATTTCCAATCATGATTTACGTAGACACATCTGTTGTGGACAAAATCCAGTCTTTGAAATTATTTATTTTACTGACGATATTATGAGCCGCAAAAAAAAGATGTGCATTTTCGTCGATTAAAATCGACAAGTATGATAGGAAATTTATTTCTTCACCTTCTTGAAAAATTGGAAAGTTTCTAAACAACACTGAGACCTACAGCTTGAATAAGAGTAGATCAGATATCCCATTGCTGTGTGAAAAACAACAACAGCAACATACACATGCGCGCGCACACACACACAGACAATGACAACAACAATAGAAATGCCCGAAGGAATATAAATAAATTAGGTTTCCTAGGGAAGATAACGATTACCTTCAGACACATTTCTTGTGCATTCTCGTGTGAAACATCTCAGTGTAATTTCCCTAATGTATCACATGAGTGGTATTGTAGTTTTATGTTTATATATATATCCATACAGGTAACTTTTAGTGATGATAAAAATGTATTTATCAAAGGGGTAGAATTGATGTGCAAAACAAAATTAAATAAATAAAAAAAGCAGAAAAACTTCGTTCATTTCTTTCCACACGACCTATAGGAAATACACACTGACAACACATAAATTTGATAGGATTACAAAATTTTACTAAATCAAAATAGGTAAACTTGTATTGACTTACGGTAATTTCTTTTTTGCCTACGGCGGTGGCAACAAGTGGGGCATATTTAAGAACCTCGGTCCAGAAATTGTCTTCCTGTAGAAAAATAATAATAATAGTAATTATACTATAATGGAGCAAGAGAATGAACATGCAAACACCTATACTTCGTGATCATGCCAACAAAAAAAAGCTGGATGTGTGTACTTCCTTCGTTCCCAATCATGATTTACGTCTACACATCTGTTGTGGACAAAATTCAATCTTTGAAATTATTTATCTTACTGACGATATTATGAGCCTCAAAAAAAGATGTGCATTTTCGTCGATTAAAATCGACAAGTATGATAGGAAATTTCTTTCTTCACCTCCTTGAAAAAATTGGAAAGTTTCTTAACAGCATTGAGAGCTACAGGCTGAATAAGGACAAATCATATACCCCAATGTTGTATGAAAAACAACAACAGGAACATACATACGCCGCCCTCCCCCCCCCCCCCCACACACAAAAACACAATAATAACAACAACGGAAATGCCCAAAGGAAAAGAAGTAAATTGTGTTTCAGAGGGAAGATAACGATGACCTTCAGACACATTTCTTGTGCATTCTCGTGTGAAACATCTCATTGTAATTTCCTCAATGTATCACATCAGTGGTACTGTAATTTTATGTTTATACGTATATCAGAACAGTTAACTTTTAGTCCTGATATAAATGTATCTATCAAAGGGGAAGAAATGATGTGCCAAAAAAAAAAACAATAGAATAAAAAAAAGCAGAAAAACTTCGTTCATTTCTTTCCACACGAACTATAGCAAATACATACACTGACAACACATAAATTTGATAGGATTACAAAATCGACTAAATCAAAATAGGTAAACTTGTAGTGACTTACGGTAATTTCTTTTTTGCCTACGACTGCAGCAACAACTGGGGCAACCTTAAGAACATCGGACCAGAAGTTGTCTTCCTGTAGAAAAATAATAATAATAGTAATTGTGGGCCTACTATAATGGAGCAAGAGAATGAACATGCAAACACCTAAACTTCGTGATCTTGCCAATGAAAAAAAGCTGCTGGATCTGTGTGGACTTCCTTCATTTCCAATCATGATTTACGTAGACACATCTGTTGTGGATAAAATCCAGTCTTTGAAATTATTTATTTTACTGACGATATTATGAGCCGCAAAAAAAAGATGTGCATTTTTGTCGATTAAAATCGACAAGTATGATAGGAAATTTCTTTCTTCACCTTCTTGAAAAATTGGAAAGTTTCTAAACAACACTGAGACCTACAGCCTGAATAAGAGTAGATCAGATATCCCACTGCTGTGTGAAAAACAACAACAGCAACATACACACGCGCGCGCACACACACATAGACAATGACAACAACAATAGAAATGCCCGAAGGAATATAAATAAATTAGGTTTCATAGGGAAGATAACGATTACCTTCAAACACATTTCTTGTGCATTCTCGTGTGAAACATCTCAGTGTAATTTCCCTAATGTATCACATGAGTGGTATTGTAGTTTTATGTTTATATATATATCCATACAGGTAACTTTTAGTGATGATAGAAATGTATTTATCAAAGGGGTAGAATTGATGTGCAAAACAAAATTAAATAAATAAAAAAAGCAGGAAAACTTCGTTCATTTCTTTCCACACGACCTATAAGAAATACACACTGACAACACATAAATTTGATAGGATTACAAAATTTTACTAAATCAAAATAGGTAAACTTGTATTGACTTACGGTAATTTCTTTTTTGCCTACGGCGGTGGCAACAAGTGGGGCATATTTAAGAACCTCGGTCCAGAAATTGTCTTCCTGTAGAAAAATAATAATAATAGTAATTATACTATAATGGAGCAAGAGAATGAACATGCAAACACCTATACTTCGTGATCATGCCAACAAAAAAAAGCTGGATGTGTGTACTTCCTTCATTTCCAATCATGATTTACGTCTACACATCTGTTGTGGACAAAATTCAATCTTTGAAATTATTTATCTTACTGACGATATTATGAGCCTCAAAAAAAGATGCGCATTTTCGTCGATTAAAATCGACAAGTATGATAGGAGATTTCTTTCTTCACCTCCTTGAAAAAATTGGAAAGTTTCTTAACAGCATTGAGAGCTACAGGCTGAATAAGGACAAATCATATACCCCAATGTTGTATGAAAAACAACAACAGCAACCTACACACGCCCCCCACCCCATACAAAAACACAATAATAACAACGGAAATGCCCAAAGGAAAAGAAGTAAATTGTGTTTCAGAGGGAAGATAACGATGACCTTCAGACACATTTCTTGTGCATTCTCGTGTGAAACATCTCAGTGTAATTTCCTTAATGTATCACATCAGTGGTACTGTAATTTTATGTTTATACGTATATCAGAACAGGTAACTTTTAGTCCTGATAGAAATGTATCTATCAAAGGGGAAGAAATGATGTGCCAAAAAAAAAAAAACAATAGAATAAAAAAAAGCAGAAAAACTTCGTCCATTTCTTTCCGCACGAACTATAGGAAATACACACACTGATGACACAGAAATTTGATAGGATTACAAAATCGACTGAATCAAAATAGGTAAACTTGTAGTGACTTACGGTAATTTCTCTTTTGCCTACGACTGCAGCAACAACTGGGGCAACCTTAAGAACATCGGACCAGAAGTTGTCTTCCTGTAGAAAAATAATAATAATAGTAATTGTAGGCCTACTATAATGGAGCAAGAGAATGAACATGCAAACACCTAAACTTCGTGATCTTGCCAATGAAAAAAAGCTGCTAGATCTGTGTGTACTTCCTTCATTTCCAATCATGATTTACGTAGACACATCTGTTGTGGACAAAATCCAGTCTTTGAAATTATTTATTTTACTGACGATATTATGAGCCGCAAAAAATGATGTGCATTTTTGTCGATTAAAATCGACAAGTATGATAGGAAATTTATTTCTTCACCTTCTTGAAAAATTGGAAAGTTTCTAAACAACACTGAGACCTACAGCCTGAATAAGAGTAGATCAGATATCCCATTGCTGTGTGAAAAACAACAACAGCAACATACACACGCGCGCGCACACACACATAGACAATGACAACAACAATAGAAATGCCCGAAGGAATATAAATAAATTAGGTTTCATAGGGAAGATAACGATTACCTTCAGACACATTTCTTGTGCATTCTCGTGTGAAACATCTCAGTGTAATTTCCCCAATGTATCACATCAGTGGTATTGTAGTTTTATGGTTATATATATATCCATACAGGTAACTTTTAGTGATGATAAAAATGTATTTATCAAAGGGGTAGAATTGATGTGCAAAACAAAATTAAATAAATAAAAAAAGCAGAAAAACTTCGTTCATTTCTTTCCACACGACCTATAGGAAATACACACTGACAACACATAAATTTGATAGGATTACAAAATTTTACTAAATCAAAATAGGTAAACTTGTATTGACTTACGGTAATTTCTTTTTTGCCTACGGCGGTGGCAACAAGTGGGGCATATTTAAGAACCTCGGTCCAGAAGTTGTCTTCCTGTAGAAAAATAATAATAATAGTAATTATACTATAATGGAGCAAGAGAATGAACATGCAAACACCTATACTTCGTGATCATGCCAACAAAAAAAAAGCTGGATGTGTGTACTTCCTTCATTTCCAATCATGATTTACGTCTACACATCTGTTGTGGACAAAATTCAGTCTTTGAAATTATTTATCTTACTGACGATATTATGAGCCGCAAAAAAAGATGCGCATTTTCGTCGATTAAAATCGACAAGTATGATAGGAAATTTCTTTCTTCACCTCCTTGAAAAAAGTGGAAAGTTTCTTAACAGTATTGAGAGCTACAGGCTGAATAGGGACAAATCATATACCCCAATGTTGTATGAAAAACAACAACAGCGACATACACACGCCCCCCCCCCCCCACACACAAAAACACAATAATAACAACAACGGAAATGCCCAAAGGAAAAGAAGTAAATTGTGTTTCAGAGGGAAGATAACGATGACCTTCAGACACATTTCTTGTGCATTCTCGTGTGAAACATCTCAGTGTAATTTCCTTAATGTATCACATCAGTGGTACTGTAATTTTATGTTTATACGTATATCAGAACAGTTAACTTATAGTCCTGATAGAAATGTGTCGAACAAAGGGGAAGAAATGATGTGCCAAAAAAAACAAATAGAATAAAAAAAGCAGAAAAACTTCGTTCATTTCTTTCCGCACGAACTATAGGAAATACACACACTGATGACACAGAAATTTGATAGGATTACAAAATCGACTGAATCAAAATAGGTAAACTTGTAGTGACTTACGGTAATTTCTCTTTTGCCTACGACTGCAGCAACAACTGGGGCAACCTTAAGAACATCGGACCAGAAGTTGTCTTCCTGTAGAAAATTAATAACAATAGTAATTGTAGGCCTACTATAATGGAGCAAGAGAATGAACATGCAAACACCTAAACTTCGTGATCTTGCCAATGAAAAAAAGCTGCTGGATCTGTGTGTACTTCCTTCATTTCCAATCATGATTTACGTAGGCACATCTGTTGTGGAAAGAATTCAGTCTTTGAAATTACTTATTTTACTGACGATATTATGAGCCCCCCAAAAAAGATGTGCATTTTCATCGATTAAAATCAACAAGTATGATGGGAAATTTCTTTCTTCACCTTCTTGAAAAATTGGAAAGTTTCTAAACAACACTGAGACCTACAGCCTGTGAAACATCTCAGTGTAATTTCCCTAATGTATCACATGAGTGGTATTGTAGTTTTATGTTTATATATATATCCATACAGGTAACTTTTAGTGATGATAAAAATGTATTTATCAAAGGGGTAGAATTGATGTGCAAAAAAAAATTAAATAAATAAAAAAAGCAGAAAAACTTCGTTTATTTCTTTCCACACGACCTATAGGAAATACACACTGACAACACATAAATTTGATGGGATTACAAAATTGACTAAATCAAAATAGGTAAACTTGTATTGACTTACGGTAATTTCTTTTTTGCCTACGGCGGTGGCAACAAGTGGGGCATATTTAAGAACCTCGGTCCAGAAGTTGTCTTCCTGTAGAAAAATAATAATAAAAGTAATTATACTATAATGGAGCAAGAGAATGAACATGCAAACACCTATACTTCGTGATCATGCCAACAAAAAAAAGCTGGATCTGTGTGTATTTCCTTCATTTCCAATCATGATTTACGTCTACACATCTGTTGTGGACAAAATTCAGTCTTTGAAATTACTTATTTTTACTGACGATATTTTGAGCCGCAAAAAGAGATGCCCATTTTCATCGATTAAAATCAACAAGTATGGTGGGAGATTTCTTTCTTCACCTCCTTGAAAAAATTGGAAAGTTTCTAAACAAAACTGAGACCTACAGCCTAAATAAGAGCAGATCAGATACCACATTGCTGTGTGAAAAAAAAAAAAACTACACCAACACATACACAATAATAACAACAATGGAATTGCCCGAAGGAATATAAGTAAATTGTGTTTCATAGGGAAGATAACGATTACCTTCAGACACATTTCTTGTGCATTCTCGTGTGAAACATCTCAATGTAATTTCCCTAATGTATCACATCAGTGGTATTGTAACTTTAGGTTTATATGTATACCAGAACAGGTAACTTTTCGTCATGATAAAAATGTATTTATCAAATCGGAAAAATTGGTGTGCAAAAAAAAAGAAAAATTTAAAAAAAGCAGAAAATCTTCGTTTATTTCTTTCCGCACGAACTATAGGAAATACACACACTGATGACACAGAAATTTGATAGGATTACAAAATCGACTGAATCAAAATAGGTAAACTTGTAGTGACTTACGGTAATTTCTCTTTTGCCTACGGCGGCGGCAACAACTGGGGCAACCTTAAGAACATCGGACCAGAAGTTGTCTTCCTGTAGAAAAAAAAAAATAATAGTAATTGTAGGCCTACTATAATGGAGCAAGAGAATGAACATGCAAACACCTAAACTTCGTGATCTTGCCAATGAAAAAAAGCTGCTGGATCTGTGTGTACTTTCTTCATTTCCAATCATGATTTACGTAGACACATCTTTTGTGGAAAGAATTCAGTCTTTGAAATTACTTATTTTACTGACGATATTATGAGCCGCAAAAAAAGATGTGCATTTTCGTCGATTAAAATCGACAAGTATGATGGGAAATTTCTTTCTTCGCCTCCTTGAAAAAATTGGAAAGTTTCTAAACAACACTGAAACCTACAGCCTGAATAAGAGCAGACCGGATACCCCATTGCTGTGTGAAAAACAACAACAGCAACATACACACGCGCGCGCACATACACACACACACACACAATAACAACAACAATGGAACTGCCCGAGGGAATAGAAGTAAATTGTGTTTCTTAGGGAAGATAACGATTACCTTCAGACATATTTCTTGTGCATTCTCGTGTGAAACACTTCAGTGTAATTTCCCTAATGTATCACATCAGTGGTATTGTAGTTTTATGTTTATATATATATCTGAACAGGTAACTTTTAGTGATGATAAAAATGTATTTACCAAATTTGAAGAATTGATGTGCAAAAAATAAAAAAATAGAATTAAAAAAGCAGAAAAACTTCGTTCATTTCTTTCCACACGACCTATAGGAAATACACACACTGACAACACATGAATATGATGGGATTACAAAATCGATTGAATCGAAATAGGTAAACTTGTGCTAACTTACGGTAATTTCTTTTTTGCTCAGGGTGAGAACACCTGGATTATTCTTGACAAGATCGGTCCAGAAGTTATCTTCCTGTATTAAAATGATAATAAGATTATTAATAAAGAGATCTACAGAGTGAATATGTAAACATCGAAAAGTTCCTGAATATGTGAACCAAAAAGTTGAAACTTTGTGTATTTCCTTAATTTCACTAACAGCAAAGGGAATGCCAGTAGGAGTGGAAGTGGGATGTGTTTCATGGAGAAGCTAGCGATAACTTACAAACACATCTTTTGTACACGATTTTGTGACACACCTCAGTCTAATTTCCTTTCTCAGTGGAATTCTAATCATATGTCATATCAATAGATTACAATTTGACTTTTTATTTCAAAGAATTATATGTGTTTTACTTTTCAACTAATTTAATTGGATGTCTTTAATATTTAATTGGAAATCATTCATTTTATTTTAAGTGTATCGTATTTTATTGTTAATGGTTTAGGGTATGTCCTTGGATAACCGGATATTATGCGTGGAAAAATTGAGAACATGTGGCAGTGGTACTATCTCTGTAGATGAGAAATCAAGAAAACCAAAACAGATGAGTTTTTAATAACTTGAGAGAACTTCTCTTTTACCGACAGTAGTGATATCAACTAGAGTTATATACAAGGTGGTCTAGAGGCAAGGTGCTCGCCTCTCATGCCAAGGGTCCCGGGTTCAAAACCCGGCCGTTGCAGGTATGTTGGAAGTTTGGGATTTTTCTCATATTTTCGTGTCCCTGATCCTTTTTTGGGGGGTAGGATCGAGTACCTAGTCTTCTCGGATAAGGACGAAAAAATTCGGAGGGCCCGTGTGCACGTTGCGCACGTTAAAGATACCTTGGCAGTTGGAAATCGAAAAGAGGAGGTCGAACAGATCGCTGCCCGGGCAAAATCAATTAAGATTCACCCCTACTATTCCCTCCCCCTCCCCCTCATCTCGCACCCACCCAAAAAAACAACAACAAACAACTGCGACGACGTGCCTGCTCCAGTTGTAACTGGGCTGCAATGACACAAAGGCAAATTTCCCAAATGGGATTAAAGCAGTATACAAATCAAGCTGAGTTGCGAGAGCCCTGGGTGTTTTGTGAACACATGGGAGTGCAAGTAAAATGCCATCAACAAAGCAATTGACTTCATCATTTAGGGCCTATTTAACAGCAGACACGTTTTGTCATAGAGATTTTATTGTTTCTCATTACAAAGAAAATATAATTCCATTGGCCAAAAGCCAAAAACTTCTTGCATTTGTTATTCTTGTGTAGGCGATATCATCTAATTGAGTTTCCGGATTATTTCTCAAACTTACGTATTCAGTCAAACTCCTGATGTTGTCGCAACTTACCTGTTACCCATTGTAATACACCCACATGTTGTGAAGCTACCTACAAAATCGGCTGAATCAAAATAAGTAAACTTGTGTTAACTTACGATAATTTCTCTTTTGCCGGCGGCGACAGCAATAGCGGGAAGGGCACCGACAAGATCGTTCCAGAAGTTATCTTCCTGTATCAAAATAATAGTAATAATAATAATAATGATAATAATAAAGTTCATTTATATAGCGCATATCCAGAGATGCTCTATGCACTTTACAAAACATGCAAAAACAGAACAAATCTCATTCCTAACAACTGGCCACACACACAAAGGCACACACACACACACAAACACTATCTCTCCCTCCTCTCTCTCTCTCTCTCTCTCCTTCACACACACACACACACAAACACACAGACTATACATCAAAGTGTTTTCTGAAGAGATAGGTCTTCATTTCAGATCTAAAAAGTGCCTCGCTTTCTATGTTTCGAATATTTGGTGGCAAGGAGTTCCATACAGCTGGTGCGCACACAGAAAACACTCTCTCTCCAAATTTTTTTGTTTTAGCAAATTTAGATCCTAGTAGTTTTTTATCAGAAGATCTTAATGCTCTAAATGGTTTATATGGATGAATAGAGTTTATAAGATACAGAGGAACGTTGTTGTACCGACATTTGTGGCATAACACTGCAATTTTAAAATCTATCCTTGCCTTTACAGGGAGCCAATGAAGACTAATAAGCAAAGGTGTAACATGTTCTCTTCTACGTTGTTTAAGTATTAATCGAGCAGTATTGTTTTGAATTCTCTGAAGTTTGCTAATTTGTTCTGCTGGAAGGTTTTTAAGAAGAGAGTTGCAATAGTCAAGACGAGAAAAAATTAAGGATGAAACCAAAACTTGCATTGACTTTTTAGGGAGTATTAATGATAGTTTACTTAACTTACGTAATTCTAAATATAGTGATTTTGATAGGCTATTGATGTGATGTACCATTGACAAGTTGCAGTCGAAAATAACACCAAGTTTCTTTGCTTTCACTGATGTTTAAATCGTTTTTTGCTCGATAGTCATTTGATTGATGTTTATGTCAGGTCTATTCTTACCATGGCATACTAAAATTTCAGTCTTCTCTTCGTTCATTTTCAATTTGTTTTCATTCATTCAGGACTGAACTTGGGAGATACAGTTTAAGTAAAAGTATTCATACTAACGGGGAGCTAGATAATGAGCATGTAAACACCTGAAACTTCGTGATTATGTGACCAAAAAAGTTGAAACTTTATGTACTTCTTTAATTCTCTACGAGAAATAACAATGGAGTTCGTGTAAATCGAACTTTGGTCACCCCATTTCTGTTGAAGAGAAAGTAATTTCAAAGTCTATTATTTCTTCTTATTCGTCTCTATCTCTATTAATAAAAACAATAACAAAACAAAACCCCAACAACAACAACAACAACTCAACATGTTAATACCCATATTAACTCACAGTCATGTCTCTCTTGCCGGTCATACTAGCGATAATGTTCAGAGGTTTGAATAGATCGCCCAAGAAATCGTCCTGTACAACGTGGAAATACATTTATTTTTTACTGGAAATTTCCTCATGAACTTATCACTTTTACCATAAATAACAGAGTATGTGACAAAAGAAAAAGCATAAATTTTCATTAGGCAATAATGCACCGTGACAGCTAACGAAGGGGACAAGGTGGTCTAGAGGCAAGGTGCTCGCCTATCGTGGCAAGGGTCCCGGGTTCGAAACCCGGGCTGTGCAGGCATGTTGGAAATTGGGCTTTTTCTCATATTTTCGTGTCTCTGATCCTATTGGGGGGTAGGATCGAGTACCTAGTCTTCTTGGATAGGGACGAAAAATTCGGAGGGCCCGTGTGCACGTTGCGCACGTTAAAGAAACCTTGGCAGTTGGAAATCGTAAAGAGTAGGACGTACAGGCCGCTGCCCGGGCAAAATTGAAACTAAGAATTAATAGATTAAAATTCAGCCATATCACCTCCTCCCTCCATATCTCCAACGAAAAAAAAAATGTATATAATTCATTATTAATTATTAAACATAGGGAGAACCCCTAAAGGCAGGGAGGAATGCACCTCCTTGCAACACTGTTGATTCCACGCGTATCGACCATGTCGTTCCAATGGATCAAATCAACACAATCGAGAGGGGGAAAGTGCACTATGGGCTAGGCACTTTCTCCATACCCACAGCCCAGGCATGCAGCACAGAAAACTATTTAGCTGCTGACCGTCTGCCAAGACGAAAAGAGCCAATTACTGCTAAAGAAAAACAGATACAGTAGTTTCAAAAATGTAGTACATGTATAAACCAAAATCATATAAGCGATTGACATTCATCATGCATTGCAGAGAAACTACTGAAGTTCATTTGCCATAACGTACACATTTTTCAGATGTGCACAACATTTAATTTGCTGATGTCTTGCCTCATTCACCCAGAGTGACTGCCTATTGACATTTAAACAAATATTTTTTTTTTAAAAAGACAATTAGATATAAATTTTAATATGGAATATACGAGTAAACTATGAAAAAAACAACAAAAAAACTGACAGCCTGCTTCAGAAAGAACAAGATACTCTGCGAGTCCACGTCAGGAAATCGTGCATTGTTCACGTATGCGTGAAATCCACAAATTCAGTTTACTAATAGCTGGCGATTAAGATAAGATAAGATAAAAATCACAGTATCATCCAATGAGGGAAAGTCCCTTTCAGTTCACCGCGCGTTCAAGAGCGCACACATGGTATACACAGCCGATACATCGCCATGTAAACATTATGAAGACCCAGATTGAAGAACGATCATAGTTCAATTTTAAGATTTTTAGATTATTTCAAAATTATTGCAATGCCTATTTTGGCCCATAGTCCAGTTTTTTTCTGCTTAAGTAACGCCTCCCTCTGACAAAATAGGCAGCTTTTCTTTATCTCCAGTAACAATGCACTTGGGGACTTTCAAACTTTAAAAATCTTTTTTTTTTTTTTCAGTTTCGTGGATATGTGACTGTGGTTAATTTTTTTCCTTCTGGGCCTTCATAACTCAGTAACAGGCACAACACAAGAAGATTACATGCCAAAGAGGGGGGGGGGCGGGCGGGACGGCAGCACGTTTACCCTGAGCAAACCCGGGGCATCTCAGCTAGTGAAAAACAACAACACACTCTTACCGCGGTTTGCTGGATCGGACTTGCTGAAACAGCGGCCACAATGAACAGGAAGGCGAGAGGAATCATGTTGAAAGTTCTTTTGCTGACAGGTCCTCTAAATCTATTTTTGGTTTGTAAAAAATAAAAATAAAAACAAAAAAAAAAAACTAAGGGAAGAAACGAGCGGTGATGAAAGAATCAGATAGTTTTAAAGCTTTTTTTTTTTCTTCTTTTTAGAAAACGAGCGTATTCACTGAGTGAAAAAGAGGTAGAAAAGGCCTTGATTTTCATAGGCTCGCTGACCAGTGGCCGTATGCATGGACTTGATGTAAATCCACCCATTAAGCAGGCTTAGTGGTGCGTATGGCCACCTTGGTGTAAACTCAAATTTAGTCGGTACGTGGCCGTATCCATGAACTGTGCGTAAATGCTTACACGGTGGTGTAGACCTTAGGCGTCACGAGAAAGTGACACCACTGTGTAACTAATTACGCACAGTTCGTGTATACGGCCACAAGTGGCTACAAATCTTGTTCAAGGGACGGCTATCACAATTCCCTTCTCGATTCAGTTTCTTACTCCCACAACAGATGATTCTGGTTAAACATTTTCAATTTTACTGCAAAAGAATCCTAAACATTGAATAAGAAACTTAATTATCATGAATATTAGAACTGTTTGTTTGTTTGTTTAAATTCATTATCTTTCATTTATACATGTCTTATCCTAACACTGCAAGCAGATAAAATACAAAACTGTCCGAGAAACGCCATCACTACCATTGGGCGGTAGGTGAATGGTTAATTGGATAGATGCCATGTGTATCGAACACCCAGAATGTTGTAGGTTTAACCTGAAGCAGTGGCGGACCAATATTTTTGGGACCCCGAAACTTGAACTATTGTGGGGCCCTATGGCAAGCGGTAACTATAAGACAACATCCAAAATTCACTCATTGAAAAGAGTTTCGTCAGGGCCCCTCAGGCGTAAGCTACAATAGTTTCCTAGTAGATCCGCCAGTGATCTGAAGTATCAGCAGATTTAGCCTCGAGCAGTGACGACCCACCCGCCGTTTTGTAATAGCGATGATGGTTGCAATTAATTTTGTTCCTTCTTCTTCTTCTTCTTTGGTTCACCAACCTAAATCTGCAGATTTGTTCTTTTAAGAAAATCTACGGTTTTCTGCAGTTCTGGCAGAGCACCATAGAGTTTGAAATTCAGGTCGGTGGGTTTGCGCCAATATGTTTCTCGTAGTCGTAGTCCTAAGATGATGCCATTTTTGAGACATTATGAAGGTTTCTACAGACAGAATGCTTACCCGATGCAGTTGAAAGATCGGAGCTGCTCTTCAAGCCACGACATGGACCACTCCCTCTTTTATACCAAAGGAACGGCCTAGTTCTTTCTCATATGTCATGACACTGGGACGGGCGAACTCTCGCACAATCGTCATCCGTACATCGGTTCTGTGCTATCTCTTGTTCTTCGTGATTCACTGTTCCGGTCGCTCCAAACAATGTTGACCATGACAGTAACATATTTTGCCCCATATTGTTTTTTCTCTCTTGCGTACGTAATTAAAATATTTTTTTGCCATCTTTAAATTATGACATCAAGGGAGAGATAGTGAAAGAATCGTGATGTCTATTACTTCATTAATTTGATAAGAGCGTTCTTACTTAGTTATACTGCACTTTACGGAATGAATAATAATTTTCTGATAAACAATTTTGCAACCCTTTTCTTGCTGAACAAAAGTCAATCATGTTCATGTTTCATGCACGCTGACAAACATTTTACTGCTGAGATGACCCCACTTCTGAGGCGGAAGCATAAAGTCTGAACAAAAAGGACCCGAAAATTCCAAGATCGCGTCCTCTCTTCATCCAGATGTCTGTGACCATTTGCAAGCGCTTCACTTGTGGTCTTCTCGTGCTAGGCGCATACGTACGTCTTGCTGTCCTGTTGACGTCATGTTAGGATTTCGTGTTCCCGTCGACTCTGCAATAAACCTGAGTGTTTCATGTGACCGTATCTTCATTCATGTGCCCAGATTAAAAAAGAAAAAAAAATGTGCCTCGATTGTAGTGCCATTGTCACGAGCCTGCCTCGCCATCTTGACTCGACGGCAACACAATAAAGTCGAATGTGTGCGCTTAAGCCAAGGGTGTATCATGCTAAGCCCGGTCGGTCGGACACAGTCAGATGCTGCCAGCAAAATGTGCACCAAAGAAATAGTGGCAGAAGCTGGCTGCGTCTGGTGGGTTTAGTATAATAGGGTATTCCCGGATTTACTAAGAAAATATAGGAAACTATGATGTGCAATTCTTGTCTGCCAGCATCTGACTGTATCTGATAGGGCTTAGTATGATACCTCCTTAAGGGTCAGAAAATGTAGACACTGGACACATATGAGCTGAGATCACGAAAGAAAAACGGCATCTTGTGATTTCCTCTCCCTTCCACCACCAAATTTGATAGCTGAAATCACTCAAATTCTCACTGTAATCTTGTGGCTGTGGGATTCTTGTTACATCTCCCTCATCCTGGCATTTGTTATACACCACTGTGAGATGTCACAAGATATCCCTTCTGGACAGGACTCAAATGGTGTTTTCTATTCCCCCACCATATGACCTGGTATGAGTTTCGTCTCGTGTACTCAGATTAGGCAAATAAGACAAACAGTCACAAATTGGTTCACAATTTGAAACAAAGAGTCCGGACAAAGGGGAAGTTTCCGTTTAATTGGAAATAACATAAGCACGTCTTGAGAAACTGGTTAAATCACGATAAAAAAGCATTGTTGAATGTCAACAAAAACACATCTAGCACGTCTTTTCCCCGAAGGGCCTGATTTATTTATCTATATTTTTTGTTGTTGTTGTACTTTAAGCCGGCTGTATCTCTTTTCTTTTGTTTTGTCATGTTAACTTACTGTCTTTCAATAATTTTTTTTTGTTGCCACATTCGCTGGAGGCAGTTTCTCACAGACATCCACAGCTATCGTGTTTTTCTGTGGTACTATATATTCACATGACAGTTCTATTTAAGAACGCATGAAAGTTAAAGCAAACAGTATTTTGACCCAGCCACCTCAGAACTGATTCAAAATCAAGATTCCTTCATTCATTTCCATGACAAACCGAGACCGTTTCAGATCCAAGGACAAGGTTTTTTGAGCCATCTACAAAATCCTGGTAGGCTGCTAACCCCAGCCAGCAATCCGTTCCTGCGTAGATCATCTGGTTCGAAATCGCGGCGACCTGAGTGTGATACAGGGAACCCACTTTTTACATCACACCTGTTTTAACGACAGACTCAGACCAGACCATGAGAATAGATGATCTTAAGATCTTCCTTTGTTAGTAGAGATATTTTCGTTTCATTCGTTATATTAAATACATTATTTGTATTCTCTTTTTTTTCATTTTAATCTTCCAATCCGCCACTCTTTAATTAATTTCATTGTGCGTGTTTGCCTCCTCTATTTTATCTTTTCTTTGTTCTCTAATATATTATCTCCTCTTTGTTACTATTTTCCCCCTTGTTCTTGTAATAATTACTGTCTTCTTTATGAGCTAATCGTGTGAGAAAGACACAACTGGCCACTCCATCCTCTTTAAGGCCTCCCTCCCTCTCCAGTCCCCGCCCCCACCATTTTTTTTCTGATGATAAGGAATTAAAAAGGTAAAACTGAAATGCTCATAAAAATACTTGTCATTTTTGTTCATTCGCAGACAAAATCTGGTCCAGCATCTCGCTAATCCAGATAACGATGTTATTTTAGGAATTCTATGTCGTGCTGTATGCACTGAAATAACAAAAGCCAAATACAACATCACCCAGGGCTCAGTACTTTTCCAGAATCCACAAAGCACGAAGGGCGTCCTCAGTTTTCATGGATTCGAACATTTTCAAAGTGCAAGATCTCTTGCGCCCAGGGGCGTGAGTTCAACAGTAAAGCCATGTTCTAAAACTTTTCTGGGAACACGAGAGACTAACTGTTTTCAAACTGGGGTAAATTGACGCCCCCTGACATACATTTCGCCTCAGTGGCGGACCTATACGTTTGGGACCTGGAACTTGAGCATCGTGGGTCCTGTTTGCAACCAGCAACAACAGGGCAACATCTGACAAGGTCCAAAGGGTCTTGCTGCCCTTTCAAGGACCCCGAGGCTATTTCATTGAAAGGACTTTCTTCAGGGCCCCTCTGGGATTAGCTTAAGCTTCATTGGTATTATAGTAGATCCGCCACTGTTTTGCCTATCCAAAGGATACATTTGTTGAATCTTAAGTTGTTCATAAATAAGTGAAATAACATTATTGTGTGCTTTTATTATTGTTATTTTTACTTGACATTAAACTAACAATGTTAGAAACAGTATTTTAATACATCCTCTTCGTCGATGGATTTTATTTTGGTAGAAGTATAAACCCAGGTTCCTGAACAAAACAGGGTGGAGCGGATAGGACATAGTAATTATACACGCAAGGAAATTTTTATCAAATCAGTATCTAGTTGCGATAGTTAACATTGCTTGAGCTCGCACCTGAACTGCTAAGTCTTATTACCATGTTCCTATTACGGCCAACTCTGTATCTTATGTAGGGCAATTCTAAAGTAAAAACAAAAAGTTTCTTATCGCCAGATGACGCCGTCTCTGAGATGTTCGTGACTGATACAAAAAAAAAACGGCAGACGACAATATCGTGATCTAATTAATAAAGCCTGTGATTTCTGGGCTCATTTGGTTTTTGGCATTATCTGTTTGAGTGTGTGTCAGTTGGGCTTGAGAAGTCCACGAAGAATTATGTGTGCGTATTTAGTTCTTTTCACATACGCCATCCAAAATTATCATGATGTTGTCTGCATGGAATCGTCGCCTCCCAGTGCACGGCAGATGAGCAGATGCACTTGCAATTTTTTTTTGGCACGGCGTCTGAGCACTCGCAAAGATATTAAGGCAACCCATAAAGAAGAATTGAAAATCCTAGGAAAATGAAACGTAAATGGTCTTGGAATTTCCGACTAAAGACGAAATGAAATGCAAAATTTCGCAGGAGCTCAAGTCCTGTGGCGTTAGGTAATACAAACCGATAACATAAAACTACAAGTAAAATTCGTTTCTTATCAATTGGCTCAAAAACTACTGGACGGATCTTTCTGAAATTTGGCATGAAGAAGTAAACTACGGCTGCGAACCAAACCCGATACATAAGAGCACGCAATTAAGGTCGACCGAGAAATAATCTCCAAAAGGCGCAAACAGTTGAACTATTAGTTGGCCAGGGGGTTTGGACGACATGTTACGAACAAGGGTGTTCAGTGAATGAAATTCTCGATGCTCGTTGAAAATTGGCAAAAGTCGCTGTTAATGTTAGAATTATTGTTTGTGCACCCTGCTTTGCTTTCCAAATTCCATTACTTACACTATTAAACCTTTAATCTAGTGGCCGTAGTGCAGTGGCGGAGAGTGGTGGGTGCCACAGGGGCGGTTGCATCGGGCGCAGAACTTCAAAAGAAAAGGGAAATGAATGGAATCAATACATAAAAAATAACGCGCCGACCCTCTCATACAGAAGATACCCCAGTGTTCGAACACACCACACAGCTTTTCAACATGCTACTACAATCCACCAGGATCGTAGGAGCGCTGCATGACAGAGAGCCTCGTCGGGTGCCTCCACTTTTCGCGGTTGTTTGCGAGCGCCTGAGTTTGGGCGAAGGATTTCCCGGTCCATTCCGCAATGTTGTCGGTCCACTTCTTCCTTTGCCTTCCTCTTCTTCTCCTCCCCTGCACAGTTCCCTGAAGAATGGTCTTGGATATGCCACACGATCTTGTTTTGTGGCCATACCAGTTTTCTTCAACATGACGAGGCAGGTAAACGTTGCCAAGCCCAAACAGCCCGTGGATCAGGTGGCGCAGTGCTTGCTTGCCCCGGGAGCTGGGAACCCACGCTACGCCACTGAGTCATATATTTGTATAGGTATATTATATGAAACGATAACACATCAAGAACAACATCGGCAACTGATTCTGTTTCCAACTAGTTAAATTTATTGACAGATAAATAAATAAGAATGTAGAAATATGTCCCATGCCAGACATTTTTAGTACAAGCCAATACATAAACAAAAACAACTCACCTATTAATTTATCAACAACACTGCGCAGTGGTGTATAAATGGATGAATGAAAGCACCAACCAGTTATTAAACTGATAGTGACAGACGTCGTAAATTTATTCGGCATAATCATGGTTTATATAATCTATATAACAATATGATTAATTATCAAATATCAACAAGCAATAAAACAGTAGAATTTTCTTTCATCCAAATCTTTTTTTTTCTTTTGTCTTTGAAAAAATTCGATGTTATGAAAAAGTAATGAACATGCTACCCAGTGAGTTCCAACAATATTCGTTCGCCTTTGCTTCTCGCATATTATATTCTCTCTCTTTCTATATAATATATATTTTTTTCACAATGAAGTGGGGAGTCAGAAATGAGAGAGAAAAGGCAGACAGAATCTAAAATAGGCGAGACGAAGAAGGATGAGAAAGAAATAATATGAGAGAAAAGAGAGATATCTAGGCCGTAACAAGAATCAGGAATGGGGGCATAACTATGGAAAAGATGACAAATTAAGGGAGCTTACTTTTTTCTTTTTTTTATGCTATGTGTAATCAGCACTGTTTCTTTCCATCTACTTCACCTGTGACCTGTTCTAACTGATACACGAGTGACCAAAATCTTCACTATCAAGATAGAAAAATTCGAACAATTCAATTAAATAGGTTATGTACAGTGCCAAAAATTGCAATAAACTGATAATAATAAGACAACGAACCATCTGGCAAGCTTTACACGTTTTCTTTTAATAAAATTTGAAAGCTAAAATGTAGCGGATATTTTTTTTTAAAATGGCCATATTCATGAACAATCAGTGTTAGTGAAGATGGATGCAATAACATAATGATATCTTTTTTTTGACTCAGCGCGCCAGGTCTCTCTGTCCGTCAGCTGACAAGATAGTTTTCGATGTGTCTGGAGTAGTGAGTCAGGATTATTTCAATCTCGCCAGTGCGCAAAGTCCCGTTTTACCCTATACTCCGTGTTTCCCGCCAAAACCGAAACAAAACAGACTTAACTCAGTGTGTCACTAGCCTTAATATTATATAGAAACGTAACCCCCTGTGAACACGCACAAAATGCATGTAAAAATGACTGGTATCTCTGACAAAAATGTTCAAAATGGAAAATGTGCACAACTATCAGTCCTTGGATTTTTTTTTGTTTTGTTTTTAGTAGCCAACAAAAATGAGTACATTCAGCTGGTGGCTTATCTCCAAACTGTACTAATTCCGGCTAAAAAAACATACCTTTGGAGAGTCTTATCATCGGGTATGTAAGCTTATTTATAGAGAGAAGTCACTTCTGCCAAATCGCGAAACTAGGTCACGGCGGTAACAAGAATTGGAAAGAACATCTCCACCAAACACAGTGTGCGTATCTGTTTACTGCAGTCAGTTTGTTCAAATTTCGGGGCTGATTGAAACTATTTAGAGCATTTTGTAAGCTCTTACTCTCGGTGGAAAGTTGCAAACGGGTATTGTTTACTCCGTCTGGGTCATACCCATCTCTCACACCGTTTTTGTTTGTTTTTTTTTACTTAGGGGGGAAGATCCCCCGATTGTGTGGCATACAATTGCCAACTAACAATAAAACATGTTTTAACTGAATGTGTAACTTCATGCATATCCGAAAGAGACACTCTGCCTGCGGATCCATGAAAGAATTATTTTCTGACGTGGATCCGCAACGCATCCCTTCCTTTCTGAGAGAGGCTAAGATCTACAACTTAATTTAATAACTTTTATACTTGTTTACAAAACTTTTTCCAGATCTATACAAAACAACTTTTTAAAAAGAATTTTACCAAGGTGTTAAAATCATCTGAATGTATTTAATTCTATGTTAAACATGACAGCTCTTAATACGAAATATAAATAAAGAAAGTGTACCCAATAGACCGTGAAGGGCGCAAAGTGGCCGTTATCGCGCCGACGTGCCGGGAAACCCAAACTTAAACTCAAATACACTGACACATCATGTTTCAATTTCAGGCTTTAGACGCTCTGATGAAGTTCAGAAAGATTTGTATTAACAAAGGTGGAACGATTTTGAGAAAGGAAGCAAAGGTTGTTTTTTTTTTTCTTTTTAAGATGAAAGTAAAATGAAATAAAGCATTGTACAATCCACACAACTTTATCCAAAGTGACGGCATCACATAACATAATTATGCAGGGGTCTGATCTTGTGACGGGGACCTGTTAAGCATCGTGTAGGAACCTGATTGGTCAAGAAAATAAAATTGACAGACCACAGTTCTTGTGCGTGAACACCTCGATGTCTAAAGTGCCAGACCATCGGGCGAGAGATAAGAATGGCTGAAAATAGCACCAGAACCTTAGAGATCTACATTAATTTTTGTAACCCCAGATCTAGATCTAGTTCAATGTCTCGAAACAGTTTGATTTCCAAATTTTTCCAAAATTTTATTTATTCTCCCAGCCCTTCTCCTATCACTTCTGTCTCCCCTTCTCTCTTTTCTTTATTTCTCTCTCTCTCTCTCTCTCACTCTCACTCCTTCTTTTTCCTTCTCTCTCTCTCTTCCTTTTCTCTTGTTTTCTCGCTCTTTCTCCTTTTTCTTTTTCTCTGTCTCTCTCTCCCTTTCTTTTTCCCACCTCTATCACTTTCTTCGTTCCCCTGGGTGCCTTTCTCTCTCTCCCCCTCTCTCGTCCCCTCTCCTCCTCTCTCTCTCAGAATACTTACTCAATGCCGTGATAAACTCCAGTACTGCAAGCTGAGAGAAAATTTTATTTACGTTTACTGAATCTTATCTATGATGTACGACTTTGTCATCTTTTCGAGTTTCTGTAACATTCAACTTTCTCCAATCGTCAAGGCCAAACTATGGAACACGATTTTCTCTTGTATGTCAATGTCAGCTCTGGCCTGCGTTTGTCTCTCTTCTAACAAATCAGTACATCGGTGTGTTTTTACTTTCTTCTTATTGTTTTTTTTTTCTTTTTGTTTTTCACCATAATCATCATCATCATCATCATAATCATCATCATCTTCTTCTCCTTCTTCATCTCTCTCATCCTCTTCGCCATCGTCTTTTTGATACTCTTCTTAGGCCTCTTCTTCTAGTTCGTCATTTTATTATCCATCTTCAGCTTTATTCTTCTTTTAACCTTCATGTTCTCCGTCATGTATATTCCCCATTTTCGTCATCTTTCCACCCCTCTTCTTCCTCTTCTCTCCCCCCCCCCCCCCGCTCTCTCTTGCTCTGTCTGTCTGTCTGCTTGTCCGTCTGCCCGTCTGTCTATCTCTCTGTTTCTTGAGGTCCTAAATCCTTCCATTTATCTCCCAATGTCTTCTTTTCAGAATTATTCGACCCCCCCCCCCCTTTTCCAGGGCTAAAAAAAAAAAAAAGTTCTCGTGGTAAAAGAGACATTTGTAGGTTTTCACCGGCAGGAAACAAGAAATGCACAATTTGAAAAATTCAAGTCCACAAAATTATTTATCCTCATGTATAAACAATTGACACAATCTTTGTGCAAAACGAACAACTTTCCTATTTCACATTCGCTCAAATAAACGAGATAAAAAAAAAAAAATTGTAATTAGGCACTTAACAATTGCAACGTCTTAGAATTGAAAAGAAATGATTGTTAATAAAAACCTTTGGCCAGCTTGGAAGGAAAAAACGTGTGAAAAACATCATAAAATGTAAAGGTCAGCCTAATCATGTAAAAATATCATAAAAACCACAGTAAAACTGTGGGGTCGCAGCAAAGCTATAGGCCAAAGTGAAGTTTCTGTATTATTTCTTACGCGAGGCCTTTGCTACATACAACTTTTTCTTTTTGACAGATTTTGACTAATCGTGTAAAACTGTTCAGCTTCCGTTGTTGTTGTTTTTTTTTTAAGTCCGACCTTGAGGAGATTAAGCAATTATAATATAAAATACAGGAAAGAAAAAATAAAATCATTTTGCACTCTTGGACTTGCCAGTTCGTATTTATAACTTATCTTAACCTTCATATTGCCCTTGAAATTTTATGAAGGACCCAGGTGTACC